>OZ010788.1:389787815-390387815 GCA_963932465.1 Maratus speciosus | reverse complement strand
AAACCATCATTTTGCCGTTTTTTAGCGTAACTGGAAAACTACTTGGAAGAAAAATGTGAAATTTTGGATTTCCATAAGGCAGGACTTAATAAATCTAAATCCATAAAAAAATGTAGGTTGCAATTCGTAATTTTTTCGAATATTAATTTCATAATTAATAATTCATATAATAAAATGATAAAAAATGCAAATTCAGCGTATTTATGTTTGAGTATATTAGTATTATTGCTACACAAAAAAATAGCACATTAGGAGCTTATTTTCAGGAGATATAAATAAAAATATGAAAATGTAATTTAACATTAGAAGCACTAAATTTTGAATGTTTATAATTCAAAAACATATACTTCAAATGACTTGAAATTTGGTGTCTGGGCATAGTTTGAACCAAATATTCGAAATATCTCGTTAAAATTGAGTATTGTCATTGAAAAAATGAAGTTTGGATTCATTTTACTATGTAGATGGCCCCCAAAACAAATTTTATATACGTCATTTAAAAGTGGACTTTATTTCCAGTCGTTCGGTACCAGTAACTTTCGTCAATGATAACTTGTTGAGAAGTTAGTAGGGGGTGTTTACTTTTTTTTTTTCCACGACTGTACATTTATAGCAACAAATTCATATTGACTGCTATTTTCTATAACAACAGAGTTTTCCCTTTATATGTTTATCATTCGAAAAAAGAATGATGGTGCAATTTAAAAAAGTTATTCGATACCGATTCAACATATTTCATTACGTTTTAATAAATAAAATTTTGTACAATTTTTTATAGGAACAATTTTACAGAAGACTTTTTTTAGCGTCAAAGCGACATTATTCTTATACTATAGACAAATGCTTATGTTTTAATTCTAAGCGATGCCGAATAATGGTGGTTGTAAGACACGGAACGGAAACATGAAAAAATAATGCGTTTTAAACTAAAAATATTACTAAAAATATGTTTATCCTGATTAAAGTATTATTAAACGTAAAAATGAAATTTAAGTTAAAAACTTTTTTTTATTTTAAGCAATTGCTAGAACATGTAAACAAGGTATCTGATGCAATAAAATTATAATTGGCTCTTCCTTCTTGCAAACGCTATAACACTAGCTTCAAATGTATACAAATAAATAATAGGATTGAGGAAATGTCATATGAATGATTATGCAACATAATAAGAAGTTATTAATCTGTTCATAATGTAATTAAATCATTAATTTTAAAATGACTAAATTTTAAAAATTTTTATAGTGCTCCGCAATAATGCAATCGGCACAAATCAATTTGCATGAATTACGAGTGAAAAATCATCGTTTAGGAACGTTCTAAAATTATTTTTCTAATTAAAGTTTTCATTTTGTATGGTTTCGTTTTTAACTTTTAAACAGTAAAATTATACTGTTTTTTTCTTTTAATGCTATATTAAGCATATATATAAATAGTCCATATAAATAGTCATTTAGATATCCATGTAAAACTTTATAAATTAACTTATCTCTTAAAAAGGTGGAAAAAAATATCTATAGAAAATTACTGTACATTGTATACAGTGTGATGCTCCAAACTGAAATGGATCTAAATTTTAACATATTGGAGATACGCAATATATGAAACTGAAAAATGAGATTATAAAATGGTATGAATTAAAATTATAACAATCAAATTGTCCTGAAGTTAATTTTCAGCTGTTGCAGTTTTTAACTTTTTACTAGCAGGGATAACCGAGCTAAGCTCTGCCAAAATTAGCCTTATGTTCAATTCGATATTTTATTATCAATACATCATTCTTGCTCTTTAGATACAATTGGCATGCTAACCGAATTTTTTCGAACATGCGGCATAGCCAATGCTCCTTTCGAAACAGAAAACGATAGAATACGAAATTTAGTCAAAATCGTTAAGGTCGTTTTATAGATAAAATTAGCTTAACCCACGGTAATCCAAAAGAGACCCACAAATCTAAATCTATCGAACATATGACCTATCACAATGGTCTTCTCGAGCCCGAAAACGATAGAAAGCAAATTTTCTTCACAATCGTTACAGCCGTTTTCAAGATAAACTTAGCTTGACCCACAGTGACCCAAAATGACACACTAATCGAATTTCTCGAATATGTGACTTAGCCCAATGGTCTTCCCATGCTCAGAAACGATATAATACAAAATTTTATCAAAATGTTTTGAGCCTTTTTGTAGATACAATTACCTTCCCTCACAGTGACCCCAAAATGACCCAATAATCCAATTTTCTCGAACAGGCGATTTAGCCCAATGGTCTTCTTATGCCCAGTAACGGTATAATACAAAATTTTGTCAAAATCGTTTGATTCGTTTTTTAGATAAACTTAGTTTGACACACAGTGGCCCAAAATGACACACGAATCGATTTTTCTCGAACATGTGACTTAGCTCATTGGTCATCTCATGCCCAGAAGCGGTATATTACAAAATTTTGTCAAAATGTTTTAAGCCTTTTTTAGATTCATTGAGCTTGACACCTCACCCAATGTGACCCAAAATGATCCACTAATCGAATTTTTTTCAACATGCGACCTAGCCCAATGGTATTCTCGTGCCCGAAAACGATAGAAAGCAAAATTTCGTCAATATCGTTAGAGCCGTTTTCTAGATAAACTTAGCTTCACCCACAGTGACCCAAAAATGAACCACTAATCCAATTTTCGCTAACATGAGATCTAGCCTAATAGTTTTCTCGTGCCAATCCCAATGGTCTTTTCGTACCCGAAAATAGTTAGATATAAAATTTAGTCAAAATCGATGGAGCCGTTCTTTACATATAATTAGCTTGACCTTGACCCAATATGACCCAAAATGACCCACTAATCGAATTTTCTCGAACACATGACATAGTCCAATGGTTTTCTCGTGCCCGAAAATGGTAGAACACAAAATTTGGTTAAAATCTATAGAGCCGTTTTTAAGATAAAATTTACACACACACATTTTTTGCTTGTTTTATAATATAAGATAGGGTCTTAAGAGTAATATTATGAAGTTTTTTCTCGAAATTCTGACGTCTAAAACATAAAAAGTCAATTCTTCTATGGCCAAAGCTCATGGAGTGTCAAAACTTTGAATTTTATGAATTTTCGGAACGTTACGCCACTACAAAAAAGTCATTTGGTTTTATTTGACGAAAAATTTGTATGTTTCACAAAAGTTCAAGTATAAAAAGTAACTCAGTGACTTTTGGTTGTAGAAAAAAATGGTATTTTTAATACTTTCCTTGTCAGAATAAAAGTTTTTTAAATGAAACTTATAGGACTTAAAAACAATAAAATTTTTAATTACAGTAGCCTCCCGCTTAACCGGCCGAAACGGGATCGAGGGCTTGCCGGTTAAGAGAAAAACCGGTTAAAGCGGAAGTAAAAAAAAAAAAAAAGTATTTGCGTAATTTAATTAATTAAACCCGTAAGATACATTTAGTTTTTAAATTTGTGCAGTTTTAAAAAAATTACATATTTTTATATTTTATGAAATGAATACTAGTTATAATTAACTGAATTGAAAGAAAAATTGTCACTGATAACAAATAATGAAAAATATTTAAGACAATTTAAAATGTTGAAAATCGTGTCACACACCTTTATAAGTTGAAATTATTCTACATTATGCATATTTAAGTTAATCAACCATAAATAAATCAGTGATCTTCTTGTGTTGAAGGCAAGATGCCGGACCTTTTGCAGAATAATCTCCATCTCTTTAACATCATAAGTTTAACCAATGAAACTCTTAGCCGCTGCTAAACATAGCATAGCGCCATCTCTAATGCTATTACTCCTCTCGTATGAGGATTTTTAGCAGTGTCAACTTCAACTGGATCATCATCAGGATCGTCTTTGTATTGAACGTCATCAGTTACAGTCCTAATTATATCCTCTCCAAATAATGTTTCATGCTTGAAATATTTTTCAGACTCAAACAACTCTTATACATCTTCTACGGTGATCTGTTCCCATCCTCCAAGCTTTTTATGGGTTTGTACTAAACAGTTTACATATATATCAGACATTATAGAGCTCCGGGGGTAGGGGAGAGATTATACGTTTGACCATTAAAATCACTAAATCTCAAATTTTCCGAGGGGACATCTCATTGTTCCTAGGAAGGAGGGATTGTTCTCCCCCAAGGCCACTCCCTTAATTCAACACTGGTAAAAGTCAACAAGTCTCCATTTAGAACCGAAGTTCTCGTTTCTGAATTTTGCCTCCTTCCCCTATGGATTGCACTTCAACTCGAAAACGTACTGAGTTCCTGAGGCCGTCATCCCTGAATTTTGCCTCATGTTGGGAAAAAAAAGTCGGCCGGTTAAAGCGGAGTTCCGGTTAAGAGAAGACCGGTTAAGAGGGACGCTACTGTACTTCGTATATATCAGTGTACGCCATTGGAGACAGAAATAACTGATATGCTCCAGGCATGGAAATAAAGACTCTATTATTTCTCCAATAGATGAATAGACTACTTACGCTATACTGAATTCATGAAATAGTGAGTAGAAATGCTGAGCTATATGCAAATTCAATAAACAAGACATAAGACGTTTACTATTTAGAAGGTAATTATGGGAAGCATTATATCATCACTAAAGAACTTTAAAAGGTTATTCTGCCATTAAATGAAGTATGTGTTACTTTTTGTAAATTATGATAGATTTCTGAGTTTTGTAAATAAATAAATAAATAAATAAACAAACAAATAAAAAGTTCTAAGTGTCAACACCCACCGATCCTTTTTTTCCATATGAAATATATCTTTATCACATTTTGAAAATATTTCCTTGAATGATTGTTTAAAATGAAAAAAAGTAACTCTCTAAAAAAAATTTAGACAATAAGAAAATATTTTAAAAATATCGAAATATATAAGACAATATAAACAGCATAAAAGTGGAAAGCAATCTTCTAAGCATTAGCAAAATATATTTGTTCATAGAATGTAAAAAGCATTGGCCTTCTTCCAAAGGCGAACAACATTCACTTTCTACTGTGCTGAAAGTGATACCCAATGACTCCATTTTACTTGTAAATACATTGTTTAATTTCTTTGTATTTTGTATGTTTCTTTGTATGTTTAATTTCTTTAATTTAATTTACTTGTATTGATGACATTTAAGTTGTGTTTAATTGTTAGTTCCTATCTGTAAACACTGTTTTGATGAGGCCTATAGATATCTATGATGGTTAGAGTTGCAGTAAAGATAGAGATCCTACGGAGCTTCTAACTGTAAAATAGTCAATGAAACATCGACTTCATTTTCAAAGATTTATCCAGTGATATGCCACTCAATATGGTGAGTAATTTTGTTTCCTTGTCTACCGCCATTTGGTATTTTACGGCCGCCATTTTGAATTTATAAAATCAAAACATAGCCTATAAACATCGGAAGGTTAATTCGAATCGATAGAGATCTCATTTATCAAAATCCATCCAGCCGTTGGAATGTTTCGAGAGTATAAAGAAATCCATATACCCAGATACGCGTAAAACACATAATCTTTCTTGGCAGTCGGGTAAAAAGAATTTATGCGAAGAAAATTTCAAGGTAATCAATTTCTTTGGCAGCTTTTAACTAAATGATGTTATTTGAATCAATATATATATATATATATTATATATATATTATTATTATTATTATTATTATTATTATTACAGATGGTCCGAAAAGGATTGTCGCGGATCTTATTTTTACCTGTTGGAGATACACGCGCAATGTATATCGTAAACGTTTAAAATAAGGAATTAGGATTATGCTGAAGAAACGACATCAATGTTCAGAAAGTTATAAAACAGCTTACTGTATACGAGGACCGCCCCAAAAATTTAAACGGCAGGAAATTTAACATTTTAAGAAAACATTTTTTAGTGTATTGAAGATTTAATAGTAAAAAATGTTTCAGTAATTAACAAGAGACAGTTTTATGTAAGGTAGATTCCAGTAGTTAAAATTGTTCTGTATATTTTCAAAAAATAATTTTTGTTTAACATCTATTTTTTTTTGCTGTTAGTCTAAAAAAATATTAACAGAAAATAGAAAATAAACACAAAAACTCACAATTTTACAACCAAATTAATCTAATCTATATAATTGTCATAGATACATTTCGAGACATTTCAAAGAAAATAATAGGCTCAAACATTAACACACTAAACTTGTTGGGCTCAAATGTTTTAGCGCAATTTGTAAGAAAATACTCATGTAAAAATTAAAAACTTTTATGATACTCATACACATAAATAAAAACACTTATATTAAACACTATATTAAAAACACTTTAAAAATTAATTTCAACGTTTCATGCTCTTTTTAATGAGCTATCATCAGGGGAGAGTGTTCTTGACCTCCACGAAGCAAAGTTATAAACAGCACAGACACCTTCACAAAATTAAATTTGACAGTGTAAGTCCAAGTTTTTCTTCTTAATATTCATTTACTTAAAAAAACTGAAATACAGAAAATATGAAAACTACATAAAATATATAAAACAAATGCCTTTACATATTATGTTCTAAGTTCTTCTCCATACAGTTTTGGTCAATAAATAATTAAAACCTATAAATAATGTGAAACATAATAAAATCATGCAATATTCTTGGTACAGTTTAACGGAAAAGCTATTTATCTTTCGAAGCCAAATTTGATTGAATAAAAGAAGAAAAAAAGATAATTTTCCATTTAGATTTTTAAAAATAAATCCTTCCCTTTTTTATTTAGTTTACTTTTCCTGGTGTTTCTGCTATGTTGTTTACATGCACTTATAAGATATTTTTGCTTTATCATTAATCTTAATCAATGTATGTGTCGTAGGCTAATTGAGAAATCCGGCTCTTTGCAACCAGCCTAGGCTCATTGCAAAGAGGTGGGCTAATTGGAGAATCCATCTCCTTTTTTCCAATTAGCCTGATATTTTTCAGGCTTATTGCAAAGAGCCTAGAAAGCGTTAGGCTAATTGAAAAATGACCACTTATTATCCGATCAGGGTGATATTTTTAGCTCACAGGCTATCAAAGCCTGAGAGCTTATGTGCCCGCCGATTATGTATGTACGTAACGCGATAACTCTTGATAGAAATATCCGATTTGCTTCAATTTTTTTTTCTAGGTTCATTCTGATAAGGTGCTACCCAGATTATTTTTTGGGGTTCATTGGTTAAGTATAAAGGGGGAAAGGGGTCTAGCCCCCCCCCCCTTAATTCATATAAATGGGTTTTTCATGCAGAAATATTCGATTTGCTCCAAATTTGGTATACCGGTTTATTGAGTTAAGGAGCTTTCCTGATTAGATTTGGAATCTCATTATTTAAGTATAAAGGGGGGAAAGGGGCTACCCCCCTTAATTTAGATATATCGGTTTTTCATGATGAATTATTCGATTTGCTCCAAATTTGGTATACCGGTTTATAAGTTAAGGAGCTGTCTTGATTAGATTTGGAGGTTCATTAATTACATATAAAGGGAGGAAAGGGGGGGGGCTATCCTCCCCCCGAAATTTAGATAAATGGTTTTTTCTTGCAGAAATATGCGATTTGCTATAAATTTGGTATACCGGTTAATTATGTTAAGCAGCTTCCCTGATTACATTTTGAAGATCATTATTATGTATAAAAGGAGGAAAGGGGGGGCAATTGCCTTTCCCCTTAATTTAGATAAATGTGTTTTTCATGTAGAATTATTCGATTAGCTCAAATTTGGTATACTGGTTTATTGTGTTAAGGAGATGGCTTGATTAGATTTGGAGGCTCATTAGTTAAGTATAAAGGGAGGAAAGGGGTGCCACCCCCCCCCCCTTAATTTAGGTAAATGGGCTTTTAATGCTTCTATTTGCTCCAAATTTTGAATACCGGTTTATTATGTTAAGAAGCTTCTTTGATTAGATTTTGAGGTTCATTAGTTAAGTATAAAGGGAGGAAAGGGGTCTAGACCAACCTTAATTTAGATAAATGGGTTTTTCATGCAGAGTTATTCGATTTGCTCCAAATTTCGTATACCAGTTTATTTTGTTAAGGAGCTGCTTTGATTAGATTTGGAGATTTATTGGCTAAGTATAAAGGAGGGACAGGGGCTAGTGTCCCCTTAATTTACATAAATGGGTTTTTCATACAGAATTATTTGATTTGTTTCAAATTTGATATACCAGTTTATTACGATATGGCTTCCTTCATTTGATTTGGAGGTTCATTGGTTAAGTATAAAAGGGGGGAAAGGGGGGCAATTGCCCCTCCCCTTAATGTAGATAAATGTGTTTCCATGCAGAATTATCTAATTTAGTTTAATTTTTTTTTTCTAGGTTCATTCTAATAAGGAGCTTTTCTGATTAGATTGGAAAGTTCATTAGTTCAGCATAAAGGGAGAAATGGGGGTGCTAATACCGCCCCCCCTTAATTTAGTGAAATGGTTTTTTCATGCAGAATTATCTGATTTTCTTTAAATTTGGTATACCAGTTTATTATGTTAAGTAGCTTCCCTGATTAGATTTGGAGGTTCTTTGGTTAAGTAGAAAGGGGGGCAACGGGGACTAATACCTTCATTTATTTTTCGAGGGGCATTATTCTTTGAAATAAGAGTATAATATACAATTAGTGTGAATAGCCTGTTAGCTCAATGCCATCAGTTTAACTGGGCAATTGTCTTTTTATTAGGTTTATTAATTCATAACCCTACCCAAACCCGAAAAATAAATTACAACAGACCGTACCCCGATCCGAGCAAGACAAAACAATTTCAGTCTACATGCAACCCGACCCGAACCTGAGAGTTCCATTTGAAAAAACCCGAAATCCCGAACCAAATCTGATAACCGACAAAAAAATTCTAAAGATCCATAACCGGATCCGAACAAGACAATTTAGTTTCCGTGGACACGAAACGCTACTAGAACCTAAAATTTCCATTCGAAGTCAACCTGAAACCCGTCCCGAACCAAATCTTAACCGACAAAAATATTCCAAAGAACTATAACCCGATGCAAGCCAGACAAAATAATCTCCGTCTACCGGCAACCCGATCCGAACCTGAAAGTTCTAATTGAAGTCAATCCGAAACCTGGTTGTGGTCGTAAATCAGATAATTCTGCATGAAAACCCATTTATCTAAATTAAGGTGAGGGGCAATTGCCTCCCTTTCCCCTCTTTTATACTTAACCAATGAACCTCCAAATCAAATGAAGAAGCCATATCGTAATAAACTGGTATATCAAATTTGAAGCAAATCGAATAATTTTGTATGAGAAACACATTTATCTAAATTAAGGGGACACTAGCCCCTGTCCCTCCTTTATACTTAACCAATAAATCTCAAAAACTAATCAAGGCAGCTCCTTAACATAATAAACCGGTATACGAAATTTGGAGCAGATTGAATAACTCTGCATGAAAAACCCATTTTTCTAAATTAAGGGGGGAGTCTAGCTCCCCTTTCCTCCCTTTATACTTAACTAATGAACTTCCAAATCTAATAAGGGTAGCTCCTTAACATAGTAAACCGGTATACCAAATTTGGTGCAAATTGAATAATTTTGCATTAAAAACCCATTTTCCTAAATTAAGGGGGGGGGGGGGTTAGCCTTTCCTCCCTATATGTTTAACTAATGAACCTCCAAATCTAATCAAGCCATCTCCTTAACATAATAAACCAGTATACCAAATTTGGGCTAATCGAATAATTCTACATGAAAAACGCATTTATCTAAATTAAGGGGAGAGGCAATTGCCCCCCCTCCCCCCCTTTATACATAATAATGATCTTCCAAATGTAATCAGGGAATCTGCTTAACATAATTAACCGGTATACCAAATTTATTGCAAATCGCATATTTCTGCATGAAAAACCCATTTATCTAAATTACGGGGAGATAGCCCCCCCCTTCCTCCCTTTATATGTAACTAATGAACCTCCAAATCTAATCAAGACAGCTCCTTAACTTAATAAACCGGTATACCAAATTTGGAGGAAATCGAATAATTAATCATGAAAAGCCGATTTCTCTAAATTAAGGGGGTTGCCCCCCTTTCCCCCTTTATACTTAAATAATGATTTTCCAAATCTAATCAGGGAAGTTCCTTAACACAATAAACCGGTATACCAAATTTGGTGCAAATCTAATATTTCTGCATGAAAAACACATTTATATAAATTAAGAGACGAAACTAGCCGCCCTTTCCCCCTTTATCCTTAACCAATGAACCCCATTACTAATCAGGGAACATTGGTTGGAACACAACCCGAAACTAATCAGGGAAGCACCTTATCAGAATGAACCTAGAAAAAAAAAAATTGAAGCAAATCGGATATTTCTATCAAGAGTTATCGTGTTACGTACATACGTACGTACGTACACACGTACATACAGAATCGGCGGGCACATAAGCTCTCAGGCTTTGATAGCCTGTGAGCTAAAAATATCAGCCTGATCGGATAATAAGTGGTCATTTTTCAATTAGCCTAACGCTGTCTAGGCTCTTTGCAATAAGCCTGAAAAATATCAGGCTAATTGGAAAAAGGGAGATGTTTTCTCCAAGCCCGGCTCTTTGCAAAGAGCCTAGGCTGTTTGCAAAGAGCCGAATTTCTCAATTAGCCTACGACATGTGCATCTCAGCTTGATTTTAAGTTACGAAACACTAGGAAACGAAACTACACATATTTCAAATTAACTAAATAATTTTTAGTGGATAATTTCTCTTTATTTCAACATATAGGGGAGACCGAAGATAGTTGGCTACAGGTGTAAGTAAGCGCAGCCTTCATAAATCGCCTGTTTGTGGATAGATTTCGCAACCAGTCACAGAGTACCTTTCTTTTTGCTTTTTACAATCCTTATTGTACTTTTGCAGCGTTACTTACGTGCAGTGGACATCTATTACGGTTTTTCTATTTTTTGCACTCATAAGTAATTTTTTGTTACTTCATTCTTTTTTTAATTTCTAATACTTATCTTAATAATTGCGATTTAACTTGTGCAGTTTTTCTTAGTGTATGATTAACTGTACCTAACCCATATGTGATTTACTTGTATTATTTATGCTTAGATGGTTACGTGTCCCTTTTGTGAAGAAATTCATTATGGGGCTAGTAGGCGCATTGAACACAGGGCAAGTTAGCTCGGAGTCTAGTGTGTGCTGGTAGATTGAAAAACAGCAAACACCGAGAAAAGTATGGTTGCAATGTAAGACTTTGGGCACACGAGGCTTGCCCAAACGGATATGATTTTTTACTTGTGACAACTGTAACTCTGATGATGATATGGAGTAGGATAGAAGTTATTTCAATGTTAATGTTTTATTCATTATTTTTATGTCTGTTTAATTTAGAATTTACATTGTACGGCGATAACGCTTTGTTTAAACTTACTGGTAATAATGAAATTGATTTCTCTTAACTGCGTGTCTATTTGAGTTTCAGTTAAATTTTTATAAAGCCTGTGCCAACTTACCCCATTGGTATAGGAAACTTGCCCCATGACGGGGTAGGTTGGCACACAATGTTCCTTTTACTTTAGGCTTCGATAAACATAAACTACAAAAGCTACAAACTCAAAACTCCGGGTATTTATATCCCAATGCCTGTTCTTTAAAAGTACAGTTAAAGTTTCATAAAACACTTAAACAAAAAATTAATAAAAGTCAATAACTAAAAACTTCTCTTACTAGCCCCGGTCTCCCTTACGTTTTATATACGGCATAAGAATTGTTTTTATGAGCTAAGAAATCCTTTAAAATACAGTGAGCTTTTGATGCACCATTTATGAAGAGGCACATTGTAATGCTAAAATCAAGTTCTTACCATTTTCACCCCAACATCTCAGATTTAAAACTAGTGAATGCACATGTGATTCACCCTCACAATTCCATTAAATCTTTGAGCGTAGGAGGCACGAACACATAATCAATGATGTAAACCCCCCATAAGAAATTTTTTGCTTGTGTTGCATTACATGAGTAAGTGGATCCTGAGAAAAGGATAGTCATTTTAAAAATCAAGTATAATTAAATAATAAATAAAAAGTATAATTAAATAATAAATAATAATAATAAATAAATAAGTGTGTCGACGGTGTTCTGAAGAGACCGCTTCACGTAGAGCTACAAATTGGGGGAAAAGGTACGTCTATATGTGAAGTTTTCACCTAGAAGCCCGATTTTCGATATTTTTTTTTAAATTTTTTATGCGATTTTTAGCGCTTTTTAAAGTTTTGAGGCGATTTTTCCACATTAGTGAAAAGAATACGGTTTCTTTCTTTTAACCCAACATAGTAAATTTTGTTCTCTTTTCAAAACAGTTTATTCGGAATTCGTACAGCGATTTTTGAAGTTTTAGCGCATATTTTATGCGATTTCTGAACAGCAGTTAATGCGTCTTCATAACTATAAAGGGTGTTACCGCAGGGGGGGGGGGGGGGCACAGTTCTGTCGCCAAATACCGCCAAGTTTGTCGCCAACTTGGCGATATCTTTAATATTTCGCCAAATTCCCATGGACTTCCATTGTAAACCAATAGGGATTACTTGCTTACAGAAAATGAAAAAAATGAGATATTTTATTACAACAAAAACTAATATTAACTTAAGGGGTTATATTAATTATATTTAAGGGAATCCAGGTAAATTAAATCTATAATAATAAGGAAAGAAGCTTGTGTGTGATTGTGTGAGTGTGTCGGCGATGTTCTGAAGAGACAGCTGCACGTAGAGCTACAAAATTTGGGTAAAAGGTAAGAAGCCCGATATTGGATTTTTTTATTAGATTTTTTTTAATTTAATTTTGTATGCGATTTTTAGTGTTTTTTTAAGTTTTGAGGCGATTTTTCCACATTAGTGAAAAGAATACGGTTTCTTTCTTTAAACCCAATATAGTAAATTTTGTTCTCTTTCCAAAAAAGTTTATTCGGAATTCGTACATTATTTTTTTAATTTTTAACGAATTTTTTATGCGATTATTGAACAGCATTTAAAACATCGTCATACCTATAAGAGGGTTACTGTAGAGGGGACACAGTTCTGTCGCCGAATGCCGCCAAATTTGTCGCCAACTTGGCAATATATCGCCAAATTTGGCGTCCAAAAGTGGCGCCAACTTGGCGATATCTCTAATATTTCGCCGAATTCCCCGAGCTTTCGATTGTAAACCAATAGGAATTACTTGCTTACAGAAAATGAACAAATTGAGATATTTTATTGCAACAAAAACTAATATTAACTTAAGGGGAATATTAATTATATTTAAGGGAATGCAAGTAAATTAAATTATGAATAAAAGTAACATGATACAATGCTTAGCATGCCTTCCCAAACATAAATTTTAAGAGAGCCTTGCAGGTCAAAGGAATTAGATTTGAAACTTTCGTGACTTTTGACTTTCATGATTTTTTAACTTTTTGGGATTTTTAATTCGAGTTCTGCGTTTCTTCGCGATCTGCTGCAATATTTTGACATTCCAGTTTTGGCCTATAATACTAAAGTAATTTCTGCCCTCATTTAAATAACGTTTATTCTAATTTCGTATAGCAATTTTCGAATTTTCGGGAATTTTGCATGTGATTTGTAGAGTATTATAGCGATTTCCTTCTTATTGTGATTTTCCGAGCTTTTTCGCAATTCGAGCTGTTTTTTGACGTACTCGGGCAACGCCGGGTAAGTTAGCTAGTTGTTTAATATTTTGGTTTTATAAGCATACATGAATTCGCATTGCTTGTGTGAAGTTGCGAGTTTTGAGTATTTCCTGCGGGTGAGTGAATTTCAGCCAATTTCACTACATTCAAAACCTTTTTAAGACGTTTTCACACAGTTTGTTTCTTTTTCTTTGAGCTTCTATGAAACAACATTAAATTATATTTTCAATTTGATTTTTAGATTGCAAAATATCTCAAAAATTAAAAAAAGTGTTTTTTTAATATATATATACGCAGGTTGCAGACATTTTTGTTCATAAAAAATGATCTATAAAAAAGTCCTTAATATTTCCTCGGACTTTCATAGTACAAAGTGGGACTAGGTATTCCCAGAATGAAATTTTGCTTTCACTGGTGCATTGTTAGTAGGATTGAGCTGATATTAGTTTTCTGTGTGTTAACAGAAACATACCAATGAAGCTCAAATTTCGTTGCCCATAGGCTACATGTTGTCGTTGCCCATGACTACATGTAGCCTTTCACTGTTCCCCTTTTCCGACTAAAGGCGAACAGCAACCGTATTCAAAAATGCTTATTTACTTAAACTGACTTCCTCAAGTGATACAAAGAAAAATGTATGAAACACAAAACGTAAAAAAAAAATAGCTGTGATTTTTTATCCAAGTGAATAGAAAAAAATATACTATGTATTCTTTAGATTTTTTAAGTCCTGGGTGTATCAGAATTATCACTGTCGGCAACCGTCAGAGATAACTGATTGAAAAATAAAAAATAAACCACGTTACACCTAAAACATTTTAACGAGTAAAAAAATAAATTATTTCGCTGTAGACCAATATAAAGGCGTATCTTCTCCGATGAATTAAATCCACTATTAATTCACAAATTATAAATATGCTAATTTATGATAGGATTGTATGATATTATTACTTTTATTTATTTCTGTTATTGTAATATGGATTTATAAAAATAGAAATTAGAGTCTTATATTAATAATAATAATATCATAATACATTAACGAAATTTGTGGTCAAAACATTAGAAAAACGATAAACAAAATGCTAAATTACACTACCACTAAAGTCCTATTTTACAACTATTATCTTCACAAAGCCAACAGCAATAGTCATGGAAAGTAAGTAGTTACAGTAAAGTTGATATGCACTACGCGACGAGATATTTTATACAGCCATCTAGCGGCAATCAGCTAGGTTAACACTACTTTTTAGAAAAATGTACGCGATAAAAAAAAAATAAATAAAACTTGTGCCAACACCAAAATAGAGATCTCCCTTCTTGATCAAGGCACCTTAAACAGTCAATTAAGCCTGTTAGATTACTGGATAGAATAAGAAATTTCAAAATATTTAGTCACTTCTATCATAGACAGCCCCTTCAACCATCGTTTTTGCAGTTTTTTAAGAATAATTTTAAAACTACTTGGAAGAAAAATGTTAAATTTTGGATTTCCATAAAGCAGGACTTAATAAATCTGAATCCATCAAAACATAGTATGTTGCAATTCATAATTCATATCAGAAAATTATAAAAATTGCAAATTCAACGTATTTATGTTTGAGTATATTTGTATTATTTCTACACAAAAAATTAAAACATTAGGATCAAAATTTCAGAAGTTATAATTAAAAATTCGAAAATGTAATTTAACATTAGAAGCACTAAATTTTGAATGTTTATAATTCAAAAACTTATCATTCAAATGATTTGAACTTTCGTGTCTAGGCTTAGTTTGAACCAGATATTTGAAATATCTCGTTAAAATCTGGTTTTGCCATTGCAAAAAATGAAGTTTGGATTTGGTTTAATATGTAGATGGTTCCCTAAGCATATTTTATATACGTCATTTAAAAGCAGACTTTATTTCCACTCGTTGGGTACCAGTAACTTTCTTCTACGATAATTTGATGAGGAGTTAGTTGGGGGTGTTTCCTTTTTTTAAACGACTCTACCTTCCTGAAATGTGTCAGTTGTAATAATAAATACGCATCGGGTTTTATAAAGGTACAATTTCCCATACAATTAATTGCACGATTTATCTGGTAACTGTATTTTAAAATAATTACATTTAAGAACTTCTAATAAAGATCTTTTATGCATCGAAAAAACTATTTAAAGCTAAATTATAAACTGACACACTATATGGCTCCATAACGTTGTTTTGCTTCATGTCGCGCAAAACAACGTTAGTATACAAGATGATTAGAAAAATACGTTTACAAAATGACACGGCAAATCAGACATACACAAGGATAAAAAATCACGTTGTAATATAGTGTCGCAAACTACTTATTGACTCGCAAATACAGGGAGTTTCATCGTAACTGAACCCGGGTCGTCGGTAATAATTTCGAGAAAAATAAAAACATTGCAAAGAAAATGCAACGATATGTCCCTTGTGTTGTGTGATATCTGATAACATCACGAAAAGATCTGGACAAACATGTTGTTCAAGCAATCGATGATACCCTATGAGTTGTTAATCACAGTCCAAAATGTGGGGCGTCAAGTGCATACTACTGGGGCGTATAATGCAAACTTCTACCACTTTTGTTTGGTGTTGTTACATTTACAACAAAGGTGAGAATGTTTGTTAAAGGATTTATTGTAATATACTGAAGTTTTCTGAAAGTTAAGACCGTCAACCCAAATTGAGTTAGGATGAAACACTCTGTACATGTGACTAAATAAGTGGTTTGAGATCCTATATTACTATGTGATTTTTCATCTTGTTGTATGCCTGATTTGTCATGCACTGTTAAAAATTTTTGTAAAATCACAAAAAAAAAAAATCGAGACTCTCTGTAAATTTACACTAGTTACTGGTTAAATGCATTCGATCGAGTTTCTCGGTCAAGACTCTCTGTAAATTTACACCAGTTCATGAAATGCATTCGAACGAGTTTCTCGGTCAATACTCTCTTTAAATTTACACCAGTTCTCGGTTAAATGCATTCGACTGAGATTCTCAGTCAAGACTCAGTAAACGTACACTAGTTCTCGGTTAAATGCATTCGATTGAGTTTCTCGGTCATCGATTTACAGACATTTCCCTTATCTTGTATCTAATTCCCTGTAGGGTTAATTGGTTTGTTGGTTGTATTTATGACGGCCAATTATCTGCACTAGGGATATAGGCCCAGGGGGGAGTGCCCTTCGTGGGGGTCTTTCTAAGGGAACCTAACCCGTATTAACGCTTGGAAATCCAAGGTTCGAAGAAAACCACGAAAACTCCGAAAGATTAGGCCGACGGGCGCGATTGGGTTCGAACCCAGCACTTCCCGTCTACCAGCTTCGAGAGCAGAACCTTTCGGCCACTGGTGGGGCAATTCCCTGTAGGGATTTCCATGTTTTTATTTAAAAATATTTTCAGCTTTGTTAAAACTTGTAATTCAAATACACACATTTAAAATTCTTTTGCCATTTTATTAGAATTATTAAAGAAAAAAAATTTAGTTTCAAGTTTTTATTTATTTTTTCATTCATTTAGTTAGTTAGAATCATAATACATTTAAATACATTGCTTTTATAAGAATTGTGATATAACCTGAAAAGTAATTTTGGTTAATTAATCTGATTATTTTTGTAAATATTTTACAAAAAATGTTATAATTACCAATATATTTAACCAGTTTTAATGAAAAAATACACCTAAATTCCACATTATTATTAAAAATTCCAGTATATCTTCAGATATTAAAGAAGATAATTATTGAGAAGGAGCAATTTCTTGATAAATAATTCCGTAAATAAAGGATTAAAAAATTAAATTTGATTAAAAAAAATAATAGTTATTATGTTTTGGTACAAACTAAATTAAAATAAACCGTTTAAGAAATTTTCTAACGAATATATTTGAAGCGAAATCTTTGAAGAGCACAATAGATTTCCCCCCGCTTTATTGTAAAGGACATCCTTTATACACCGCAGTAACAGCTTCTATGGCGCAGTCACTAAGATGTTTTTCTCCTCCCCAGAGGTCTCGGGTTCAAACCCCAGACCGGCCAGAAGCACGTTGTGTAAAATAAACAAATAGCACAGCAGTTCAAATTCGCTTGAATAACTCTGGTACTTCGATGTTCTAAAATTCGCTGATTTAAAAAACTAAGTTAAATTACTTTTATTAAAAAAATAAATTGATTTACAGAGTCTTGCGTACATTTAACGATGTAAATTTACAGAGTCTTGTGTATTTTTAACGATGTTAATTCACAGAGTATTGTGTAAATTTACCAAATAACTTCTCTGTTATTTAACAGAATCTCTATTTTTCTAATCTCTGTAAATTTACATAAGACTTAAGATAATGGATTACCCGTAGATTCTCTGTAATTTCACAGGAAAATTTTTTAACAGTGTGTCGTTTTATAAACGGTGTTTTGAATCACCTTGTACATTAACACCAAGTTCTTGACTACACCTCTCGTCCTTCTGAAGTTAATGCAGGTGCATACGCTACAATAGTCCCTTTGTATTCTTTTATAAAGTACTAGACACAATACAACGAGTCAGAGAAATGGTAGAAGAAAGTTATTTAAATATGCAGAAATTTATGTAATTGAACTAGTGTTAGCTACAACATTTTAAGATTAATAAACCATTATACTCCAATAGGGCCGCCACAGGCGACTATTTTCATATTCTATTCGCACCACTATTTTAAGAAAATATATTTTGTAGTTTATTTCTCTTGCAGATGTTGTAAAAGTGTATGTGAAAATGTTCTGTTTAAATAAAATTATGTGTGACAGAATTAAAAAAATAGTCGCCTGTGGCAGCCCTGCTTCAATGCATAAAAAATTGTAATAAAAGGAGGAACATTGTAAAGATTTTTTTACACATATGAACAGTTAATATGTCTTTGAACTATAATATATGGCAGAAGGAAAACACAAATATTGTACGCTTTTCATATAGCAGTTTTCTCTTAACTCAATAGAACTTTCATGCTGATATAGCAAAATCTAATTTTCTATGGAAACCAGTTCTTTAATATACACTGATAAAATAATTAATTTTATACATAGTTTCAATATTTGTCTCTCTGTTAAGGAATATGGCGTTCCTTTTCGTAATCTAATAAAATGCGAAAGTAAAAAAAAAAAAATTAAAAAAAAAATTAAAAAAAAAATAAAAGAAGGAGAAGAAGTAATTCATACTGCAACATTTCGCAAATGACAAATACATCTGTTTTTTTTTTTTTTTTTTTTTTTTTTTTTTTTTTTTTTTTAAATAAAAAAATTACTTTTTAAAACAAACCAACTAATATTAATGAAAATATTAAATGAAAATTATAATGAAACAAATATATATTGTTCTATGTACGGTAAAAACAATTTGTTAATAACTTAATTAGTACAGCAACATGTTGTCTGAAATCCTTGTGATTGGAAGAAATTTTCCTTTTATTTACGGCAATTTCCATCGTTTGACTGGAGAATTTCAGCAAAGTTTCAATTTCGGTTAGCGAATATTTCGTTCATTAAGAGATAAAAGGATTTACTTAAAAAATCAGATTAGTATGCGATAAAATACTACGCATAACAACTGCTGATACACGGTATTACATTGAAATTAAATTTGAAGAAAAACCTAACTAAAAAATGACAAGTAATTTTTGAATAAAAAAAAATACGAACGCTACCTGATCTTTCGTGATCATTAGAAAAAAAGGTGAGATTTTGTATAGTTGGGAATGGATGGGGGTGGTACCAAAATACACGTTTCTCACGTGAACGTGTGACTGGTCTTACCCCCTGCTAAATTTTATTAAATTACCATGGGCAGAATGCATTTCAGACGAATTACTAAAATGTACGAATTACCATTTTATTTTTCAAAAAAAAAAAAAAAAAAGAAAGTCTTTTTATCACATTTTATTTTGCGTAAAATTTAAAAAGAGAAATCATTTCATCCTATGGTCTTACATAAAATATTATATAAAAATCTTTTTTCTTTCATTTAATTATGCGAGAAAAATGTAGTAACTCGCACTATTCGATAATCAGTTCAGTTGCTTTTTTCCGCGAACAGTACTCAGTTCTCAGACTGTTAATTAAATATTCTCAGAAGTGGAAATTATACTCGGGAATTGCTTTGTCTATACAAATATAAATGGTAGCTCGGAAATGAAAATTCTTACTATGTATTTATATTTAGGCACTAAATACTTTCTCTAAATATGCCTGTTATCTATGGCGATAATTTTCTGATCTTTCGGTGTATTATCAGTTCTCATTTAATTAATACTATAATCGTTGTGCTGTCAGTTAGACAATATTTTTAATTTTGTTAATCCTCCAACTTTAAGAAAACAGATAAGTGTACAGTAACAGTGTGATGCAAAGTTTTTGTAATATTTTATGTTTGTTATATTTTGTCGAATATTTAAAAAACATACTTGACAAAAGGTACTAGAATCTCAGAGATATAGAACATGATTCACCTCATATTTTTTTGCGAAAGTTTATTCCTGGGAGCAACACCATTAGTGTCGCCAGAAGGTAACTGAAATATGTTCAGATTTAAGATGTGACACACTGTTTATTGAAATTAAAATATGGAAAGATTGCAGTGGGGCTCGAAATTTCATATTACCCTACTTTGAACTAATTCACTTCTATCTTCAAATTAACCCTCAAAATATAAAATTTTATCCTAATAAGCATAATTTGACTACGGAAAACTAGCCGCATAAACTATATCCAGTACCGTTTTCCATGTCGAACAAATGCTGTTTTGTGGAAAGTATTTTCTAACAGACGAATTCAAAATTTATGTAAACTGTCTCTAAATCCTAGCAACCAGTGGTTGCCGCAAAGTCTTCATAATATTTCGCAATAAAAATACTTTTAAACTTCCAATGCGTTAACTTATCCTTTGAATAATAATATAGCGGCAAACTATGAAAGATAAATTATAAAAAGTGTTGAATATCGTGAAATTTTAGAAATATATCGGTGTTATAGTGATAAGAATTTCTCTCGAGAACTATCTGGATGAGAAGAAATATTCACAAATTGCCTTGCTGTTAACTGACTTCAGAGGGGACACCAATTTTAAACTTTAAAACCTGGTTTTTGTAGGGATTTTTTTTCGTATAATGTAGTCCGAAAAAGGTTATCCGAAATTCAAATTATCACATGCTACAGCGATAAATATGCCTTCTTTGCAACTAACAATCGCTAAATAAAAATTTAAAATGTTAACGCATCCTTTTCATAAGTATAATGTTTTTACCTGAATGCTTGGATTTCTGGGGGACCCTTCGAATAGTTCCATTAACATTTTAGTTTAATTATTCAAATTTTATTTCTTTATGGTTCTGTGTAGAATTTATTTTCATATTTAATTTTTCGTTCTGTTACCAGCATTTTCAACCTAAATTCAATTTTTTTTTCTTTTACAGAAGAAATGTATATGATAATATTTATGCTGTAGAAGAAATAAAAAGAATCCTCTAAAAGAAAGTAAAAAGAAATTTTAAAAAAATAAAAATTTTAGCGGAAAGTTTTTCTATTGCGTTACGTATGCGGCACACTGAGCATTATCTTTCTTAGTTGATATCGCTTAGGAGTAATTGTTCCTATCAAATACTTTGAATTAATTTTATAGAAATATGTAATTGTTTTAACATATTGTTGACTGGTCACGTGTTCACTAATGTTTACACGTATGTCTTCTATAACAGTTTTTATTAACTCCTATTTTTAATAATAATTTTTGCCTTATTTAATTTCAGAAATTCGAGATTGATCTTATGGTCTTTCTTTTCATTTTAAATTCATTATCGGTTGCAGAAGATGACCGTCATCACTTCTTATTTATTCATGTATTGTTCATGCTTAGATTTGTCGCCATTATGGTTTAAAATCAGTTTCATTTCTATCAATTGAGTTCAATTTAAAGAAATATTTGCAGTACTTTTTCTCTCCGATCCTTGTGTAGAACACTCAGCAGGTCATGATGTTAAGTCAAATAGAAAACATATCAAAGTAGCATTTTTTTTTTGTCTTATTTATATTTAATTTTTTCTAAAAAATGAATCTAAAACATCAACAACTCTCATTTGGCGAGTACCGTTCTGCCATTCCTTGCGGATTCCCCTTCTATAAATGTTTTATATATCTTTCGAGTTTTCTAATGGCCTACGAAAGACGATGAAAAGAAAAATATTTGCTTTATTACTGAAAAAAATAAAACAATCCCAGTGTGACGGTGGTCAGTTGTACGGGCGATGTACATGCAGAAAAACTCCAACTCTAATTACGGGAACAAATTTCATTTAAAAGATATTTTTAAAAGTTACCAAATGGGCATTATATTTCTAAGTGCTTAAGTTAAGAGAGAGATAACCTACACGGCGCGCCGAAGTAGCGGATCTGAGATGTTTAAAAGATGTATAAGAGGTTTGAGAGAGAGCAGCATCAAAAGTGAAATATTTCATTAGAAGTTTAGGTCTCTTGGCGTTACAATTTATCGTCAAATTACAAAAGTTTTTGGTTAATGATAGAATGATGGATAAAGGTTTTTGGCAAAAACAATTTATTACCTCACAATCTCGCTTCCCGACCAGACACATGACGCAAAATTTGTCAAATTAACGGTTTTCATATTTACTTAAAAGAGGCGACAGAAAATATGGCTTTGTTAATCAAATTCTACACGATTAAATAAAATAATTGCTACTTATAATTGCGTCATGCCGAGAAAAGGGATATGTTTCTATATTGCCAATAAATCAATTCAACGTACATAAAAATGATTTTAAAGACCACATTCGCATAAATTATCTTTTACTTTTTGTTATTTCATTGCAGCGGCTCAAAATTTAGCAGTGATTAAGACTGAATTATTTCCAACGTGGGCGTAAGCAAATTGAAAGTAACAGCTATTCTAATATTACAGACAGCTGCGCGTATAACTTTTTTTTTGTTTTATTTTATGACCGAAGTGTTATCGGAAATTAAATTTCTTCTGCTAGAAGATTACAAATCATAAACTGAATAACGAAATGCATTGAATTAAAGACTTTACAGAGGAGGAAAAACACATAGATAAAATTCCGCATGGTTTTAAGCACTGAATTTAGTTACTAATTTTAGTTTAATGAGGAGGATTAGAACAACATCTTTTAAAAGTAAAAAAGTTATGTTTTAGATTGATTTTGAAGAAAAGATGATATGTGACAGAAACGCTATCACACACAGTTGTAATAATTCCCCTAAACAGCCTATATTTTCTTTTACTTTTGAGATACTCCAATAAATTTTTTTGCAGTGTTCTATTGAAACGACCTTTATTTACTGTTGCTAGGGGTTATATCGTTTTTCAACCACAGAAGAAATAAATCATTTACACTTATATTCAACTTAGATAGATTAGAATATCTCAAATATCTATACCTGGATACATTTGAAAGTTTCACAGAAGCCTTCCTTTTTTTCCGTTTGATACCGGTAGAGACTTTAGTAGAGACTTTCAAGATTGTATCTATAGTTGTGCATGAAGTTCTCGTTTCATGATAATTACTAATATTCACAAGCTAAGAATTTATGTTTTCATATGAGAATTTTCAGAGTGGCATGCGGCTGTTATCAGCATTTGCATTCGTCAATATATTCTTCGACATTAGAAGGAAACTAAAATATGTTAAATTAACAATATAAGTATAATCATGTAACATATGCGGAATGTTTTTTAAAGTTGATGTTTATTAATGTATTAAAATAGAAAATAATAAAAAGCGTAATAACTTTTCTTTAGCGTACAGTTTTCTCAACATTAAAACTTTTTTATATATTTTTACTTCAACTTACAGTTTTCAATGAAAATTAAATTTCTGCAAACAGCAACGCATTTTTTTTATCACGCACTCTGATAGCAAGATGATTTTATTATTCTAAACTCTATATAGAGATTATATTGTACTAAAAGCAGGGATTACAATACCGAGTCTAATTTCCAATCCCGGGATTTCAGGATTGCTTAGATTCAATCCTGGGATTACAAAAATGATCGTTTCTCTAATATCACAAATTTTTTGCAATAGCTAAAAATCATTATATTACAGAAAAAAGAATTAAAGCAAAAGTACAGTCTAGCATGGCTTAATATTTACAATAATAAAAAATAATTAATATCACTAATTAAATTTTTAATTCTTCTCATAACCACGTAATTAAAGTTTAAAATTCTAGGATATCTTAAACGCAAGATTTTCCTTAACATGAAGCTTTTTTTTTTCTTGAAATAAAAGAACTTAATAAAAAAATACATTGATATATAGTTTAAATTTCTAAATAGAGATAGTTCTTAAAATTCGAAAACCTTGCATAATATAAAAAAATTATTACATACCTCGAGAAAAAAAAAGATTATTTTGAATAGTTCACTGTTTCTTAACTAATCGGTAAATTTCTTTGAAAATAGGATCTAAGAAATATGACAACATCTCAAGTTTCATCTCCGAGCCCCAATTATGATAGCAACATTGTTTTTTTTGTTTGTTTTTCTTTGTGAAATGTCATATAGGTTTAGACATGAGTTAGCATTTCAATACACATTATTGCTGTAAAAGATACATTTGTGCGCATAAGGCCTAAATTCCAGAATTTCTTTCAAATTTAAAGTTCTTGATTGAACATTTATAATCATAAATCGTTTGTTTACAGTAAATATCCATTCGCCAAATGTCAAACTAATTTTTTCCTGATATTTTAAAAGTTTGTATTTCTCTTTTAATTAACTCCTTTATTATGAGACCCATTGTTCACTACACGATTTCGAATTGATATTGCAGATTGTGGCAAATCATTATTACCTTTAGCTATCAATAAATTTCTCAAATTAGTTGAAGTTAATTACAAAAACATTTTTAGGTATTATTCGCAAAATAATTAAATACAGTGATTCCTTATCCCTACTAAAATAATCCTATATTTTCCGCGTTTTAGAAAGCAACGTATCTTTTATGTAATCTTGATGTGAGAAAGGAACAGAGGTTCTATTAAATTCCTTCTGAACTTTAGTACCATATGTTTCGTAGATAAATGTGTATGCAACCTCTTAGCCGATTCACCTAATGTTTTAAAAACTGCGTTACGTTTTTCACATTTAGCGCTTTTTCCATCTTTTGATGTTAAATAGCAGTGCCGTACTCCAGATACATCACTATATTTCTTCTGAGCTATAAATACTTTTCATTAGATGTTTAAAGCAAAACAGGTATAAACGCACGGAAATCAAAGAAGACAGCACATAATAGTGACTTTAAAACACCAATGCGACGCTTATCATAAACTCTTAATTCGAAAACTAATTTTGTGATTCCCAGTTTCGGCTACGACCGTATTCCCAAATGCAGCGAAATCGAAATAAACAAATGATTTCATTTTTCTTCATCAATAAGCTGAGCTGGTTACATCTGTTTGAAAGTCAAAAGATTTCCATTTTAAACGACTTAATCGCTTAGAAATATATAAAAAATATACTTGCGATCTGTATTATTTTTCAGTGACATACAAATTTCATAAAAATTTATTGATTTTCTTTCCGAAAGCGGAAGTGTATAAATATATATATTTTTTAATTTCAGCTGAAGATTGTTCTATTAAAAAAAAAATAATAATAATAAAATAAATTAAAATAAAAGACAATCCAGGAAATTCCAGGAATTCACAGACAAAATCCCGGGATTTTCGGGATTAAAATATAGGGGATCCTGTGATTGTAATCCATAGCTAAAAGTTTTCAATATCGTTCAATTTTCCAAAGATACATCCTAGATCTCTATTGTTTCCTTCTTTTTCACTGTGGCAATATAACTGTGAGCTGGTTGCTATTTCATATATACCACTGGATACAATATAGAGTTATCATCATTTTCCGAGCGAAATGATTTTTTTAACTGCTGCTATATCCAAACATATTTAAATTTTCAAATGAGTCTATATTCCGACAGAGCCAAATAGCTAAACTTTAATTACGTGTACAATTTTGTTTCTGACGTTTCAATTATATTCGGTATAGCCGGTCAATTGATATAGCATGTTCAGGACACATATCGTTTATATGGATACCGAGCTCGAAGAGTAAATTTTCTCTCTTCGTTTTGGATACTCTCGAAACATTACTTAATATATTGCAACCTCCTAAAAGCAGTTTATGAATACCAGTTCTATTGCAATTTTTTAAGTTTTAATATAGTGCTGTAAAATTAGTTAATTTTGATGTTTCAAATTTACAGGCGGCCAATTGATAGTGCATTTTTAAGATATATCTCGTTTACACGAATTCCAAGTACGAAATTCAAGTACAAGTTGGTCGTAAAAAATTTCCCAGATATATGTACCCTTAGTAACCTAACCGCTCAACCAGTTGAAAGGAAATTTCAGATTTAGTTATTTGAAGGTATGCGCTCGAGATCGTAAAGATTTTAAATAATAGAGCTCTTTTAAAATGGCAACAACTTTATTTCCTGCGCAAATTCATCAGCGCATTGAAAAAACATAAAAGACATTAAAACGATACACGTATGACTAAAATTACGCATTTATGAATTATTTAAATATTAAAAGTAATATTAAAATGTAAAGAGGCAAATTCACATAAAGACATTATAAATAAAAGATTTCTGATAAATACCATTCAGTTACAACAAACATTATTTTTAATTACAGATCATTTAGTCCACTTGTGGTTTAATTGCCATTTTGTACGATCTAAAGCAAAACTCATTAACGTAAAACCAAAGAAATAAAACAAAATTTACTTACTTCAAATCTCACAATATTTTATATTATATTTTATTGTATAATATTGAAATCTTGTGCATTGACGAAAGAGTTTTTATTCGTTTGAACGTTTATTATAGTTTGTTTGCAGACATTAAGAGGTATTCGATTTATAAACTGTTAAAAGCTGATACTAAATATGTTTTAGCAATTAGGGATTCTATCTTCTGAATACAAGTGTTTTGTTATTTTTAACTTCTAAGCATTTAAATAGACTGAAGTGGTATAAATGCATTTTTTAAATGTGTATTTTATTTCTGTACTTTGTGCCACAAAATGCCTAAAAGAATCAAAAAATGTTGTTGGCATGTAGTTCATTTGTACATAACTTTAAAATTTGAAAAAAAAACCTCTCGAAGGCAATAACGGCCAAGTCGCAGGAAGCCATTTTCAATGAAAGATTTGGGATGTTTGGCTTTTAACTTCTGCGAACTTCAGATATCACTACTTTTTTTGGCCGAAACATTGAGGAGAACTTGGCGCTTTTTTTTTTTTTTTTTTTTTTTTTTTACCGAAAACTTTTTGTTGGGATATCACTACTTTTTGTATGTTTTTTCAAGTTTGTTTTTCTAAACTATATTAATATATAAAAAAAAACTTAAATTTCGGTACTTTTATGTTAGCCGGGAGCAAATCTCCTCATTAGCATTTTTTTTCGGCAATAGCAGTTTTCAATTTTCACATGTGAAAATTTAGAAATAAGGCTTTGATTTTCCAATAAAATATTTTGGTTTATGTTATTATTTCTTATTTATTCATTTATTTATTTCTATGTTAAATATTCTATTAACTAAAATGAGGGAAATGCATCTATTTTGAATGAGATGATTGAAAAGTTTATATTTTTAAATGAAATGAATGCAATATGAACAATGGAGTTGGGAGCAGTATTCGGCAATTTGCCACTTGTGCCCGGCTAACGTAAAAATACCTGAATTTATTTTATTGAGCTTTACAAATTTATACTTTATTTCTTTTTAAATTAAAGTACTAGCCGCCTCTAGCAAGCAGTATTTACACTATTAATTGCATGTTAAACGTTGCATCATGTTACTGTTATTCATAATTTAATTTAATTGCCCATTCTTTCGCCAAGTCGGAAGCTTTTGATAGAGAAATCAAGAACTCTTTACGATCATGGAAGCACATCATATATTTTGTGCTGTTATGCATTTCATCTTTCGTGACAATTATCTCTTAACTCACTCATGCATGTTTCCTTATCAGTTACGATTCATTCTCTAATGCGGAAATTTTTAATCCTATTAAGAAATCTTTTCTAGTTAGGATCACTGCCAATCGTTGTATTTTAACTGATACGATTGGGTGCAAGTGAAATGGTTCTTATGAAATCCTTTGACAATATCTGCATTTACATTAAACCATATCGATGCTAATATATTTTTGTTTCACGTTTACCTTTTCAATACACTCGATTACGGAAGAATAGAAGGTCTACGGGCTCACTGCCATGATCCATTTGAAAATCTATCATTCTATCATCGTGTTGAAGAATTAGCCAATAATGTGCGATGGTTTTAAGATTTTAGCTAATTTTATGTGAAACCTGAAAACTAAAATGCGAGGAACCGGATTATGGAAGATTCATTCTAACGTACATATCGATTAACAGATAGAATTATAACAATCGTAAAGAGAACTGGCAGTTTCGGTGCTTTAATAGTTGTCGTAAATTATCTTTATATAATACAGAAGTTTTAGAAGATTAAATATTAACAACATAGTCACAGTAAGTGTAATAATAGTACAATATAATAACAATAGCAGAGGTTTTGTGCATTGACGAAACTATTGGCACTTTGGAAATATTCGTACGTTATATCATTTAACTATTCAGATGATATGTGGAAAAATATAAATAGATGGCTCGCATTAATAATTAACTCATTGAAAAATAGCCACTAGCGTCAAATACTCGCAAAGCTTGGCGACATTTAGCGAAGTGTCCCCAAACTTGGTAATATATCATGTCAATTCTATTGGTAATATTCATGGCGACAAAAATGTTTTCTTTATTCTGACATCATAATGATGCATATGTATTACGTATTATACACATATTTATAATATGTATGATGCAAATGTATTACGTATTATATGCATATGTATAATATGTATGATGCATATACATAAAGTTCATAATATCACTAAAGCGCACTTAACGGAATAGTGTTCCATAAATAGTACGGATATTTGCCAGATTGACCAGAGTGCTACTGAGATTAATTCCGACATTTATAACAGACCGGGTGGCGTCTGCACAAACCATCACCTCATCGAGTTTACACCTGAAATTTTAGGATTAGTTAAAACTAGATTAGCATATTAAAATGCAACTGGCCTGTTATGTCATATCTTGGTAGAAACCACCTGAAGACCTAATTTTAGTGGTTGACTGATAGGTTCACTATTGTATTTTCCTGCATCCAAAAGTATGGAAACATGGAGGAATGGAAGCAGGAAAACACAATGGAAAATCCACCAATTAACTGGTAAAATCGGGTCTGTAGATGGTTTTCACAAAGATATGGCTTGGCAGGCGAGTTACATTTTAATACGCTAATCGATTTTTAACTAATCCCAAAAATTTCAGCCGTCAACTCGATGAGGTGATGATCTATGCAGACGCCTCCCGGTCTTTAATAAAATTTGTTTTAAGGAAGTAAAAAATAGAAAGATGAAGAGATAAACTGAAAGATTTGCCTTATTAAGATTTTTGTAAAAGCATATAAAAATTCATTCAGCTTGAAATCATGTAACACCTTTATAACTCAGGCTAATTTTCTGTAATCGGGTTTTGGCGACCAAGATATCTTATCTATAACTATAATCTTTCTTTTACAGGTTTTAAATTAACAGTAAGCAGGCTAATAATACAATATAATAACATTAGCAGCGGACTTCGGACGCCGCATCTGTCGCACATCGTTAAAGACAGTTTATTAGTTACACATTTCATTTAATTAAAAGGAGATTGTTAAACTTTCATATGGAATTAGAAAATTTTTCCACTATAGGGTACTTGGCATTTAAAAAAAATCTTGACGCAATTCGGACTTCAGAAACTGAGATATGTTGCCAAATGATATAAACAACTACGAAAACAAATCTGATGAACCCGATCAGCTATTACATATGCTATTTATGCTATGTTTTATGCTATTTACATATGTATTTATATACATCTAAACATTTTACTTATACATGTATAAAATATTTTTTTTTTTATATACAAATTATTTATGTTGGTATATGAAAATAAATAAACGGGTTCCTTAGATTAAATAAATTGTATAAATATGGAAAAAATTGCTTGTGCATATGACACAGTAAATAGGTTGCCAGGAAATACGTTATTATCAAATTTATTTTCTCGTCAAGGGTATTTTCTCTATTTCGCCAAGGCTACTATATCGCAAACGTACCGAATTGTGGTTATATTTTGGTAAATGTTTTATTGTTTTAGTATCGTAAATATATCATAACCTATACTGATTAAAATTTTTAGGTATATTCATTTTTTCTATTTAACAAACATCTTTGGAAAAGCATATACATAAAATTTTATTCTGCTTGAAATTACGTGACCCCTTCAAAACACTGTGATCGATTTTTGGCGACCAACTTTGGCACAATTGAATGTGTTAAGGAACTGTTTAAGGCCAAATCAACACCCCCTGTTTGAAGGGTTTAGAGGCGGAAATTCTGTGTTTTCAGATTTTTCTGGTTAATTGTGCTAGAAACACGACTTGCTTGTGAAATTTCAAGATTCTACGACTTTTAGAAGTACATTAGTTATTTGATGATGCGAAGTGAGTCAGTGACAAAAATGCGTTTTTTCGGAATTTAATTTCTCGAAAACTACTAAATATAGAAACATGAAATCGTGGAACCTTAGTTCAGTTTGATCATACGAACATGTGTATAAAAGAAAAATTTCTATATCTCTCCCTAAAACGACGTTATGAAGGGGTGAAAAGTATGCCAATATGGTTCAGGAAAAGGTAGCTTACGGCTTGTGCGAACATGGCGGACGCACTACCGTGCTCCCAGATAGCCATTCCTTCGTTCCTGACAATGATCTTTTTTGCAACTGTTTTACGCAGACAATTTTCATTATACGTGTATCATTCCAACGCATTTTATGATTTTTCAACGCGCTGATGAATTAGCGCATGCAAAAAAAAAATGGGTGAAGCCATTCGAAAATTTCGAATTTGTTCCACTGTAACCGTAACCATGATTTCTTTATTCTTTTAAATAACAGCGATCTCGAGCGCATATCCTCAAATAAGTATATCTAAAATTTATTTTCGATTGGTTGAGCGGTTAGGCCACTAGGTGTTCATATATCGGGAAAGTGTTTTTTTTATAACCACCCTGTATTATTTTTATTTAAAAATACGAAATACTCTCGAAACAGGATTTAATGTATTGCAGTCCCTTAAGGGGACAGTTTCCCTTCAACCGGCCAAAAATGCTAGAAAACTGATTCAATTTCCATACCTTTTCACAAACTAACTAATAAAGCAAATTCAATGAAATTTTTTTAATTGTTAAGTATAGCTTTACTTGTTACAATAAAAAGAGCTGATTGATTAAAAATATTTAAATTAATTAGGAAAACTTAATTAAGTAACCTACTTTTTTAGGTAGCTTTCATTACAAAAAGCTACCTATTGCAGCCGTTCGGAGGAAAGCGATTTCAAAAAATTTTGGTATATTTTCATCGATCATGACCCCCAGACCCCGAAACCACCCTCCGTTCAAAATTGGTATATATATATATATATATATATATATATGTATATATATATATATGTATATATATATATATATATATGACCTATGTTACACTCTAACTCCCGTAATTATGAACCGATTTCGATGTAATTCGTTGTGTACATAGTACATACCAATGTCTCGACCGAGTTTGTTGGCGAGCTTCATCCGCCGTAGTGTTTCAAAATGGCGGCCATTTAAAATTAAAAAAAAAATTAAAATTTGAAATGTGGTACCAAAAGTTTAAAAATGGAAAAATATTTTTTTCTTATGTATTTCACCTTTATACAAAGATTCCGGAGCAGTTTTTGTTTCGTCTACATCTTAAAAAATTGCTGAGTTAAAGCATTTTGAATTTCTAGCGTGGCTGGCATTTTGAAACGTCCTGAATTTTGTCACGCGATAAAAGGCGTATTTATGAACCGATTTCGATGTAATTCGGTACGTACATAGTACATACCAATGTCTCGACCGAGTTCGTTGGCCAGCTTCATCCGCCATTTTGTTTCAAAGTGGCGGCCATTTATTATTTATTTATTTATTTAATTTTTTTTTATTTGAAATGTGGTACCAAAAAATTGAAAATGGAAAAATATTTTTTTCTTATGTATTTGACCTTTATACAAAGATTTCGGAGCAGTTTTTGTTTCGTCTATATCTTAAAAAATGGCTGAGTTGCAGCATTTTGAATTTCTAGCGTGGCTGATATTTTGAAACGTCCTGAATTTTGTCACGCGATAAAAGGCGTATTTATGAACCGATATGGATGTAACTTCGTTTATACATAGTACATACCAATGTCTCGACCGGGTTCGTTGGCCAGCTTCATCCGCCATCTTGTTTAAAAATGGCGGCCATTTTAATTTTTAAGAAAAATTTAAATTTTAAATGTAGCACCAAAAAAATGAAAATTGAAAAAAATATTTTCTTCGTATGTGTTTGACCTTGATAAAAAGTTTCGGGAGCAGTTTTCGTTTCGTCTGTATCTTAAGAAATGGCTGAGTTACAGCAATTTGAATTTCTAGCGTGGCTGACATTTTGAAACGTCCTGATTTTTGTCACGTAATAACAGGCGTATTTATAAACAGATTTGGATGTACCTTGGTGTGTACATAGTACATACAAATATCTCGACCGAGTTCGTTGGCCAGCTTCATCCGCCATCTTGTTTCAAAATGGTGGCTATTTAAAATATTTAAAAAAAATTAAAATGAGATACCAAAAAAGTCCTTCCGGCCAGTGCCGGGAGGAAGAGGTAGCTTTCATAATCCTTATTTTAAAAAAGCCAAATTATATCATTCAAACACACGAAGTTCAATTTAGTGGAAACCGAATATAGGAGATTCAATACTAATTTTTATCAATATAATGAATGAGAATTTCGCGAAATTAGTCAGCTTTATCCAAGCTGCTTTTCTTTAAAGTAACATATATTTGGCTGCCAAATTCAGCAATTTCTTAAAGTGCATGTCATTTTAAGACAACATGGTGGATGAGGCTAAGCAGTGAACTTGGTCGAGACCTTAGTAATTGCTGTGCACATGCTCACTCACATCGGAATCGGTTAATATATAGGAGTGCTGTCGCATGCAAAAAATCAGATTTTTCAAAATGTCACCCGCAATAGAAATTGAAACTGCTATATCTGAGCCATTTTTTAAGGTAAAGACAAACAAAAAATGCTCCTGAATCCTTATATCAAGGTCAAATGCTTAAGAAAGAAACCTTTTTCAATTTCTAATTTTTTTGCACCTCACTTTAAATATATATATATTTTTTAGTTTAATGGTCGCCATTTTGAAACAAGATGGCTGATGAATCTGGCCAGCGAACTTGGTCGAGGTGTTGATGTATACTATCCACATGCCTTCTTACATCGAAATAGGCGAATACGTGTGTTATCGCGTGACAAATACAAGATCGTTTCAAAATGTTAGCCATGCTAGAAATTCAAAGTGCTATAAATCAACCATTTTTTAAGATATAAACAAAAGAACAAATTTTCAGAAACAAAAACTGCTCCGGAATCTTTGTATCAACGCCAAACACATAAAAAAATCTTTTTCATTTTCCAATTGTTTAATACCTCATTTTGAATTTTAAATTTAATTTTTTTAAATGGCAACCCTTTTGAAACAAGATGGCGAATGAGGCTGGCCAACGAACTCGGTCGAGACATTGGTATGTACTATGTATAAACGAAGTTACATCCAAATCGGTTCATAAATACGCCTTTTATCGCGTGACAAAATTCAGGACGTTTCAAAATGTCAGCCACGCTAGAAATTCAAAATGCTATAACTCAGCCATTTTTTAAGATATAGACGAAACAAAAACTGCTCTGAAATCTTTGTATATAGGTCAAATACATAAGAAAAAATATTTTTCCATTTTCAATTTTTTGGTACCACATTTCAAATTTTAAATTTTTTAAAAATTTTTAAATGGCCGCCATTTTGAAACAAAATGGCGGAGGAAGCTGGCCAACGAACTCGGTCGAGAGATTGGTATGTACTATGTACACACTGAATTACATCCAAATCGGTTCATAAATACGCCTTTTATCGCGTGACAAAATTCAGGACGTTTCAAAATGTCAGCCACGCTAGAAATTCAAAATGCTATAACTCAGCCATTTTTTAAGATATAGACGAAACTAAAACTGCTCCGGAATCTTTGTATAAAGGTCAAATACATAAGAAAAAAATATTTTTCCATTTTTAATTTTTTGGTACCACATTTTAAGTTTTAGAATTTTTTAAAAATTTTAAATGGTCGCCATTTTGAAACAAAACGGCGGATGAAGCTGGCCAACGAACTCGGTCGAGAGATTGGTATGTACTATGTACACACTGAATTACATCCAAATCGGTTCATAAATACGCCTTTTATCGCGTGACAAAATTCAGGACGTTTCAAAATGTCAGCTACGCTAGAAATTCAAAATGCTATAACTCAGCCATTTTTTAAGATATAGACGAAACAAAAACTGCTCCGGAATCTTTGTATAAAGGTTAAATACATAAGAAAAAAATATATTTCCATTTTTAATTTTTTGGTACCACATTTCAAGTTTTAATATTTTTTAAAATTTTTAAATGGCCGCCATTTTGAAACAAAACGGTGGATGAAGCTGGCCAACGAACTCGGTCGAGACATTGGTATGTACTATGTACACACCGAATTACATCGAAATCGGTTCACAATTACGGGAGTTACAGTGTGACATAGGTCAGATATATATATATATATATATATATATATATATATATATATATATCAATTTTGAACGGAGGGTGGTTTCGGGGTCTGGGGGTCATGATCGATGAAAATATACCAAAATTTTTTGAAATCGCTTTCCTCCGAACGGCTGCAATAGGTAGCTTTTTTGTAAAGAAAGCTACCTAAAATTGGAAAATGAAAAAGATTTTTTTCGTATGTGTTTGACCTTAATACAAAGATTCCGGAACAGTTTTTGTTTTGTCTATATCTAAAAAAATGGCCGAGTAATAGCATTTTGAATTTCTATTGTGGCTGACATTTTAAAACGACTTGATTTTTGTCACGCGATAACGGGCGTATTTATGAACCGATTTGGATGTAACTTGGTCTGTACATAGTATATACCAATGTCTCGACCGAGTTCTTTGGCCAGCTGCATTCGCCATCTTGTTTCGAAAGGGTTGCCATTTAAAAATAAATTAAATTTAAAATTTAAAATAAGGTAGTAAAAAATTGGAAAATGAAAAAGATTTTTTTTATGTGTTTGGCCTTGATACAAAGATTCCTGAGCAGTTTTTGTTTCTGAAAATTTGTCCTTTTGTTTATATCTTAAAAAAATGTTTGAATTATAGCACTTTGAATTTCTAGCATGGCTAACATTTTGAAACGATCTTGTATTTGTCAGGTGATAACACACGTATTCGCTATTTGTGGATAGTATACATCAATACCTCGACCAAGTTCGCTGGCCAGATTCATCAGCCATCTTGTTTCAAAATGGCGGCCATTAAATTAAAAAAATATATATATATATATATTTAAAGTGAGGTGCAAAAAAATTAGATATTGAAAAAGGTTTCTTTCTTAAGTATTTGACCTTGTTATAAGGATTCAGGAGCATTTTTTGTTTGTCTTTACCTTAAAAAATGTCTCAGATATAGCAGTTTCAATTTCTATTGTGGGTGACATTTGGAAAATCTGATTTTTTGCATGCGACAGCACTCGTATATATCAACCGATTCCGATGTGAGTGAGCATGTGCACAGCAATTACTAAGGTCTCGACCAAGTTCACTGGTTAGTCTCATCCACCATGTTGTCTTAAAATGGCAGGCACTTTAAGAAATCGCCGATTTTGGCAGACAAATATAAGTTACTTTAAAGAAAAGCAGCTTGAATAAAGCTAATTTCGCGAAATTCTCATTCATTATATTGATAAAAATTAGTATTGAATCTCCTATATTCGGTTTCCACTAAATTCAGCTTCGTGTGTTTGAATGATATAAGTTGGCTTTTTTAAAATAAGGAATATGAAAGCTACCTCTTCCTCCCGGCACTGGCCGGAAGGACTTTTTTTGTTTTCGTAATTGTCATATATCACTGCTCGAATCATTTCTTAAGAACTAGTAAAGATAATGGGTTGAAATTTTTGGAGTGCATTAATATTACACTTCTGCATAAAATGAACTAAAATCTTGGAATTATCTTAAATAATAAAAATTTTATTGCAAAAAATTTTGCAGATTTTCTTTTTTTAATTTTTATTATTAATTATAAATATTATAAATAAAGACAATTAAAAGATTTTAGTTCATTATGTTAAGCGAAGTATTATCTTTAAATTGACATCTATTTAAAGTTAATAAATTTAAATAAACACGAGATATAATGCGCGCAGTGATATATAGTAATTATGAAAACAAAAAACAGTATGTTACCTAATTAAATTTTCATAATTAATATAAATATTTTTCATCAATCTGTTTTATTCATTGTAACAAGTAAAGCTATACTTAACAGCCCAAAAAAATTTCATTGAATTTGCTTTCTTAGTTAGTTTGTAAAAAGGTATGGAAATTGAATCAGCTTTCTAGCATTTTTGAGCGGTTGAAGGAGAACTGTCCCCTTAACGAATATACGTTCCACTCTTAACCAAACCTGCACAAATGAATACAAATGTCTTAGAGAGCTTGCATCAAAACCTATACAGCAAGACCATTTCGAGCTGTTTTCGATACAAGTTTATAGCATATAATGTTTTAATTCAATGTGTTGTTGTCTGATAATTACTCTCGTGATTAAGCATTCTCTGCGAAATAAGAGAGCGAACGAGTTCGTTACATTTCTGAAATCCCATATAATTTCATTGAGTATCTTTTTGTATTCTGAAACTTTTAAAAATATAAAACGTCCGCTAACTTTTGACCATGTAGTGTATTTCACTCTTCTTAGCATATAATCTGTTTTTACTTTAGAATGATTCTTAGATCAAAAATTGATAGTAAGACGAAACTTTTTCCATTACACATTAAAAAGTACTTGAAACCCATACACATTGTACAAAATTTCTCATTTAATATCCTTTAGTGAAGCAATTCTTTTATCGAACAAGTAATTAAACATTCAATAACATTCTTAAAACCACTCAAGAACACTAATTAAGAAACTGCGAAATTTTAATAAATGTTAAAGTAGCTCGTTTGCGAATAATTGAAACTAATTTCCCTGATAGTTAAATTATCGAGCTTTTCAGTTGAAGTAGTAATAGATGCTAAATTCAGTTTGACAAGGAAATAAAGTTTATTGAATTGGTATTTGACATAATTAAAAAATATATTTTTTTTTTCATGAAGTTTTTGTTCATAGATTGAAACATAGATTATTTAAAAATACATATTTTTGTAAGCAAACATGGCAATAAAATTTAATTTTTTTGAACTTAATTTGTTTTTTTACGTGCACATGTAGAAAATATTTTTTTTTTTGTTTTAATTTTTCGAGGAAAATTCACGAATGCTCAAAGTGTTAAGAAAAAGGGAATAATGTCATACGTTCAATCATCACTGTACAAACAGAAATATTTAACATGATGATTTTTCTGATGATTACATTTTTAGCGTTTTTATTTTATAAGATGCTATAATTGGAAAAGTCTAAATTGCTTTGATTGAATATAAGTAGAAATTGCAATTATTGAAACAAAAGCAAGAACCTTGTTCTCAACAAAAATTGAAAATAGATTTTTTGTATGAAGTCAGTCAATGTTTACGTATCTGTTAGAAACGTGAAACTCACATTTAAAACTAGTTGGACGTGCCAATCCCAAAACTTTCTTCTATCTCATATCAATCTGAATCTATCTCAAAATCAATAGTTCTTCATTATTCTGTTGTATATCAGTTGTTTGCGAATAGTCGGCTTTTCAGGATGCGAAGTTCCCGTCGATTCACGAGCCACCGGTGTACAATAGAACTACGAAAAATCAAGAAAATTAGACAAATATCGCTATATAATCGCTTTTGGAATTCAGGGAGAACCTTTTTGCTATAGTCATAAAGATAACAAAAAAAATTGGTTCAATTCTATGCATAACTTCATGCACTTTTCGATGGTACAATATTCAAAATGCACAAAAATATCTATTACACCGCTTCCTACCGGCGTATTTTTTCCAGATTAATGGAGAACCTGCTTGCCATAGCCAAAAACTTAAAAACAATTGCATAACTATGCATAACTTCATACACTTTTTGTTGGTACAATGGCGACATACGCACACACGGACAGACAGACATTTTCTATATACGTTTTTTGGGATCTCTGACCCCTAAAACGTATAAATCCGTCAGAAACCGGAAATCGAAAAAAATTTCGATTACAATACTTTCATATATTGAAGATAGAAGAAAATAAAAACACATGAGCAAACTGTCTGTATTTAGCAAATTTCGTCTGTACACGTATGTGAAAAAAATAGTGAGTTAAAGTCAAATATATCGTGTAAAAAATCATTCAGATACATGTAGCCGCGTCGTTGGGAGGCACTACATTGACATCTATGCTCTCGCAATGCTTTCTGATTTTAAAAGCCAGCAAAAAATGCCTATTAGATACTTGATGATTTTCAAATATTACATTTTGCTGCTTAAGATTATAAAGTGGAATATTTGAATTTTTCTTTTGCATATATGCTTGTTATTAATTATTTAAATAGCTTTACTCAACAGCTGATACTTCTAAATTTATAAATATTACCCCGATATAACGCATTTTGTTTCTATGTCACCATGATTCTTCATGTTTAACATAAAATATTACTTTTTTCTAGTGGGTATACATGTAAGGCGGTGTAAATTTTCCAAAAAGGCAAATCATTAAAACTTTAATTATCATAAAAGTCTATATTATAAATAAAATAAATAAAAATTATATTATAAAGAAAATAAATAAAATTTATATTATAAATAAAGTAGGTAAAACTTTGAGATATATATATATAAACAGGAAGTTTGGGTATTATGGGATAGTCGAACAATATGAATACGGTCAAACCCCGTTATAGTGAATCCTCAAGTAACCAAAATTTATGTTTACTATAACCGGGAATTTACTATATCAGTTCCGCAAACAATTTTAACTAAATGGTTCCATACTGCCCCCTCGAAAAACACAATATGTATATAAAAGACCAATAAAATGAAATACAGAATGACTCAAAAGTAATAACAAAAAAATGTTAACTTACTTTTATTATCCAATACTTTTAATATCATTATGATCTGCTTTTCTCAAAATTTATTCTGCCGTCTAATTTATTTCATGAGCAGACATTATTAAATGCATATTTTTCCACACATGTTACTTACTGTAGATTTGGAAAATTTATAATCCCTGCAGATATCGGCTTGATTGCACTCATTTTCAGTTTTTCTTATTATGTCCATTTTATCTTGAATGGAGAACGTTTTACGTTTACTGCTCACCATATATTAAATTTATTTTTTTAAATGAACTGAGAGTAAAAACGGGATGAATAGAGAGTTTTTCAACACCGATTTCCGTTTTCTGTTTTTGATAAATTATGAGTACGCATTCCTATGCTTCTCACCAGAATTTCTGGGAATAGATATTGCACACACTAACCTCTTACATGTGCAACATCTGCCGCGGATAGACTTTGTTTTGGTAGTTTGAAGTGAGATAAAAGAGGAAAACAAGATCGCTACTTTCCAGTCTATGGACGGTTTTAAAACTCGGTATATGTATTTATTTTGAAGTAGCAATTTCAAAATTATAAAAAAAAAAAAAAAAAAAAAAAAAAAAAAAACCAAAAAAAAAACAATTAAAGTCAGAAAAAAGTTCATTATATCCAACCTCCTCATTTTTTGAGGTTCATTATATACACAAAAAGTAACATTATGCGTGTATTGCACGGTACGGGACCAAACATTTCGTTCATGATATCAGGTAGTTCAATATAAGCCGTGTTCAATATAGCGAAGTTTCACTGTACTTCAATATCTGGCGCATACTGCGTTACAGCTAAGTGTAAAACTGCCAAAAAACATCCTATTACTGCAATGAGACACTATGTTCAGTTCTGCTTCGATATCTGTTGTTAGAACAACGTGTTGAAATAAAATGTTATTTTCAATTTTTACACTTTTTTAAAAGTAAATTTCATAAAATCCGTATTAATTATAAAATCTCATTGTCAGCGATGTCAACCAAGTTCAATACAAAGTTTGAAAATTATATTTATTGCTGTTTTTGTCAGTTTTCCTCTATGTTAAATTGTTGACTAGGGTAGACGTTATGTTTTTCAAGATGGTGTATCGAGTAATATGGAATATTAGCCAGGAAACTGTTTCAAGACTACAAATTATAATAGACCACATTTGTGTATATTCGATTTTGTTTTAAGAATCTGATGATTTATATATGATGTACTAATGTTTACTTAATAAATAATTATGAATATACTTGTAAATCGCAGATTTTTTTACTGTTTTAATATTCATTAGAACTCTATTACATATTACCTGACTAGTTGCAATTACCTGAAAAGTGTGACTTTTTTAAAAGCTAAATATTGATATGTATTGACTTCCACATTAATCTCTTTAACCTTTATACATGCACACGTTTTTAAATGTTTCGTACGATATGACATACATACTCACCACATTAATTTATAAAGGAAGACAAAAAATATTATTTAATCATGTATGTAAACTGTTATTATTTAAAAATCTGTAATAAAAATTATGGTTCATATATGAGTGATATTTGTCCAAAATATATAGTCTCCACTGGAACAAGAGTGTTTTCATTTTTACGACAAATCACGATATTTAAAACGCATCAGTTTAAAATTCGCGCTTATTTCCAAAGATTCTTTGTTGTGGTCAAAATATAATTTGAATCCAAAATTTTGGACATTAGGCTGCTATTTTCAAATTTGGACTGGATTATGGTAAGTTAGCTCTGTTGTGAAATTTGACAATATTCCACTAAACATCCACACGCTCGGTGACAATTTGGGGCATCTGTGCATTCGCATTGTGCATATGTGATTGCATATCAACAAATAGAACAAACTTTTTGAAATACACTCAATTATGAAAGATGGGAATATCTCTAAATTAGTAGATTAAAGACCACTACGACATCTTTATGGCAAGTGAATTTTTTATCGTAATTTGTTATATTTTTGTCACACATTAAGTGGAGGATGGCGTCTCGTCAAATATTGACAAATTAATTTACATAGGTAATACTGTATACGAATAAAACCTGCGAAAAAAACTGTTCTAATTGCCATTTTAATTGACATTACTCTAATTGACCTTAAGGATTTTGTTAAATAAATACACATTTCAAATCCAGAGTGACGGGTGAGTTTAATTACTGTCAAAGAATAATATCTATTTGCATTTTGTTCCATAAATAACCGTTTCACTTACTAGCCTGGGACTACATCTTCACTTTCTGCAAACAAAATCTCGTGCAAGATATAGTTTAGAGAAGAAGAAATTTAGAAAGGTTCACTTAAGTAAACCGCAATTTTATTTTAAAATAATGAAAAACGAACATATACTGCAGTGCTTAAAAGATCATTAAAAAAATCATACCGTCGTTAATTTTAAAGTGCAAATTAATAATTAGTCTACTTTGATATATATTTTTTCAATTTATGTCAGCTAAATTATGAATTACCTAAAGTGAATAATGTGACTATATCCTAAACATAGTTTATTTCTTTATATTTCATGACCTGTTTCGTTAATTAAACTTGTGTACATTAATGAACTAACTTTGTCTCGCTTTGATAATAAATGTATGCAATTAAAATATTCCTACTTTTTTCTTTCACTAATGAAGTGAAGATATATGTATATCAATTAAAAAAATCATTGTAATTTTCTAAAACTTCAAAAAAAAAATATCTTTATGTCTAACATAAAGTGGTATTATAGATATGGATAAATGACATGCAATAAAAAATATTAATATAAATAAATTTCATATATTTTGCAGTATACTTTTACACTATTCCATTGTATGCTTATGAATAAAAATAATTTACTAAAGCAATTACTTTGAATTTACGAATTTCCATAGATAAATTGAAGATTATATAAAACTGAGTAGCACAAAAAACTAAAATATCAGACATCTTATTTAAAATTGACAAATGATTTAAGACGCACAAGGATGTTTCTATATCAAAAAATATCAAGTCATAAAAATTTCATGCACATACTGTACAGAAAATGTTTTGATAACTATTTCGATAAATATTCATTATATAAAAGACCTCAAAATTAAATCCGGAATAAATTATTAAACCTCAGAATAAATTAAAAAAAAAGTGAACAATAATTATATTAATGCATCAAACCGCAGTTAATATGCATTAGTTTTTAATCGATATTCTTTTATTTTTTTTTTAATTTTACGAATTTAGATCTAAAAATATAGTTTGCAAACCAATTTCGTAATTGTATTAGATTCTGCTTTATTTTGTTATATTTGAACTCATTCCGTTTTTTCCTGTCGGGTGCATTGGATGCGTCTAGTAGACCGATGGTTATTTATATTATTTATATTTATTTATTTATATTATTTATGTACAGATAAGTATATATTTAATCAAAATTCATGTATAAATTAAAAAACGGGTTTTAGTCCTAAAACTTACTTCTTTAGTTCATTTAAAATTAAATGTCGTAAGTGAACATGAGTGAAAAAGAGAAATTACATCGTATACGAATAAATCAAGTTTAATAATCCTGAAATAAATACATTTATATGCAAATTTTGAATCGAAATACAAATGTTTCATATTCCTAACACTGATAATTGCGACATGTTCTAAATCAAAATTCAAAGCTGTCTTATTTTGCTGCGTTGTTTATTCAGGGTCCATTGCGGTTGTGAAAGTGACATGGCGTCACAGTAAGAGAAAGAATCCCTTTTCTACAATCACAAAAACTTACTTCTTTAAGTTCAGGTAAAATAAAAAGTGGAATGTGGCATAAAATAACTGGATACTGACAAAATAGAAATATTTAAGTTTCTTTGAACGAGGCATTAGTAGTCATAAATATTTGTTTTTTTTTACTTTTCTTTTTTTTAATCCTAAAAAAAGCTTTCGTTTACAGAAGTAATCAAAGTACAGATAACACGATTTTCAATTTAATCTTAGTCGCATTTATAGCAAAAGTACAATATTTACCATCACTGCTTAAAGATGCTAACAGGATAACATAGAAAGTCGGAAATTGCACGTCAAAAGTGGCAAATAAGGTGCGTTCGTACTATAACTAGTTTTATAAATATTCAGATCTTGGTGCAATAGCTGTTGCACTCTTTGGCAATAATGTATGAATAAAAAATATGTTAGGATTATATACATTAAATTCAGTAATACGGAAATAATGACTCCATCTTAAATAGGACATCATCGCTATGGCAACCTAGAATAATTACCTGTAATGGGGTATTACTGAATTAATTACGAATGATAGGATTTAGTAGAATGAAAAAAACTTTAATGAATATATTAAGTTTCCATTCACCTTTCATAACATGTGAAATGACACAACAAAATTCTGAAACGACTATAAATATATTAAATTTCACACCATTCGGTTGAGAAGATTTTGCGCTGTTATATGAGGACAAAAACACAGATCAGACTACGATTATAAGTGGTAATTATTTATATAATTACGACATTTTTCCGAAGACCATAAGGTAATGGAATACTTTTGAGTGTCTCTATGGATGCTACATACTTTATTTTGAATACCGAACATAGCATAGTAAATCTCAATAGCACATATGAGAAAGACAGACAGACGGTCAAATAAACTGAATACAGAAACACTTTTCAATTATGTTGTAAAGTGTTAAAAACCCATAATAATTTGATATTTAACTTTCAGAAATTTATAATAATAGATGGAAGCGCACTTCAATACTTTTGTACAGCTCTGTATTTTACATATTACATTTATATTGACACCACTGTTTAGCTAAAATTTAATTAATACTAAAACAAGCTTAAACCTAATGAAATCATACTTTCAGAAATTATCATCCATAGACGGCAATGTATCCCATACTTCACGTGGCCTGTATACCATTTTATCTATTTTCTAAATACTACCATTTTATCTATATTCTAAATACCTATCTTAGTATATTAAATGTAGTTATGCGGAAAAATACATAACTCATTAAAAAACTACTTTTAAGCCCTTTTTGTTTATAATCAGTAACCCTAAAGAATTCTTTTTTGTCTTTTGTATGATCTACAGCATTTACACACACAACGTATTATGCAAGAAATAGTTAAGCTTAAAAACTCATATCACAACTAAAAATACACTTCCAACAATTTTCGATAGTATACAGTACTTCGGATACAGTATAGTATCTGAAAACGTTTGTGTGTCAGTGTAAATAGCGGAGACCGGGGAAAGATAACTATGTTAACAAATTTTTTTGTTTATTAATTTATTTTTAAGTATTGTAAAATTAATTTTACATAAACTGTTAGAGTATTCCTTTGTAGTATTATATATATTACCATTCAATTTTTCAAAAAAAAAATAAATAAAGGATATTTTTATTTTTTAATAACTTTAACAAATCGTCATCTTGCCCCAGTACTGGGGCAAGATGACTTCGGCCTTGGGGCAAGATGGCAACACTGAAAATCATTGAACATATCTTATCTTTTGAATATGTTACAAGGTTCAACAAATGATAACTGTGTTTTTACTTAGAAATATATTTGTGTAACTTACTTCTTTAGATCATTTAAAATTAAATGTCGTAAGTGAGCATGAGTGAAGAAGAGAAATTACATCGTATACGAATAAATCAAGTTTAATAATCATGAAATAAATACATTTATGTGCAAATTTTGAATCGAAATACAAATGTTTCATATTCCCAACACTGATAATTGCGACATGTTCTAAATTAAAATTCAAAGCTGTCTTATTTTTCTGCGTTGTTTATTCAGGATCCATTGCGGTTGTGAAAGTAAAATGGCGTCACAGTGTCCTGTAAATGATAGAATCCTTTTTCTACAATCACAAAAACTTACTTCTTTAAGTTCAGGTAAAATAAAAAGTGGAATGTGTCATAAAATAACTGGATACTGACAAAATAGAAATATTTAAGTTTCTTTGAACGAGCATTTGAACGAACTTCTCGTTCGAGCGAACTTTCTTTGAACGAACTTATCTTACAAAGTATCAAACAAAGCATAATGCATTGTAACGTAATGTTGAAGTGTTTAGTTATGCAGCTAACAATAGTCACAAATAAAAATGCCATTTTGATAATTGGAACATTCCTCATGCCACCACTCTTGGCATTTACAGCTCTGGATCCATTCGTCTCTTGGTGGGTCACAATATTTCTCTTCACAAGCAGAACATCTGAAAACACCATGCTTTGAAGGATTTAATAAACGGAGACCTACAGGAACTTAGTTTGAGTTTTTTTACTCCACTCCCTTTTTAGCTTTACGAGCATCTTTTCTCTGTTTTTTTAAACTTTTCTGTTCTTCTTTTCCCTTTGTTCTAACATTTCTTTGATGGGTGTGCTTGTAAGAATGCTTGAGCTCAGTGTTTTGCTTTTTTTTCTCACATTGTGTTGCTTCAGGCAATGGTTTGAAATCAAAAACACTAACTGGCTTCTTTGCTGCATCGGAATCAGTATTTGCCATACGTTCTGGTTGTTCCGGAGTATTTATACGTTGGTTTTCTACTACGAGGGTTTGAGGATGACGAGCTCGTCATCTTGCCCCGGGCTGCCTGTTTAAAAATATTCGTTTTCATTTCCATGAAGGAAAGCGTTTAATTGACATTTAATCATGGTAATAGGTAGTATTTAAACTAAGTTACTCATAAATATTAAAGCGAAAAGATATATCTTACCTGTATCTGTAGTAGATCTTATTTACACATGCATAAAAGTTATAACGTGGCAGCGGTAAACAATCAAAGCTTCACAACTAACACAAAAATGGCGATTTCAGCGTCTTTATACTATTGTTTAACGAACGGCCGATAGGATAGCCAGTAGTGTTCGGTTGATGCTGCCACCTAGCGGAAAACGGAAAAATTACGATATTCGTCATCTTGCCCCGGTCTCCCCTACTTTAGACTTTCTGTTATACTGGAAGTATTTTGCAATAAACCTCAGCAACGTACATTGATTTCATTGTATGTGAAATATTTTAATATAATGAAAATACGCCACCAACAATGTTTCATCCTATACCAATCTTTAACGGAATTTTTTTGTGTGGCCCCGCAAATGAATGATAAATATTTTTTGCACCGCATGTTGTACAGAAAATATAATTATACATTCTGAGTGCATGCATTAATGCACTTCAAATATGTATCAATTTTATTATGTTCAGAAATGTGTAATATCATTAAAATGAACTTGAAACATTTTTACAGTCAAAAGTATACTTAAATTACGGTATACTTTTGACTGTCCGTGTAATTGAACTATAAATTCTATTTTTATAAAATTTTAAATAACTCGACAAAATTCGTCAACAATTATATAATTTCAAATTTCAAACCATTCGGTTGGGTAATTTTTGCGTCGTTATATGTGGACAGACAGACAGACGGACGGACGGAGCGGATGACGACTATAGGATCTACGTATTTATTTAACTAAAGTCACACCTAAAAACATTTTTAATACATGATTAGTTCTTTAAAACCAAAGCGTGTTCAATCGAACTTACTCGGCTGTTATCATTGAAGAACTATAAGTTTATTTTTTAAATACATTTTCATTTACATACGTTATTGAGGTACATTACAAGCTGTTCACTGTATAATATGAAGTAGACAACAGCGCAAGTGATTCCGTTACAATACTGCCAATGCGAAAAATTGCTGTAATTTTGTTTTCAGGCGTGAAATTTGTTTTTATCTTTAATTAATTATATGTATACTTCTTGGTGTATATTCTATAGATTAATACAGGGCTAAAAACATTATTCGTACGTGAGTGTGAATTGTATTTTCGAAATTGAATTATGCATATTCCAGCTGAAATATATTTAGAATACTACATTATATATGTAGATAATATAAATTGATTAATATGTCTACTCAAAGAACTGGGAGTATTACCGACTATGGATTGTACTCCAACAGCAAGAGATATTTGTTAAATCTCGACCTATTACAAGAATTATCAGTAAAGGAACAAGAGTCTTACATAGAATTTGACGCAATATCGCCTCAACATGAACTAGCGAATTTCTATAATTAATTTTCAAAAGCAAATGTCGGCAAGAAATCAAATTGATGATGCGAATCAATTAATCGGTACATTTTTCCAAGTATCGGCACGGTCTGTAATCACGGAATGACGAAAATGAAATGTATTTACTGAGTACGTATTACTTTTCTACAAGGCAACGCAGGCCCCCTGCAGTGATAATTTTTCAAACAGCTAAAACCTACAAATGCTTTGCGAGATCTTATTTTACAACCCCTCAAAATTCCTTTTACATATTTGAAATACAGATCACTTGAAAGAGCACTCAAAAGAAGTGTGCAAGTAGAAAATATACATCCAGAGAAATGCTTTTTGTTGAAAATAAATATTCTAGTTACAGATCAGTAAACCTTTATCTCTTGCATTTTTGCCAATGATAAGAAATGTAAAAGAAAAAAAAATAATAATTTAAAACAGTTATTTATTTTATAATAATTGCGTATACTCATCTATAATTAACTAGTCGAATGTGGCAATCCCAAAACTTTCTTCTATCTTATAGGTATTAATACTTCAAAATTCACTATTGTAGTGACAAAATTAAATGGCAATCCGTCGTGGGAATTCTAAAGGTATGACTTTCCATGCATTAGTTTTTGAAATAGGAGTATTGCGGAAACTGTGAAAAATGCCGCATAACAGCGCCACCTGTTGGACGATTTACACCTAAACATAATCAGCTATAACATTTATCAAGGTATTATTTGAATCTGAAGTTTGATGACAATTCGTGCATTAGTTCTTCAGATAGAGCTATTGCGTGAATAGGGAAAAAGTCAGCATAGCAGCATCACATGCAGGGCGATTGACACTAAAAGGTAAACAGAACAAACGCAGATCAAATAATATATTAATCTGAAGTTTGATTAAAATCCATGTATTAATTCTTCAGATAGAGCTATTGCAAAATTAATGAAAAATGTAGCATAGAAGCGCCACCTGTTGGGCGATTTATACCAAAATGAAGACAGCATGAATTCATGTCAAGGACTAACCGAATCTGAATTTTTTGATGAAAATGTGTGCATTAGTTCTTGAGATAGATCTGTTGCCAAAATCGTAAAAAATTGTAGAATATCAGCGCCACCTGTTGAGCGATTTGAACAAAAAACAATTCAGAATCAACTTATATCAGCCACAAACAGAATATAAATTTTTATTAAATTTCGTGCATTAGTTCTTGAGATAGAGAGTCCACAAAATGTGTGTCACATAAATACAAACAGAAGCAAGTACAGACAGAGTCACAGACTCACAGACAGACATTTTGTATAAACATGTTTTTTTTTTTTTTTTTTTTTTTTTTTTTTTTTTTTTTTTTAATCTCTGACTTTTAAAACAGGTTAAACCGTCAAAAATCGAAATTCGAAAATTTTTACGAACCCAATACTTTCTTCTTGTAAAGATAGAAGACAGCAAAAAAAACAAAAAAACTTTGATAACTAGAACGTCATAGATTAATCTGGTATATTTGAAATAAGTATTTAGAAATACTTATTAGTTTATTTTTATTAATACATTATTTGGAAATATAGAATATCGCATGCTTTGCTGATTTAAGTAAAAAAAATGAAAGTGATAAAATGAAAGTGAGGGTAATATCGAAAAATTAGACTATTAATACCGCACACTATTTGCTATAAATGCATTTTGAAAATCATGAATATTGAATTAAAAAAGTATATTCTCGGGAAATTATCCAGGTATAATTTTTGAAATTGAGAAATACAACGTTAAAATATATAAGAATGAAATATTACATTTTAAATAAAAAATTGAAAATCTTTTAAGAATTGTTTTTAAATGCTATTATGTAAATACAATTATTCAGAAATATATGATCTTTTTTTTCTTCAGATAGTAAGAAATTTAATTGAAAAGTAAAAAAAGTGAAAAGACTTAACAAACTATTTATTAAAATAAGTATTTAGATATTAAAACAAAGTAAAAACGCTTTTAAAAAAAAAATACATAACCATAGTATAATGAGATGTTTTAAAAAATAGGATTTTCACATCTAGAAAGCACAATTAAGTGAGAGTACTTTTAATTTTAAAGTGAAACTAGTCGCACGTGGCAATACGAAAGCTTTCTTCTATCTAATACATATTAATACTTCCTGAAAATGCAGCATAGCAGAGCCAACGCTTAGGTGATTTACACCAGAATCTTACCAGCAATTCTGATTATGTTAACTTCTAACTGAATATATAGTTTGATGAAAATCCTTACATTAGTTTCTGAGATAGAGCTATTGCGATAATCATGAAAAATGCAGCATAACATTTTCATCTGTGAGGCGATTTACACAAAAAAGTAATCAGCACCAAATTATATCAAGGACAAACTGAATCTAAAGTTTTATTAAATTCCGTTCATTAGTTTTTGAGATAGAGCGCCCAAATAATTTGCGTCACATACAGACAAACATACATGCAGACAGACGGAATCACAGATTCACAGATTCAATGACATACATTTTGTAAAAACATGTTTTTAGAGATCTTTGACCCCTAAAACATGTAAATCAGTCGAAAACCAGAATTCGAACATTTTTACGAGTCCAATACTTTCTTCTTGTAAAGATAGCAGAAAGTAAAACTAGTCGGATATGCTAATCCCAAAACTTTCTTCTATATCATACACAGGGGGTTAGCATTAATCGATTACTTTTTTAATCGATTGATTAGTCGATTAAGTATTCATTCCTACGAAATTGACTCTTAATTCAATTTATCATGATTGAAATTGAAAAGGTAATTGCTCTTTAAAAAGTTTTTTTTTATGATTCTTTCAATTTGCATGAATTCAATATGGATTAATTTAATCGTGATAAATTTAATCATTAATTACCTAGACGAAAATTAAATATGACCAACCTGTTTTCTTTCTTAAATTCGCTTTCATTGCTACGAAATTCTTTTTAAGAGTCATTATACGATTTTCCTTATTGGATATTATACAGAGTCACACAAAATTATTCATTTAAACCGAAATCAATATGTTTAAATTATTTAGGGGGGATTAGGGACAAGTGAAGTCCTTTTAATAAAACTGATATGTTTTTTTATAATTATTTTAGGCAAATAGGAGCAATATTATCAATTATTTGATAGTCAGAAATCGATGGTGATTGTCCCTGCTACATTATAGACTATATTTTATGTCGGTGCCACTGCCTCCAATGGATGCAGAAGCGAAAAGGTTCTGTAATTGCGATTTCTATGATATTCATGGGGAGAGAAACTTCAAATTTGCTTGATGGTAATGACGTAAAAGTTTTAAATGCTATGTGAGAATAGTTTAAAAAAAATTCGAAAATTAAAACGGTGAAATCAGCAAAAAGTGTTCCATAAACGTCCTAAATTACGATTTCAATGGAATTCTTAAGGATAGAAAATTTAAATTAGACGTGGATGTTACTTTTAAAACTAGTCTCACAGAACAGTTAATAGGTTTAGATATTTAAAAGGTTGAAATGAATGACGAAAAGCATTCAAAAAACGTTTAAAATTACGTTTTTATGGATCTGTTAAGAATGCAAATTTGAAATTATACACGGTTGCTACTTTTGAGACAAAAATATATCCGCAATACATTTTTTTAAATTGAAATATAAAAAGCTGCGGGAGAAAAAGAGCCTTTTGACGGGAAATATAAGAAAATTTCATAAAAATGTATTTTTGCGTTTTCTCGAATGGCAGTAGTTTTCAAGTTAAAAATAGAAAAGATTCATCTCAACTTTTTTATACGTTATAACTTTATGTAAAGTTTTATACGTTAAACAGATTTAAATGGTTTCATGAATTGGCAAAAGATTAGCGAATTTTGATTTCGAAACACTCTCATATTTTTTTTCAATTAAGTATCAATTTTCAAAACTATAATTTTTTCTGTTATTTACAGTATTAAAATAGTCACTATATCATATGTATATACGTAAATCAAAATATCTATATATAAATTAATATATGTAAATAAAATTCATAATCATGAAATAACAATAAAGTTGAACAGAAGAAATGGGAGGTATGTCCTTTATTTGATAACTCTGTTGAAAATGACAAAATGCGTGTTTATACTAGGTATTAGGAGACGGAAATGCAGTTTAGGCTGAAAATTCAAAGAATTCAAAATATCATAATTTAGTATGTTTTGGTCATACAAAGATGACTTATTTTTGGTTGACTTTTAAAATAAGGGATACTGTTTATAACAATATATGACACACCTTAAATATCCTGCCTTCAAACTTTAATCAAGTTTCAACTGAGAAAATAGTGAAACAACAGTAACTATTTTTCCCTCGCTGTTATCCGGCTCTACCCTAACAATTAGCCAGCATATGGCTATTTTTTAAAGTAATTTAAATTATTCTTCATTACTACTTTCTTTTCAAACATATCATACAATAAATTTTGAGATGTAGATATATTAATCATCGCGGAGAAAGAAAACATCCTCTCGTCACTCGGTCAAAACAGTTAAGGGATTAAAATAATGCCAGGCTTAACAATTTTTTGTCCAAAATTCACTCTGAAATTGTTTTGCCTACATGTCTGTATTCTGTTTTAAACGCATTATACTATAATTTTATCAAAGTAACTAAAATTGTTATAACGTAATTTTAATAATTTTCAGTTAATTTGAATTTTTAAATTTGACTCCTTATTTAAAAAGGTAAAATATAATTAACATTAAAAATGTTATAAAAAGAGGAATTCAATTAGATTTCCTTTTCCCGAAAAATTGAAAGGTCTCTCGTCATCAAAAATTCTCGTCATCTAGTTTTGAGACGAAATAGTTGCCAAATTAATGTTTTAACAATCAATTTTTTAAATATTTTGTTTTGAATACAAGAAAACACCGTTTACTTTTGTTTTCTTCAAGACTATGGAAGAAATATAGCTACAAGTACAGACGATTTAAGCCCACCTACCCCCACCTGAAAATTTGAAGGTAATTTTCGTTATGTTAAGCACGACGGGATCGAGGAAGGCGTATAATGATAAAATGCGAATAAAAGTCTTTAATATCGGAAAGCCCTAGAGGCTTCAAGCTCACTTATTACTCACATATTGGTCTTTCTGTTCTCATATCTTACCAGGATATAACGAGACAGATTAAATATTTTATGAAACTGGTCAAATTCTGCAACATGTAAAACTTTCATGCCAAAACTCGATAACATGACTGGCAAAACCGCGAATTGGCTCCCTGTTTTGCTCATATCTTAGAAAAAATATCACAAAGCAAACTTAATTATTTGTAGTACTAATATGCATATTCAATGCTTTGAAATTTCATATTGAAACTCGATTGTACGATCTATCCAAAATGAAGAACTGGTGCCCTGTTGTACACATATTCTACGAAAGTATATCATGAGGCAGATTGAAATATTTATATTTTACTAATCGATATTTACAACATAAAATTTCCTGCCTAAATTCGATAACATGACTGGCAAAACCGCGAATTGGCGCGCTGTTTTGCTCATATCTTAGAAAAAATATCACAAAGCAAACTGAATTATTTGTAGTGTTAATATGCATATTCAATTGTTTGAAATTTCATATTGAAACTCGATTATACGATATATCCAAAATGAAGAACTGGTGCCCTGTTGTACACATATTCTACGAAAGTATATCGTGAGGCAGATTGAAATATTTATATTATACTAATCGATATTTACAACATAAAATTTCCTGCCGAAATTCGATAGCATGATAGTGTCGTAAAAATGACGGATGGGCCAGCCGTTCTACCGGTACCGTATCAAAATATAATGAAGCAGCCTGAAGTATTTGTATTGTTCTAATCAATATCTTTAACGTGTCAAAATTTAATGCCGAAGCTGAAAAACATATTAGTTACTCTGAATGACGATTTAGCTTCCCGTTTTGGTTATATCGTACTAAGATATCACGTGGCAGACCAACACTGTTTAATGTACACTTAATAATCTGTTTCTAAATAATTAATTCATCTTGAAATATACTGCCGTAGTAACTTATAGGATAATACAATGAAAAAGTGAGTCTCAATTGTACTACTTTGCATTCTACTACAATTGTACTACTTTGGAAATCATTTTCTGTCATCAAATTTAGTATGCCAAAGAGGGGTGGGGCGGACCTACCAAAATATTTTTAAAGTACTTTCTTTAAGCATTAACTTTGCATTAATTTAATCTCGGAATTCAATGACGTTAAATTAATTCCAAAATGAGAAATTTTCTCTGCTGCTCATATGGTAATAAGTTATGCCGAGGCAGTGGAATCATTTATTTAATTAACTATAGTTTAAAATCTAGCCCCATTTCATAATTTCAAATCTTGTAACTGGATTACGTAGCAATTTTTTTTGGCACCGCCTGTTTTATGATATCAAATGTGAATAAAAAAAGAAAAGAAGAAAAGAGAAAAGGAGCAAGGAAGAAAAAGAAGTCGTCCTCCATCGCGGAATATAAGAATGAAAATAAAGTTGTGGGACAAAATGCATATAAATATTTCGATTAGAAGCAATACCATGATTAAATACATTCGTTTATAATATAAATACGAAAATGTCAATTATATAGGAAAACATGCTGGGGAAAATCCCACTGGAAGAACTTCATGTTAAAAAAAAAAAAAAAAAAAAAAAAAAAAAAAAAAAAAAAAAAAACTCACCGCTAAAGATGTGCTAATATATATTCGCATTTTTTTTGGACGGCGCTGTAAAAACGTATTTTTATATACGCATAAAAAATTGCTGTAGGTGATTGTAACAAAATACTAAAATTAAATCATAGTAGCGTTCCACAAAACACCGCATTTAGCATGCATTCGTTTAATCAGTAGTTTCATAAAATATTTTCACAAATTCATGTCATAAAATCATTTTATTAGGATTATATCTATTTGTATAAGCATAAGGTAGATCAATTTTATCGATTCTGTATAAAAATGATCACTTATACATTCATTGTATTCATATATAGTTTTCTTCATTCGAAAAATATTCTGAACTTAAAAAAAAAAAAAAAAAAAAAAAGAGTCATACCGAGCCCGACCAGAAAGAATCAAAATGTACTCGAAACCGAACCAAAATCAAAATATTTAAAGACAACCCGGTCCAAGACAGAAACCCGATGCAGGACCCTAGAAGCGATCAAGGGTAATCAAACCAGAAGAGGCTTGAAAGAAAAAGATAAAATAAAGGAATCAAAACCAGAACAATACATGAAGTTTTTAATCATAAATCCTTCATTAGATTGATTAATTAGATTGACTATTTAGATTCAGATTCGATTTAATCGTAAAAAAAGCAAGAGATTACATCAAAATAATCATTGGTCATTAACCTATGAGTCGGATTGAATTTATTTAATTTTAATCCAAGCATTGATTACATTAAAATAATCACTGATCTTTAGTCTATGATTGAAACTAAGTGTAATCGGACAATCTTTAGTCATGATTAAAATATTAATCGTTAGTTTTCAATCGTCAATCTAATTAAAATTTTGCACAACCCTGCTCATACATATTAATACTTCAAAATTCTTTAGCACAGTGCCACAATAAAATGGCTATCTATGCCCGTCGTTATGATTCTAAAGGTATGAAATTCATTGCATTAGTACTTGCGATATGACTATCGCAAAAATCGTGTAAATCATGCAAGCCACCTGTTCGGGGTTATCACCAAAACCTAATCAACAACAACTTATGTCAACATCTAACTGGATCTGAAGCTTGATGAAAATCGGTGCATTATTTTTTGAGATAGAACTATTGCAAAAATTGTGAAAAATCCAGCATAGCAACGCCACCATGTTGTCGATTCACACCAAAACCTAATCAGCAATAACTTGCGTCCACCTCGAACTGAATATGAAGTTCGATGAAAATTAGTGCATTAGTTCTTGGGATAGAGCTTTTGAGGAAGTCGTGCAAAAGGCAGCATAGCAGCGCCACCTTTAGGGAGATTTACACTAAAACATAATCAGTACCAATTTTTATCAAGGTATACGTGAATCTGAAATTGATGAAAACTTGTGCATTAGTTCTTGAGATAATAGTTACTAGTTTTTCAATTTGAGTTGTTTTAGGAAAATATTTTTATCATTTTATTTTCTTGATAAAGCTGCTGTCGGATTCATTGAAACATGTCGAAATGTAAATTAATAAAGGTATTTTTTGCATTTTAAAAATTTATTTTTATCACTTATAGCAACTATTGAGGACTTTGATGTTTCATTTCGTTTTAAATTATTATACGTTTAAAAAACACATTATACATATGAATTGATGAAGTGCGGGGATGTACAACATAATTAAATTATTTTTCCAGGTATAGGAGATAATTTCTAAAATTTGATTTCCAAATGTGCTATGCGATTTCTAATTTGTTTAGTTAGATATAAGCTTCTAGCTTTTTAAATGGCGAATTTTCGATATGGTATTTTGAAAGTGTTGGAGAACAGTTTCAAATTCTATGTTTTAAACGGTTTTTTTAGGTTTATAATTATATGTAGAATCTTTTAAATAAATATTTTCTGTTTACGCATACATAAATTATACATTATTCTAAACTTGTAACATGCACAATGCGTAATAATATATCTGAAATAATTTTAAATAACGTAAATTTTTAAACATTGTTTGAGAATGTCTTCTTATACGTTTGTTAATATTGATAAATATTTAAAATACCTTATGTGTAGAATAACTGAAGACATTAAATACTATAATTCTTTAAATTTTTGTCATTCAAACACTACGTACTTGTGATGTATATATTATTCACATAAAGAATTTGTTGTATTTTTTCACTGTATTTTGATGTAGTTTCATATGTTAAGCCATATCAAACTATAACATATTTTTCTTCATAACGTATAGCGTATTCTACCTAATATATTGCATAACGTAATTCTTAAACTCAAATAATCTTCGAACAGTCTTACTTTCGTCAACGTTCTAAAAGTTTTTATATTAGAATATCAAAATATGATTTTCAACTCTAAGTACCTGAAAGAATATTTCTGTACCTTGGAACAAAAAGGGCCAATGTCCAAAATTGGGAGATATGAGTTAAATGCACGAATTAATTCAGCATGCGATATAAAGTAATTGTTAAAAGGGCCCAAGTCCTCCCATTATTAGATCATTGAAAACAAAATATTTTGTCGAGGCCAATGTTATTTACTGTTAATGTAAAAATAGCCAATTTAAAAAGTAAAAAAAAAAAAAAAAAAAAAAAAACTAAAAAAAAAAAAAACTAAATCAATGTAACATTAGATTATAGTGAGAAAAACATTACTGAATTGAAAAGTACAACTTTGAAAAATAATAGTACAGAAATCGCACCAAGATTCTTAAAATTCCTCAAACTTAAATTGGGTTTCCTGCCATTGGACATTGGCCCTTTTTGTTCCAAGGTACAGATTTAAATGTAATAAAATGATATAAAATAAAATAAATTTTTCAATTGCTCTAAAAAATGTTTCTTGACTATATTAATATTTATTTCAAGATACAATGCAACTATAAAGCTATACTAAATTATAAATTAAGTGTCTACAATTAATTAGTGATTAAATAAGAGTTGCGGAATATACAAAATATAAAAAATATACAAATGTTAATTCATTTTTCGAAATTTTGCGATATAGTTTCATGTATCTCAGATTCTGAAGATTCTGAAGAACATTCTGGAGATAAAATATGATTTCTTAACAAATTCTAACTATACGAGTTATTTAATAGCATAAGCACTTTTCTATTTTTAAATATATTTTGTTTTTGTCTTGTTCTTGTAGAAATGTTTCTGTTCCACTAATATTTTTACACATTTTTATGTTATATTCCTACTTAAAAATTAATTAAAGTTGGTGATTTATCCGATTATAGCTTAGTTGAAATTTTTTTTTTTTTTTTTTGCTTTGAAGTAGAAGAAATATTTTATAAAATGAAATTTGCTTCCAAATGGTATGTAATTGATTTTATGTATCACTCAAAATGAGTCAAAATATTTATAAATGGCTTGACAAAGTGTAAGGAAAACTGATGTATCAATCGATAAACATATTCTTTAAGATAAACATTTTTGGTACTATAATAACTTGAAAAAGAATTATTACAGTACCAAAAATTGTAATAACTCATAAAGAAGTTCCAAAAAATATTATTCTGAATTCTCTTGCTGTTGTGAAGAGCAGTATAAATGATATCAATGCAAAAACCCTTGACGGGTTAAAAGTTTCTGACGCAGCACTTTATCTTATGCTCTAAGAATTTTAAATATGGAACTTAAAAATACTGATATCAAATTTTGAGTGACGTTATGCTATTTCTTAAAAAATATATTTGTATTTATTTCATCATTTTATTTTTGTTTTATTTATAATCGCATGTACAAAAGTTATGTTCAACATGAAAAGCTGCATAAAATTTTATTCGCTGTTGCTTTATCATTTACATCTCTCATAAATTCAAAATATGAGTTTTAAAAGATATGATATAAAATTTAAGTGACGCCTTGATGTGACTTTAAAAGGTTTGTTTTAAAATTCAATTTAAATTATTTTTGACTTGGTTAAAATATTTTTTTACATCTACACAATACTTTTAATTTTCCAATTCACTGTTAAATATATCACTTTCATTGAATCTATACTATGCATTGAAATGTATTTATTTCAATAAATTGATTTATCTTTTGTGTCACGCTATTCAAAATTGTGAGTAAGATTTATGTAAATGGTTTCTTTGCGTCATTGTGTCCAAACTACATGAAATGTATGAAAAAGGATAGTTTGACGCAAATAAACCATTTACATAAATCTTACTCACAATTTTGAATAGCGTGACACAAAAGATAAATCAATTTATTGAAATAAATACATTTCAATGCATAGTATAGATTCAATGAAAGTGATACATTTAACAGTGAATTGGAAAATTAAAAGTATTGTGTAGATGTTAAAAAATATTTTAACCAAGTCAAAAATAATTTAAATTGAATTTTAAAACAAACCTTTTAAAGTCACATCAAGGCGTCACTTAAATTTTATATCATATCTTTTAAAACTCATATTTTGAATTTATGAGAGATGTAAATGATAAAGCAACAGCGAATAAAATTTTATGCAGCTTTTCATGTTGAACATAACTTTTGCACATGCGATTATAAATAAAACAAAAATAAAATGATGAAATAAATACAAATATATTTTTTAAGAAATAGCATAACGTCACTCAAAATTTGATATCAGTATTTTTAAGTTCCATATTTAAAATTCTTAGAGCATAAGATAAAGTGCTGCGTCAGAAACTTTTAACCCGTCAAGGGTTTTTGCATTGATATCATTACTTTTTTGAGGTTAGTGATAAAATGATTAAAAAAAAGATACTTATGGAATTTAATGCAGATTTAATTTTTACTATTTTATTGCAATTTTCCTTATAGCAGTTTGTATATAAAAACACATGCAGTACTCGTAAATTTACTTTAATGCTATATAGGGTGATTATTAAGTTAATTATAACGTTTGGAATCTGTTGCATTGATGTCCGAAAGGTAGTTTCTGAGTTATGGAAGCTGGACCCATAAGGCGCCATAGAGGGGCGAAGCCCGCTAGTGTCTATCATAATTATATCTGCCATGTAGACTAATTGCGATATTTAATCAAAATAGTCCCCCCCCCTCCTCATCCCCGGAAATATAACAAATACAAAATGTGTCTTTATAAACCTATCGTCAAATAGGTTTTTATTTCTTTTTCCATAAAAAAAAGCATGATTTTTATATCCGTAACGTAAATAGCTGACGAAGCCCGCTAGTTCCTATCATAATATATATTTTTAATAATTTTATATAGTCTATAATAAAAATCACACTTAAAATAGTCTAGTCCCATGAGTACTTGTAGTGTCAGTTACATGCTACGATTTTTGGATACCAGTATTTTAGAACGGGAAAATGTGACTTATTTTATCGGAGATATCTCATTAATTGAATAAGGTGAAGCAAACTTTTTGAAAAAAAGGTGGCCAACAAGCATGGCAGTTATCAGCTATGTGACTTTGTGCTAAAGTCCATTAATTTGATCTGCTTTAAAAATATTACGGAAGATTGAATTATAGTAGAACCTGGATTAACCGAGCTTCGATTAATCGAGGTTTCTGTTAACCGAGCCGATAACAAAGTCTGATTTTTTTTCCCTTTTGAATGAGCCTTAAAAATAACCACACTCTTTAGCTTACTGTCTGTGCTATACAGGCCCTTCTGCCCCCAAAAGCACTCAACTCCAAAGAAACATTGGACCCTGAGAAGTCAATAGCGAACAATGCTTTGTTTCCAGTGGCTGTGTGAACTTTCGTAAATTTTTCAATTTGCATTTTAAAATTTACTACTGGTAGTTGATTTTCTTTTTAAATTTGTTAAGCTGTGAAACAGAACTTTACATATATTTATTTTTATTATCTAAAAAACGTTCTATATATTTTTTTAAAAGAGATGTTAAATTCGCAAGCACGGCGAGTTTTTACACACAGTTTCTATTAACCGAGATTTCCGATTCCGATTTACTAACAGTCCCAATTAGCTCGGATAATCGAGGCTGCTCTGTATAATTAAAAAATCAATGGCGATCTTACTGTAAACGGGTTTCCCTTTTACTGAGGGATTTCAAAACCGAAACAGCTGATGTTAGTTGCTGTTTCCGTGCTTGATTAAATAAGATTAGTTAACATTTGAAAATTACCAAATATAAAAGGAACTAAGTCAACAGAGTCTTTGCTTTATGGTATTTTTTAACAACGCTATAAGAAAATGATTTTAAATAAGAGATTTTAAATGTAACGTTTTAAATCTGACATAATTTTCACCAAACTTTCCTTTCTCTTTGTAACATTCAACTGAAAATATTTTTATTATTAGAAAGATAATATTATTATTTGCGCTACCTTAAAATTGGCAACTATAGTTAAAAATATCATCTCGAAATTTGAAACAAATCTCTCATATAAATATATTTTTTTATTTAAACTGTTTTGCAATATGTTTTGCAATATGTTTTGCAAACTGTTTTGGCCACTTTGGCCAATATGACGTAATTTCCTCCATTTACGACTTTTAACATATATCAATGAACTTATTATTTAAAAAATTTCTTTTTCTTTTAATATTCACGTGTAAATATAATTTTTATGACGTAATTTTCAATGTTTTCCTTCTTTTAATGCGTAATCATTTAATTCTAATTTGAAAATAATTGATTATTTTATAATTTTCTTTCATTTTAAGTAAGCATGTGTAAAAACAATTTTTATAACGTAATATTTAATATTTTCCTGCTTTTAACACGTTATCATTTAATTCTAATTTAAAAGGATTTTTTTTCTGTTTATAATAGTCACGTGTGAATAAATTTTTAATTTAAAGGATATATTATTCTTTGCGCTGTTTTAACAATTGGCAACAATTTAAAATAACCTTTTCTAAAATATGTAAAAAATATCTCTGGAAATTCTGAAAATTTTAATTTAAAATTGAAATAAACCGTCAAAAATTAGGCAAGTTAAAAATAATAAATGCACTCTGCAAACTTCGAGTTTCTATTGAATGATTAAATTGAATGAAAATGATTAAATTCCCATGTAAATTTTTTTTCCTATGAGACTTTTTTAATGAGACAATTTTATCCAGATTTAACATTAAATATCTCTTAAAATAATTCTTCAATTTAAAAACTGTCTACTTGAACGTTTTTATCAAACATTTCTCTATAATACTACGCAATTGCGTCAAAAGATGGCGACACCAGAATTCTGATATGCTTATTATGTAAACTGTAAATATTGCAAAGTTAAATAAAAACAATTGTCTCGGGGTTATCAAACTTCATTGATATTTATAAATAAAACATTTCAACTAAATTATTTATTATAAAAGAATTATTACATCACAATAGCTTTTATGCAAGGAAAATAATAATTATAATAATAATAATAATATTATGGATGTATGTGATTACATATTGATTGACCGTCATAATAATAAAAAATGATATTATAAAAAGAAGAGCTGAAATGAATTATTTTTTTACGTTTCTGATCGTGTGATTTATATTCAAATAATAATTATTAATGTATATTTTTTGTAAAGTGATTGAAATTAAATATATTTATAAAATTTATGGTAATATTTTTATTGTTGGAAAATTGCCAAGAAATAATCATCATCAAATTGGCGTCATTATAATTGTAATTTTATTTAACTTAATAGCAATTAAAAAAATTACAAAGGAACTGAGAATAATGGTCAACTAGCAGACTTAAAAAAAAAACATTCACATGTGAAAACACGTAGCAGGGAGTATCGAACTGCCTATCTTAAGATCAGTAAACGACGGCCCTTAGCCACTCAGCCAGTGGGAATACAAAATTTTTCTCCCCAAAAGTGGTTAAAAAGAAAGCATGTGTATGAATACAGTCTCATGCATTTTCGGTGAAATTTCCATAGGATGGCGAAGAAATATAGTCCAATTTTTCATGCGCATTACAAAACGAACAAGAGTCTTGCTGGAAACAAGTAAATTGTTATTTGGTTCATCTGAAACATATTTATTTGATTTTTAAAAAATCGCCCGTGTCATTTTCGAGAGAAAAAAAATCGAATTATTTAACGAACGAGAGTTTTCCCAGAAAAAAGAAAAGTGTTATTCACCTCGCCTTAATCACATTTATATTATGTATCAATTTAAAAATAATCGTTAGAACCGTTTTCGAGATTTTCAAATTAGGAAATTCCTCGATATCATACCAACGTTTTCACTTTAAAAATGGCTATTTAGATCTCAAAATAAACTGCACGTAGAAATGTAAAAATTTCAGTATACGATTAGACTGCAGATATAAGACTGTTCCAGAAAATTCAGAACAATAAGACATATATCTGCTGAGTTATTAATAGGCGGCTTTTCGCGTTTTCTTTGATGTCGAGTTAGCTGTATATATGAGTTCCGCCATCTACGAATTCTATGATACGATACGATACGATTTTAGGCTTAAGGCTGCGTCACTCGGAATACTACCGTCTTCCATGATAAAACTTTATTTCAATAAACAGTGCTTAAACAATTGTTTTACTAACAAGATAAATTATAAAAAATCAAATAAATGAGCATTTATATTTTATTGTAAGACTTTTTTTATATTTACAGTAGCAAAAAAAATATTTTCTATATATTATTATAAAGAAACTTACACCACTGTTACATACAACCAACAAAATAATGTGGGTGAAAAAATATTCTAATGAAAGATTAAAAATTGAGTATAATGAAAAGAAATGGACAGGTACACGTAAAATATTAATCCAGAACACTTTGTTTTGTGTTCGTCTAAAATATCCTAATGCGTTTATGTCACAAGAAACAACAATGTTATTTCTGAGCTATTTAGGCTAATTTAGTGAATTGTGTTTTGTATGAAGACAACCATTAAAGCTAAGTGCTCATTTATCTTTTCAGCAAATAATGGAAGAAGATTGCTTTGTATATTATCAACGTGGTACAACATTATGTAACTGTACTAGATAAATATTTGACTTGTGTATATTTCATGTTTATTTAAAATTTAAAATAAACTTATGGAACAAATATCATTTAAAAGCTTTTAATCTTATTTGAATTAATATTTAACTTATGAGAATGTTTCAAAGGGAATGTACGTAGCTTTGTTTTAGAAGACAGCGTTATTAGTTATGTGTTCATAATTATTTATTCATTTCAGTGAAATATACTTAATTGTATTAATTGCTCTTAATATATATTATACAGGAGAGTATTCTAAGTGCGTTTTACCAGGGAAAGCCTCGGTATGATAAAACGAGTACTACACGAAGAGATTACTTGAAATGTGACTGTGAAGTCCGTGTTTTTAGATGTCACCTTGGGAACAATGGGAGATACGAACAAAAATTCAATGAATGTGATATGCATCATTATCGAAATAGTAAAATAATTACATATTTGCACACAAATACGATAAAAAGTAGTGTATAAATATTAACATATCAAAAACTGATCATTCACGTTTTTCTTATGAAAAAGAAGAAATTTCTTTCAAACGATTTTTTTTATTTCATGCCTATGGAATTTTATCATATCTAAATGTGACTGTACGCAATTATGAAACAAGAATTGTGACATAATAAACGCAAGAAAACAGAAGAGAAAACTGTTACTTTTTTTCTAATATATAACTTTTTTTTTTATATAAAGCTTTTGCTTTTTATCTGCAAGCGTGAGTGCCTAAAATTGTAATTTGAGTTTATATTCTTCCATTATGTATTTTTTCAAACAAATTATATGTCATTTTTTTCTGATATTTTCGTCTACACGGGATACACTTTATTGTATCTGTGCGCACAATATGACTTTCATGACTAAGCCGATGATGTTGTACAACTTGGTCATTGATTATTTTGTCGTATCGCCTTTAGTGTTTGAGACGCCATCACTGCTTCCAAGTTATTGTTAGGTGATACTGACACGAAATATAATGTTTACTGTTTTCCTACATCTACTAAGAATATATTCTATTTCTTACACAAATTTCTGTCTGTAGCTAACTCTATTCAACAATTATTTGTCACTAAACATAGTTAGTCAAAATATTTTTGTAGTAATTGTGATGTCCGAAACGTTAATTTATTGATATATTTATATAACTACAGAATGCTGAAATAATACAAACTGGAATTTAAACCTTTGAAGACACTTAATTTTACAACGCGCTATAACTAGCGTTAAGCAGTGTTTATGAAACACTTCCCAACACTTCCGAATTACTGTTCAGAAACTCCATTATTTGATAACGCGACAGAAGATGTTTTAAAGAATCGAAACCGAAGTTAAGCAATTAACGTCTACAGTCAGGAAGGTAATCAAATTGCTTTTCTACATACCAGTATATGAACTGTATGTTTTTATATATAGTACTACATAGTATTCTAAAAATTTATTCACGCATAAATTAAGAAAAAAAAAATAAAAAATAAATTATAAAAATAATGCTATTGTGTAAAATCCACTTTCAGAAATTTCCGCTAACGGAAAACTATGTATATATATATATATATATATATATATATATATATATATTGTAAAACCGTGTATGTTATGGCTTTTGGTATAAAAACCTATATGGTGCAGGTTTTTATACACACCACATATTAAGTTAAAATTTTACTCAGGTAAAAAAAAAAAAAAAAACATACTCTTGACTCAAATCACTCAAGAGAGTTATGAGATGGCAATGTATCCAGTTCTTTTCGTAACTTTGCATAGAAATTTATTTATAGACTATAATCATCTTTTATATTAAAATATATTTTTCAACTACAAATGTATTAAACCAATGTATAAAACAACAACCACTCTTAAGCAATTCACGACCATAAATAGTAATGCTTAAGAACATTTTTGTGGAGATCTGTTTATATTCTATTGAATGTATACACACCACGCAGGATACAAAAAAACTTAAACACGCAAAACTGAAGTTGGAAATGCATTTTTGGTAAATATCGCACATAGATAATATCCTAACTGAATGATTTTGTGTGCCTATGTAAACGATTGGTAAATGTTACGCAGTCTATTACGCAGTTAACATTTGTAATGAAACTCAGTAATGCACATAAATTTCATTATGTTTGCAGTTGAAAAACTTAATTAAATTTCGCTCTAAATGATTTTTCCTCTTAGACATTATGCAATTGAATTCATTTGTATTACATGTAAATAAATGTTAATTACTTTGAACCCCATATTCCATGGAAATTTGTAATACTGCACTTCATAATGCATATCAATTCGAAATATTTGAAAACGTGTAAAATAAATAAACATACTGTGATTGATTTTTCTCCGTAGAACATGATGAAAGACAATTATTTTAAGTGTACCTGTAAACAAACTACAAATGTTACATATTTCGTTTCAATAGGAAACATGCCATGGAGAAGTTCAATAGCATAGAACAATTACGTAGAAGTCGAAGTATATTTACAAACGCATAGAGCGCCGAAAATGGATGGACAGAGAGATAGAGTGATGAATGAATGTCTTAAAGTTTTGAAGTATTTTCCATAATGTCAAAATATTCTCCTTAATGTTGAGATCATGAAACATTTTAAAATCTCTGCTATCACAGTTTTATAATCGCAAGTGCGATGTTTGCTTATATATACTGCTAATTTCATATTAATAATTTTTAATCTTATGAAAAGCTATCGTTTAAATTTTTTCTTGTAATATCTAAAAGTTTTGGTTTTTTATTTTATAGTTGCATCTCCAATTTATCGTGTAATTATAAGTAAAAATCATCAGTTTGTCTTTGTCTCTGAACTTATCTCCTTTAGCAGTCATTTTTATGAAAATGACACCCCGGTAAATGTTATAGATTATAAAATTAAATTAAAAACCCACAATGTCTACACATCATTAGAGCCGTTTTCAGGAATTGTAAAAATATTACCGACAGTTGAATATTTTTCTTTTCACTTCTTAAAAGAGTTTTTATTTTTGCATTTCTTAAAAATTATTAATATTGGAAATCCTTATTGTTGCAGAGGCTTATAACTATACTGTGATTATTGGTGGAGTTTTTTAATTGATTAATAAGTATTAATGGAGATATTTATGGCCAATATCAAGAATTTGTTATTATGCACAATTTGGAGAGATCTCGACTTCGCAAATACATTTTTTTTCATTTATGCTAAGGGGATGTAAATAGCGCTTATAATTATCGCAAATTTAAGAATTACATTTGCTTTCATAAAGCATGTACATTGTACTTCAAGATTCTCGTATTGCGATTTAGATGCATATACATGTTTTTTTAACCTTAAGATACAATATCAAATGCTCATTATAGTGTTTTATCTGGTTTTGATATTTTTGAGAGACGCAGTGTCACACACGCTTGCCTGATTTGTTTCTTGCAATTTTTATTTTGTGTATGTGTGTTTTTTTTTATCTATTTTAATGCTGTCAAATTTTTAAAGGTTATACTCTCCATTATACATTTGGTGAGGAAATAGGAAAGTCCCCTTTTAGTGATAGAAAATGATTTAAGTTCTTAAAATTAAATATATAGATTAATATCATTAAAACAAAATGGAATTTTTATGCGTTACTTGTAAGAGCAGGGTAAACGCTTTTTTCTCTCAATATCGCCTACTACCTTTTTAAAAACGCCTTATTGAAAATTAAAATTTAATAACTTTTCAGCTGTATGTGGTTGATTTTTATATAAACAAGAACAATATTCGAAACATGTTTGATACTTATAATACTAATGGTTTTGGAACTATCTATTGGTCAAAGATAGGAAAATATACCATGTATAAATCGTTACTTACGAGGCACATTTTCTTATATGACATTTTTGTATAAATTATACATATATATTATTCAAATGCATCATTATAACATTTTACAAGTATTGAAAGGCAAACTTTTAAATTTGATAAATCATGTTATGTAAATTTTAGTGTTTGAGTCACGGATTTATATCTGTGAGCAGAGTTTTTAATCTTATTGTTAAAAATTTCTGAACATTTAATTTTAGTCTTCTTTTTAGAAATATCTTTAATTAGTATTTGGCTTTATTATAGATATATAACTAATTTCAAAAAATGAAAAGGGATATTTCAGAAAGCTTTATAAATTTTACTTATTTATGAGATTTATAAAGAATTGCCTTGTATTTTGTACTTTTATTTCAGATCTAGAGTCAAATAATAATTTTAAAACGCATTGAAAAAAACATTTAAAATCACTCGAAATCTGCATAATCAAAAACTTTTCTCATTAAAATCTCTTCATCGTCAATAGAATAGTGTCTCTATGAATAATTAAACTTTTAACAGCATGCTTAAAATCATCCAAGATTCGCAATTAAGACTCAAAGAAAATCAAATAATACATAAAAGTGGCTCATCGATGCAATTTACTCGTTCTTTGAACTAAAATAGTTTCTAATGACGTGTAGCAATGCTTTTGAGATCCAATTAGAATAGAAGATTGTTTTTTACAAGTACTAGTATATTTCTTAAACTTTATTTTTCTTTTCTCCCTAATTTTTCGTTTGATGATGTTGAATGAGTAACAATGTTTTATTATTTTATAGTATGTATAGTATGCTAATGATTATTGCTCAATAAAAAAAAAATCATATTATTATTTTTTTAAGTTAAATGTATGGATTCTACTTAAAAGAAAAACTATTCATTTAATAATTATATATATATATATATATATATATATATATATATATATATATATATATATATATATATATATATATATATATATATATTAAATATTACGCAGCCATTTATTAATGAAATGACATGCTGCGAAACTTTCGAATATTTTCTTACTAGTACACTCATGCTGAAAAACAATATATTAGGTGTATATAAAAACAAAACTATTAAATGAATATGAGTAAAAAAATAAAAAATAAATGTTATATGCAGTATTTTCTCCATAGCCACAAGCAAAGTAGTTTATGTATATAATTCGTATCGTTTAGTTTTATTAGATGCTGCTTCGTTCGCTTGGCAAGAAAACCTGTCAGGTATCTATGTTACTCAAACATACCGCTGAAAATTCTATCACTTTCTGGTGATAGTTCTCAGTAAATATTTTTACTTATAGAAAGGTTAAAAGCTATTTAAGAGTAAAGTAACAAAGGCTAAAAAATACAGTTATATTTGTATATTTTATAATGCATTAGTTAATTTTTATATTCTCTCAAAAGCGTACTTTAATAAATTGAAAGTATGTGTCATGTGTATTTGACTAGATTTCGTAAAGAAATTTCCCAAAAAAATCTTACGTAAATTTTATTTCCCTTTTTTAAAAATTTTACAAGGTCTTTTCTGTTGCGTGAAAAAGTTCGCGAGTTCACTTTATTTCTGTGTTTCACCTATTAGCAACTCCTTCATATACATGGCCTCACCACTGGCCGAGAGGTTCTGCTCTCGAAGCTGGTAGACGGGAGATGCTGAGTTCAAACCCAATCGCGCCCGTCGGTCTAATCGTTCGGAGTTTTCCGTGGTTTTCTTCGAACCTTGGTTTTCCTTGCGTTAATACGGGTTAGGTTCCCTTAGAAATCCCCCCACGGAGGGTATCCCCCCTTTGGGCCTATATCCCACGTGTTGATAATTGGCCGTCATAGACACATCCAACCAACCAACCTTCATAGACATGTGTGTGTATAAAAGTGTATGCTTCCAAGCTTGTAGGTATCTTAAATATTTGCCTATCTATACTATGGTATCCTTCTACGTGTCTTATAAACAATATTTTGTATTAGTATACTCACTTTTACTTTATTCATGGAATTTTTCTCTAGAACACATCTAAAAATGACTGCTTTCTGACATATTTTGGAAATCTGATGACTACTATTACTTGTCGCCACTTGTAACTAGATCATACCCTAAATAATCTACGACAACAGCAATTATCATTGTCAATCTTTATCTGAGATGACTTGAAATAAATGATTATATTTTATCAACAGCTTCTTTATGAAGTTTTCTAAACGCTATTTAAATTAACAGCTGTTACATGAAGTCTTCTAAACACTAAAGAAATTAACAGTTATTACATGAAAATTTCTAAACGCTCTTGAAAGGCTTAAGATTATAGAAAATTAAGAGGTCAATATCCTCCATCCAACATTTAACACTAAAAAAAAAAAAAAAAAAAAAAAAAAAAATTCTTGAAGTAGGCATGATTAAAAAACTTAATCAAATTTAAAATTCCACCGAAGTTAGAAAATCATTTTTTAAAATTTAGTCTCATCTCGAGAAAAAAGGGGGAAAATTATTTTTTATCCCCTTTGCCTGTTACTATATAAAGATTATTTTAACGTTTAGTATATATTTAAAAATATTGCATTATTTTTTCATTTGTCTATGATTCAATTGTATTAAGAACATTCTCTTTGGATAACGTTAAATAAGTGTTTTTATTTCGCAATGAAATTAATATTATTTTTAAAACTTACTTTATTGGGATATTTTCAGTAGTTATATTTTATTATTCGTCACTTTTGATAAACTGGATCATTATTTACATTAATTAGATATAATTTTATTTATACACTACAATTATAGTCTGGTTTAGTTTTATTATCTAACTGCAATTTTAAGAATAAAACTAATCATTACAGCTCTGATGAAGTAAGTTTGCATACATTTTATAATAATAAAAAAAATTCAACTGAAATGGAAACTTTATGTTTGTTTAGCAATAGTACTTAAATCCTATTTAATTTCGAAGTTCTGCTTTTTCAAACTATATTTTAAAGGAACGATAAATAGCACATAAAGCGTAAATCATGAAACTATTTCTTTCCTTATTCGAATATTGTTATGAAATTATATTAATACATGGGAATTATTCCGGAGAGAAACATTCGCCTTGCATAAAATATTTCAAATGAAAATCTAATTTCAAAGTAATTGCTTAAGAGGCGCAAAAGCCAACACAGTGAAAAGATTCATGCCGGGACTCGATCCCGGGCCATCAGTATAGCGCACTGATGTGCTACCAACTAATCCCCATGAAACGATACCCAGTATAGAAAATTTCTCACTATTATATGTTTGCAAGGCTACAAACGCAGCACAAAATGGAATATTTCTCGTGAGCTACTGACTTAAGGCAAACACGAAACTTAATTAAATCCAGCATCGATAGAAACTATATTAATACATGGAAATTATTCCAGAGAGAAACATCCGCCTTGCATACAATATTTCAAAAGAAAATCAAATTTCACAGTAATTGCTTAAGAGGCGCAAAGGTCAACACAGTGAAAAATCTCCCATGTCGGGTCTTGAACCCGGGCCATAAGTAAAGCGCACTGACGTTCTACCGATTAAACCACATGGAACGATACCCAGCCTGAAAAATTTCTCACTTTTATATGTGTATCTCACTATTACATATAACAGTGAGAATTTTTCCAGGCTGGGTATCCTTCTATGTGGTTTAGTCGGTAGAACGTCAGTGCGCTATACTGATGGCCCGGGTTCGAGTCCCAGCATGGAATCTTTTTCACTGTGTTGGCCCTTTGCGCCTCTTAAGCAATTACTTTGAAATTTGATTTTCATTTGAAATATTGTATGCAAGGCGGATGTTTCTCTCTGGAATAATTTCCATGTATTAATATAGTTTCTATCGCTGCTGGATTTAATTAAGTTTCGTGTTTGCCTTAAGTCAGTGGCTCACGATAAATATTCCATGTTGTGCTGCGTTTGTAGCCTTGCCAACATATAATAGTGAGAAATTTTCCAGGTTGGGTGTCGTTCCATGTGGTTTAGTCGGTAGAACATCAGTGCGCTAGACAGATGGCCCGGGTTTGAGTCCCGGCATGGAATCTTTTTCACTGTGTTGGCTTTTGCGCCTCTTAAGAAATTGCTTTGAAATTTGATTTTCATTTGGAATATTGTTAAGAAATTTTATTTTTAAAAGCACAACAAAATGATTTATCTGAATGAACAATTGAAAACTACACTGACCGTACTCTTCAATACCTGAATAGCATATACCAAATAATTTTATTCAAAATATTTTATGAAAGTTAGACAGGAGACAAACAAACAGACAAACCTAACTTATGAACGCTTTTTAACTGTGCTGTATAAAATAACCACGCATATACATGACTGGATTAATAAAAATTCGTTTAATAACGCATTTTACATAAAAATACGATACAAGTTTGCTTTAAAACGCATAACTGCTGTATATTGAGAATTATTATAGGATACAAAACCTCATTTCTGTTAAATATTTCCAGCATTTAAAACTAAGTGCAATTAAGAATTTATATTTATTGATTAATTTAATGTATTACATTTTTAGAAAGAAATCTTTTACAATTGAAATCGAAAATAAATAATATTGTTAATATAATAAGATATTAATTTTTTTGGATGGATTTTGCAAATTTATACAAAAACGTGTTATTTAATATAGCAACTAACACCAAATAATTAACTTCTCAAAACGGTGTAAAAAAAAAAAAAATAAATAAATAAAATAAATAACACTGTAAACATGCTAAAATCATTACCGCGAGTTTAAAACCGAAACATTATAATTAATTGTAGGACACCTGCGAAGACTTTTACCATTAATTATACAATTAATGAATGTACTGAAAACTTTCTATTATGATGTTGCATATCAAGTTTAATCCAACTAATACTGAAGTAAAAGCCTGAAAATTAATTATAAAGAAAATATGCTTAAAAAAGTATAAACAAAATTTAAATGATCACCATTTAAAATATTAATTATAAAATAGTAATGTATATTGTTAATTAGCCTATTTTTTATAGGTACTACCTTAAAAAAATGTGTGTTTTAAAATTGTGATATACGAATAAATCAGAGTTTTCTATAAAAACTTTCTGAGTAGTATTAATTAATGAATTAAAAGCAATTTATTCCGTTTATGAGTTTTAAATTAAAAATGCAACCTTAAGGCATATTTAGAAAACTTTTAGAACGCAAAATATGCAAACAATACAATATATGTGTGTGTATATTATATAAGTATATAGTTATATATATGTAAGGTATTTTATATATATGTTGTAAGCTAATTGCGAAATTTGGTTCCTAGGCTGTTTGCAAAGAGGTTGGCTAATTAGAGAATCATCTTTCTTCTTTTAATCGTTCTGTTTTTTTTAAGCTTATTGAAAAAAGCCCAAGAAGCTTTAGGTTAATTGGAAAATTATCAATTGTTCTCAATCAGCCTGATATATTATCAGTCTATTGCAAAGAGCCTGTGGAGAGTCAGGCTAATTGAAAATTACCGACTTAATTTCTTAATAAGTTTGATGTTTTCAAGACTCATTTAAAGGAGCATTTGCTGTTTTAGGTTTATTAGAAAATGACCACCGATGACCACGTGTTTGTCCAAATAGCCTCCTACGTCAACCATACTCAATATTTTTTTCTAAATTAACCCAAATAAGAGTTTAAGACATTAGGCGGTCTTAGAAAGCGTAATTAAACCAGTAAGGTAAGAAAAATAGTATAACAAAGCAATATAAAAAAAATTAAATATTAATATGACTGAACTTTGTCTCGGAAAAAAAGTTACCAATAAACTTTGTAGTAGATTTTCAAATGTTATATTGATAGGCCACGAAATTTTGTTGTTTAGAAAAAGCAAAGTAAAAATTTTATGTGTATTTCCAACGATAAACGTTCAACCTTAAAAAGCAATATTAATAAGTATAAACGCTGTAATATAAAAATACAGAATTCCTAAGCTCTGAAGAAAAAACTCACTGCAAAATCTTTATTTCTGTTTAATTGTGGAAATATATAGAGCAAATTTAATTTGGAATAAAGATTGATTAGTGTTAAAGTTTAAAAAAATATATATACAACGCTGTAGTACAGATAGGAGTACATGTAATACATTTTGGCCACGGAAACGGCATTTGAGTTTTAACATAATTACAAATTATGTTAAAACGCATGATTATTTTCTAATTATTATTTATGATAAACAGCAGGACAAATTTTGTCTTCCCACGAAAATATCAGCGCAGGCCTTAAAAATTTGTTATACATATATCAACTAATTTTAAAATATGAAAGAATGATTATGTGTCGCAGCTACACATAAAAGGTCGTCGGGTCACATGAGGCCCACGGGCTGCAGTTTGAGTAGGCCTAAATTTATCAAAGTTTATGTCAATATGTCCGAGGTAGTTTATGTTTAAGCATACATTTCATATAAAAAAATATGAGGAGGAACTTATAATACTTTTAAAAAGTATATTTGAAAACTGCCTTATTGATAGATTTCATGAATTCGAGAGGTTTTCTATGGTTTATTTTACTTTTTCTCTCTAACACTCCGTACAGAAATATCAATACAAGCAATGCAGATAAGGCAGAATTTTAAAATTTTCCTATAATTACGTATGGGAGATGTGTTGCTTAATTGAAATAATTATAAAACATGTGTCAGAAAACATATGGTATCAGTAAAATCTGAAATCAGGCCGATCATTATTTATTTTCTATATTACGTTACGGGTAACTAATAAAAATAATTATAAAAAATATATCTGAAAATCTCTGCCATAGTGAAATCAAAGGAAGAGGCAGATTTTTAAAGTTTTCCCAGCGTTACAGAGAATAAAGGTTCATGAAGGAAAATAATTATAAAACATATACATGAAAAAAAAATTATCAATGAAATCTGCAGATAAGGCATATTTTTAATTTTTTTTTCCGCGATTAAGTAGAAATGTATGGGTTGCAAATGAAAATAATCATAAAACATGATTTCTGCAATTATTAAAATTGCATGCGAGACTGATTTTTAATGTTTTCTCGGCATTGCGTAGAGGAGATTGGTTGCTGAATAAAATAAATTAAATTTAAGAAATTAGTTTAAATAAGAGATAATAATAATTATATAAATTATAATAATAAAAATAAGAAAATATCACATAATTCATTAAGATAAATAAGAAAATAAATAATATAATAATAAGAACAATTAAAATAATAATTAAGTAAGATATAAATAAGAAAAATATTAATAATAATAAAATAAGAATGTTCGTAGATGCAGTTCTTAGTTGTCTACTAGTTTCAAAAATTTTTCCTCGCAATGAACATGGATCTCCCCATGAAATGTAAAGGAAGTTTGTGATTTGTTCAACAATATTATGACCGGCCAAAATCAAATAAAAGACATTGAACTGTGTTAAGTGGTATCTTAGATTGACATCACTTTGGAGACGAAGTAAAATCACTTGCAATCTTATTCGACAACAAGTATACTCTGGTTAGAATATCAGAAAATAATCAGTGTTGCAAGAACCTTAATAAAAGCTGACAGGATTGGCTCATAGAAATTGCACTTACGTGTTATGCTGGAGATTCTCCCCATAATAGCGGCATCAGGACATGTAAATTATCTCAAGTCATTATACCTGTATTTACAAAAAAAAAAAAAAAAAAAAAAAATATTAATTAACCTGCCATCTAAAAACGCAATGGTGCATATAATATTTGTAGAAGGTAAATACTCCGCATTTTTCAAACTGATTAGAGACAGAGCTCCGTTCTATTGCAAAAATATTTTGTTCAAATTCATGTCTACATTTAGATATAGCTGAGGCGGGGAGAAAAGAAATGATTCTGTTTTATGACTGCAAGACTCTAGAATCCACAGACAAACTACGTCACCAAATTTTGTTAGGGAAGGTAACTCAGCCAAAGCATTTGTTACACGTGAACGTTTGCCTCCGACCGATTCTTATGCAAAATATCATAGCTATCGCACTTACTTAAAAATAAATAGTTGCTACTGAAAGCTACAGAAGAAAAAACCAAGCCACAATAATGGGGTCAGTATGTAAAAAACAACTCATACTATACGATACTGTGCAACTTACCACCAGCTCCAGATCATCTACTTAATATGATTCGATGTTCGTACAGGACAAACTGTGCTACTTTACGATGCGGATGCAAGCGTAATGAATTGCCCTGTTCTACAGATTGTGGGATGTGCCAAGTCAATGGATGTAACAACAACTACCTAACTTTCAGACATACACAGTGGCTCAGACTATAAATACATACACTTTTCTTACATGACCTCTCCACTCTACACGCAACGTAGACGCTACAACACAACTCGCGGAAACCTTCGCAAATTTAACAACGTCATCAAAAGTCATAAGTCATCCCTTTCAGCACAACTCGAAGGGGTGCACAGCGAAGACACACTCAACTCTTTCACATCTAATTTAATCGAAACCATGCAGACTGCGGCGAAGGCTTCCTTTCGACTGAAAACAGTCCAAAAATCACACACTTTCTCATTCTGGAACAAGGATCTTAGAAAGCAGAGGAACCAGCTGACAGCACTCAGACGCAAAATTAAAACATTGCGCCTGCTCAATCCTATCCCCCCTGAAGTAAAGACCCTTGCAGCACGTCGTACGAGACTTAAAGCAGTTTACAAACGTGAGATTCTGGCGGCGAGACGGGCGGCGTGGAAGAAATTCTGCAGCAACAATGAGAACCCTTTCGGCATCACTCAAAAATTTCTGACCGGCAAGTTCTTCACTCCGGATGAAATACGTCTAGAAAGACCAACTCACCAAACCTCGCGACAAAATAACCTGGAATTCCTGACACACACTCTCTTTGGCCCCTCGGCTTATCCCCAACAAGACAACCAGGATATCCTTTTCACAGCACACGAAGACAAACGCTTCACAAAGGCAGAAGTAAAAACAGCACTATACACATTGAATGACAAGAAGGCCCCAGGGCCGGATTCAATTGACTTTCGGATACTAAAACTCACTCACAAACAACTTCCACACATATTCACGCGCTGGGCTAACCTCTGCCTCACCATGAGGTACTTTCCTTTAGTACTCAGGCAGGGAGAGGTAGTTTACTTTCTGAAGCAAGGCAAGTCTCCTTCCGAACCCAAGTCATACAGACCCATCTGCCTTCTTCCCACTCTGGGAAAGCTTCTGGAAAAACTTCTGGTTATGCGGTTGACACACTTCTTGGAGTCAAACAACCTTCTCCACCCCAGACAATTCGGGTTCCGCGAGGGCCACTCATGCGAGCTCGCACTTCATGCCATAATGACTGCCTGTACTGAAAGCATAGCCCAGGGCAACGCAACATCACTCGTTTCACTAGACATACAAGGCGCATTCAACAACGTAGAATGGCGAGACATTCTCTTACAACTACAAGCACTCAACTGTCCGGGGAACATAGCTGGTCTCATCGGCTCCTACCTCTCACAGAGGAGCGTCCTGATTAACTGGGGTGCTGGCACATCTACCCACAGATTACAGAAGGGTTGCCCCCAGGGCTCGTGCCTTGGCCCAATCCTCTGGTTGCTTGTAGCAAATGTGCTACTAACAGAACTAAATCGGCTGGGATTTAAACTATTTGCCTTCGCCGATGATTTCAGCTTCATTTTCTCCGGTCGTTACAGACGTCATCTGGAGGAACAATTTGCCGTAGCTCTTCCTATTTTCTGCCGGCTCCTGGATTTACTGCACCTCACACTCTCACCACAAAAGTCTCAAGCACTAGTATTCACCAAACAACACAGATATGATCCAAAACGCCCTCCAGTGATGAGGATCAATAATGTCTCCATTCGACACGTACAATTCATAAAACTCCTAGGTATAACCATTGACGCAAATCTTAACTGGATCCCACACATTAACGACCTAAAACTTAAATTGACATCATATCATAATAATTCATTAAGACTAACTTCTAAATTGGGAGGGGTAGACAACAAAACACTGAAGATCTGGTACCTAACAATAATCGAAAGAATAATACTTTACGGGGCCTGTATCTGGGGGGGGTAATTTATCATCCATAGCACAACCTAAACTAAAATCAATACAACGCACTTTTCTCCTACAAATTTCAAGAGGCTACCGCACAATCTCCACAGATGCACTACATATACTTACAGGTATTCCACCCATCACACTTCAACTAGAATACGAACACGCCAAATCCTCAATCCTACAGCTAAAACGTGACACAGTAATAGATTCTCTTTTTCCAAACACAACATTGCAATACAAAGTCAGGAGCTGGCAGCTCCACCCCGCTGAGGAGACATCACATTTTCAAGTAAACACAACACGCAACAGCTACACACCTGCCCTTAGCACCACACTCTTCACTGATGGTTCAGGCACAGAGACTGGCGTGGGCGCAGCCTATTGCGTCACGGAGGGCACGGTGGTGGTCCATCAGTGGTCTGCAAGGCTAGATGATAATAACTCCGTATTCCAAGCGGAGCTGTTCGCAATACTAAACGCATTAGAGTGGGTGGAATCCCACTCTAGCAATAGTATTATCATCTACAGTGACTGCCTCTCTGGCCTGCAGGCAATACAGGCACACAGGACAAAACATCCTCTAGTACTGCAAATCAAACTAAAACTTAAGAATCTCCTACATCGTATCTCACTAGGTCACGTCTCGGCTCACAAAGGTATCTTTGGCAATGAACTAGCAGACAACCTAGCGAAGAAGGCCACACAGAAAGAAACAATAGACACACACCTCCCAGTGCCCCAGTCATACGTCAAAAGGGTCCTTAGAGCAAGGATACTGACGCGATGGCAGGAGCACTGGGATACTTCAAAAAAGGGCAGGCACACATATAAGCTAATTCCTAAAGTTTCTCTCACACTATATAACTTAACACCCTACACCACTAGCTTCTTAACAGGACATGGCCCTTTCATGGCATATCTGGACCGCTTCAAAATAAGATCCACTGCCACTTGCGTCTGCGGTGAAGATGGCACTATAAGTCACCCGTACTACAGTTGTACTCTCACGCAACGCTGGCACTTGAGGCGTCCAGACATACTGCCAGTCAACTGGCTCCAAAACGTCCTTTCCCGCACCCTCCTACTCAACAAATTAAAACACATTCACAATTTCCTTACATACTTAACAAACTTAACTTAAGCCCTGGTTCTGCTTATCCAGTCTCACTGTCACCATATCAATCTTCAAACAGCACCAGAATCCAGTCCTCTTTGTAGGCTCCAATTAAATTCTCTTACTCATCAATGTGTGGTTTCCTACGATCGCAAGAGCCTCTGCTCGTGCTTCTGACCATTCTATCAAGAGATACATCTCCAATGGACGCTTGAGTATCTGCTCGTGCCATCTTACTTGTGCCACACAAAACATTACATCTCCAATGGACGCTGAGTATTTGCTCGTGCCATCTTATTTGTGCCACGCAAATCATTACATCTCCAATGGACGCTTGAGTATTTGCTCGTGCCATCTTACTTGTGCCACGCATTCCATTCTTTTCCCTTCCTGCCGCCCCTTGTCGCGAGAGGGGTTCCTACCCCGGCGGCCAGGATCAGTGATGTTTATTATTATTATTATTATTATTATTTATTTTATTTTATTTTTACTTTAAATGTTCTCATACTCCCGCCCTCTGTCGCGAGTAGGCGTTTTTCCTGGCGGGAAGGCATTCGTCTAATTTTTGTAATCCCACTTTGTCCTTTTTAAAATAAATTCTGGGTTCTGTGGTCGGTGGTGCATAGACGCCCTTAGCGGGTGAGCGTCGCCCCTTGAGCATTTTGTGTTTGCCCGTCTGCATACGGCCGGACAGGGCTGTACTCACTAACGAGCCTCAACGTGTCGGGGAACATACCGGGAGAGACGTTAAGCTCTAAGGGGCAGGCCTAGCCGGCCCTGAGCAGTCTCTCTTAGGCTGCCTAACTATGAATATGATGAAAGTGATAAAAATTATTGATGCAAGTTTTTTTTTTTTTTTTTTTTTTTTTTTTTTTTTTTTTTTTTTTTCACAGGATCATTTCTGTAAAAATGAACTTAAGCAGTAATTTGTAAGGGATAATAGACTTTTGCGAGCTGTTTAACATTTTTGACTATATTTCAAAGTTAAGTAATTACGAAAATAAAGCGATATATTTCCCTAAGCAATAATTTCTTTGCCTTAGTTCCTGAAAATCCCTTCCGCCATTTTGAAATCCATATATAGGGGTGTTCCCGTGCTCAGATTTTGTCTGATTTTTAGTATGTTATTAAGCAGTAGTTCTTGATTAAAAAACGTTGTAAAAAGCTTCTATTTCAATTTTGTCCATGTCAATTCACTGAATGTCTGGGCTATTATTATTAAACATGCAAAATAAAATTGATGTGTTAATAGAGAGCAGGTGCAGTTGAGGTAAATTTGTAGGTTCTTCACTGGTGTACCTAGTGAAATTATTACGCTTAATGACAATAATTATCAAAAATATATATAATATGAAATAGCTGTATGAATAAAATTTGCCGATGAAGCAAATTTTTAGGTTTTTTTTTTCAATGTTACATAGAGAAGAATGACTTCTGACTGAAATTAATCACATCAAGTATATACAAAAACTGCAGTATTGACAGACATTATTTATGCTTCTAATTACCTCAGATTATTGATCACTTTAATTTAATTGTAACTCTATAGAGTACTTAAAATTAAAATAAATGCACTTGAGCTTCTGAGATTATTCACTCAGCAGTATGTTATATCTATATAATGTGAAAAATAACATTCTGTCTTGTATGCAGATTTTTTATACATCTTTACGGGTAGAGGACTAAATTTACTTAGAAAAATAGTGTTTATTAACCTTAATTGTCAACCAGATGCAAAAAATTCTGTCCATAAAGCAATTTTCTCCCTTTTCTTCTTCTTTTTGTAATATATTTCATCCATCAACCAATTTTCTCTACATAATGGTAGGAAGATATTAATAATGCGCCTTATTTTCACATTTCATTATAACACAATTTTTCTGTTGTATTTTTTACAATTGATCTCATTTATCAACCCTTCTTCTCTACGTAATGCTGGATAAACATTAAAAATCTATCTTATCTGAAGATTTGATCATTGCAGAAATTTTCTTAAATATTATAAATTATTCTTAATCTAAATCTTATGTAATATGAATAATTATATTATAATTATTTTTATTAACAACCGATAATCTCTATGCAGTGTCGCGAAGCATTAAAAATCTATCTCATCTTCAGATTTTATCGATAAAAAATTTCCATACATATGATTTAGAATTATTTTCATTCAGGAATAAATCTTGTCTATGTAATGCCGTGCAAACGCAAAAAATCTGCCTCATCTGCAGATTTCATTAAAAATCTGATTCATCTGCATCTTTTATTATTGCAGAAATCTTTTTATATAACTAGGGGGCTCGGCCCCCTACGAACTACGCTCGCCAACCCCCGCCCAGACACCGCAGACTCTAAATGCACGCTAATTTGATCGGCTTTAAAAAGATTTCGAAAGATTGAAGTATAATTTAAAAAACAGTGGCGATCTCCCTATAAACGAATTTCTATTAATTTGTCTTTGATTGGGAAATTTTAACGCCAAATCCGCTGCGGTACTGCTTGATTATCTCGTCGACCCATTTCGCCAAATTATATAAATCGCCAAACCACTCGCCAAATTATACAAATTGACATAATTTTTTATTTTAAATAACAATAAAACAAATACATTCGTACAACATTAATAAAAATACAAATAAAACGTCAAATAAAAATAACTTGATGACGTAGACACGTGTAACAACATTTCAAAATAAGTAAATATAAAAGGAATTAAGTAAACAGAGTCTTTGTCTCCTGGTATTTTTTAACAAAGCGAAAAGAAAGTTCTTTTAAATGAGACATTTTAAATTAATCGTTTTTAATCTAACGTAATTTTTACGAAGCTATTTTTTTCTCTTTTAAATATTCACTTGAAGATACTTTTGTTAGAAATGAAATATTATTTGCGCTTTCCTAACAAAAATAGTTGAAAAGATCCTCTCAAAATATTAAATAAATGTCTAGTGTAATTTCTAAATTTAAACTTTTTTGCAATATTATTTTGTGTTCATTTTATGTAATAACTATAATGTGACGTAAATATGACGTAATTTCTCCTACGACTTCTAACGCATGTTAATGAACTTATTATTTTACAATATCCTTTCTCTTTTAAAATTCACGTGTGTACTTTTTATGACATAATTTTTAATAAATTCCTACTTTTTATACGTAATTATTTAATTTTAATTTGAAAGTTTTTTCCTGTTTATAATAGTCACGTGTAAATAAATTTTTAATTTGAAGCAAATATTATTGCTTGCGCTTTTTATACAGTTGGCAACAGTTTAAATTAGTACAATTTTCTGAAATCTTTAAAAAATATCTCTAGAAATGATGAAAATTTGAATTTAAAATAGAAATAAAACCTGAAAAAATGAGTCAAAATAAAAAAATTAATGCAATCTGCACTCCGGCAAATTCTAACGCATAAAATGATCTAAAAATGATTACACTGCCATGTATAGTTTTTGCTGCTATAAAACTTTTTTAGTGGAACGATTTTGTCCAACTTTAGCATTAAATATCTCTTAAAATAATTCTTCGATTTGAAAACTGTCTGCATCAGCATGTTTATCAAACATTTCTGTATAAAACCACCGATTTTCATATTTTTGTATGCATTATTTTTCTTAATATTAACGAAGAAAGATTTCCGGTCACAAAAAATTCAAAACCGGCGGCGGCGGCGGTGACAGCGGTAGTTACTTTTTTTTAGAATAGAGAGATTTTATAATTAATTTCATAATAAACCATTTTCTTTACTTAACCCTCTAAGTGTTTGGGGCGTTCACTAAGCTCCAGGTTTCACAGCAATACAAGCAATATTTAAGATAATATAACTCTATAGATTTAACCCCCTCACTGACAAGCCCGTGTTAATACGTTCACTAAGCTCCAGGTTTCACTGCAATACAAGCAATATTTAAAGCAATATAATTCTATTGATTTAATGTATTTTTAATACATTGAACAATGATTAATACTTCGAAGGATTACATTCATATTCGTTATTAAGTTTTTTTATAAAATGTTCAAAGAATAATTTTTTTAGCATTTAAAACAAAATACAGAGAAAACAACATTACAATTTTGCCCTTTTTCAAGACAGTCGGAGGGTAATTTTAAAAATTTTAAATACATTGAAGAATGATCAATACTCTCAAGGATTACATTCATATTTGTAATAAAGTTTCTTTTTTTTTTTATATAATGTTAAAAGAATCATATGTTCTTTGCATTTAAGACGAAATGCAAAGAAAACAACATTACAATTTTACCCTTTTGCAAGACGCTCGGAGGGTTAATTTTGTGAAAACACTAAAAATCTGCATCGTCTGCAGATTATTTTCTTACTTAAATTTTATAAATACAGTGTGACTTCAAAAATCCGGCATCAAAATAATCTCTTTCGCTTCTTTTTACCTTTTACACTTTCATGTTATGGTAGAAGAAAAATAGCAATTGTTTATTGAATAAAAACTTCAAGTTTGAAAGTAAAAATGCAAAAAGAAAAAAAAATTGAAAATTTTTTTCGATTTCTTATAGGCGATTATTTTCTGAAAAAAATTTCTGTGAGCTGCACCGTTACTCAGCAACGACGTGGAGACTAGTATACGAGTTTTATGGGAGAAGTCCTTTGGATTCTGTCTTCCGACGTTGTGCCAAATAGAGCCGTCGATAACGCTAGTAGCAGCCCCGAAGACGAGGACGAACAACAAGCAAAAGAAAAGGTGTCACTAGAAAAATGCATAAATTTGACTTGAAAATTAATGCCTGCTTTTGAGAACAAGGCTGTATTTCAGAAATAGAGATTCTTCATTTGTATAAAATACAAGAAAACTTGTTAAAGAACGGCCAAAAAAATTGAAGCAAACAAAATTGACATCGGTGTTTCCGCAATTACACGAGGAAATAATTTCACTCTGTATTAGATTATTATTCTGTAACGTAGAAAATATCAATTAATGTAAGCTTATTTTTATGTATGATTTTCATTTTTCTTTCATAATTACCAGTTAACAGTGAATGAAATTGTGACTAAAGTCACCATTAAGAATATATTACTACTTTGATATTCCTTGTTACTACTTTTGATATTCCTCCAAAAATCCGGCATAGTCTCGGTCCCGAGGATGCCGGATTTTTGAAGTTATACTCTATCATCATGCTGCATCCCATCTGCTCTATTTATTTCTGAGAAAACAATAAAAATGTGCCCCTTCTACAAATTTTGTTGGTTGCCTGCATGGGTATTAATGCATGCGGCCAAAAAATGCACACTTAAAATAAAAATGAGTACCTTAATTACTTGCGTATAAGCTGCTGCTAAGATAAATCTGTTCTAAACCACAAAACTTTACTTAATAAACAACGTCAAAAAAGTACGAATTTAAAATAAGTTTCATTAAATTAAATTTAAATTTCCGGTATTCGACAAAGTTATTTAGCCGAAACATATACGCCGACACATTTGGTATTCACTAATCTTAGACACTCAAGTGCCTTAATGAAATATGTCATTGACATGTCCCTTATACATTTATTATCATTTTAAATTCCACCAATTTATTTATTTATTTATTTATTAACTAAAAGTCATAACTATTCACTACCTTGGAGTTATTGGAATAAACATGGATGAAACTAGGCTGTTTGTACAGTTAGATGAACATAGCCAATTATTTTGGGCCATTTTATAATTTACCTAAAGCTGCATATCCTCATTGCAATGAGCCTAAAAACAAACAAGTTGATACAGAAATAGACGGATAATTTCCAATTAGCCTAACTTTCCACAGGCTCTTTTCAATAAGACATAAAAATAAAAGCCTGTTTGGCAACTGAAAAATGATTCCCCAATTAGCCTTGCTGTTTGCAAACAGCCTAGAATAGAAAAGTGGTCACTATGACCTATATCATATGTAGAGAAACACCTACGGCGAGCAGCTGGCTTAGAACAGGTAACGGGTAACAATGTTCTAACTCTGGCGGAAAAAAAAAAAAAAAAAAAAAAAAAAAAAGAAAACACATGTCCAAAAATCAGTCTCTTTCCGATGTCGTCTTAGCTGCTTTCCGTGGCAATTATTCGTAATTTTATAAGTGTGTCAATATGAAAAGTGTTTGGTTTTCTTAGATGTCTTTAATCTGTTATTTATATGTAAAAGAAATTAAATAATGTATTTTTATGGATAATATTTTGTAAACTAATACTTTGTAATAATTATAATACTTTGTAATAATTATGAAATAAATTAAATAAAAATAATTTTTATCATAGTATTACTTTCTACACTATATTTTATATCAAATTATCATAACTTCGAATTATTTTTGAAGCACATTATGTGAATTTTAAGTGTTTCAAATTCCTATGTATATCTCGATATCTCCAATATCTTCCACAGAACCTCTTGAGAATGAAATTGAATGTGCATCTGGGGAGTTCGTCAGGGTACTATAAAGCGTTCCATTTTTATGATTCTGGGTAATTCCTGATAACATTTGTTTGCATCGTCCATCATGCCTGAGTGATGATGGTGTTTCTTTGCGATCTTACGGGGATGTCACGAGGAAGGAATAATGTTATATGGGTAATATCCTTGCAGTGATTTTAGTCATTATCGTATACAAAGTAAGTAAGATTAAAAATCATATTCCCTGTTTAAATAAACAGTAATAGGTGTTTTAGGAGATTTTTCCGATCCCCAAACCCTAATTTTCTTTTTAAAAGATTATTTAAATTCATTTAAGAGTTAGGCGGGTTCATCTTTTATATTGCCTTGAAAATCATCATTATATTTAACACTAACATTATACAGGGCGCAATATGTTATCTATCGCCGACCTTTAATTTTTCAACCGTTGGTCGTAGACATATAGTTCCAATTACAAAAACGTTTCAAAGATGGTAAATATTCATGTGGCATTATTTAAAGTAAAAAAAAAATATTATATAAAAATTACGAAATCTAACTTTTTATACGGTCCCCCAGTTCCTATAGTTATATTTAGTAAAAGTTTACACATCTCATAACAGATATAACACAAAAAGTTTGACATCTGTACCACGAAAACTGACACAGTTATTAAACTTCAAAGTTTGTGATTTTTGCACATGATATTGTCTTTCACTGAGGGATCTATTAAAAGATGAATTAAAGTAATTCGAGATGAAAATCAGAGTGCAATGTCCTTTTTACTGCGAAACCACCTTTAGCCGGTATCGTCAGTACGTTTGAATGTTGTTCGACCCATAAAAGTCAGCTCAAATCTTTAGATGAAATAACCCTATTCGGTTATTCCCCGATTTGACGATACTAGATAAAGGTGGTTTCTCTCGTAAAAAGGACTTTGTACCCTTATTTTGATCTCGAATTACTTTAATTCATTTTTTAACTGATCCCTCAATGAAAGACAAAATCATGTGCAAAAATCTCAAATTTTGAAATTTAATAACTGTGTCAATTTCTGTAGTACAGATGTCAAACTTTTTGTGTTATATCTGTTATGAAGTGTGTAAACTTTTACTAAACGTAACTATAGGGACTAGGGGGCCGTATAAAAAGTTAGTTTTCGTAATTTTTATAAAATTGATTTTTTTTTTACTTTAAATAATGTCAAAACATGAATATTTACTTCATTTGAAACGTTTTTGTAATTGGAACGATATATCTACAACCAACGGTTCAGAAATTAAAGGTCGGCGATAGATTACATATTGCACTCTGTATATTGTACAAGGCTTTACAGACATACGAGCTTTCTACACTTACACATGCAAGTATGCGTATGTGCAAAAAGTACTTCATCGATTCGTTTAAAAAATGTAAAATTTCTTTAAATAAAACATTGAAGTAAAATCTTCTGAAAGGCGTTGAAAATATAACTACAAATTTTGTTTAAGCTAGAAATTTTGAATATTAAATATTATACGTATATCAGAAAAAAGAAGTATCTCATCAATGTAAATTTATAACGTTGTTTATATTGAGAAGAAATTGTGATAAATATTTCTATGACACACATAATATGATATATAGGAAATACATGATATGATATATGTGAAGTATATAATATTTTATTTAGGAAATTTATGGTATGACATATGAAATATATGGATTGGATATATAAGAAATATGAGAAGAAAATAAATTCAAAACCAGTATATAAAAAATTGGTAGTAACATTTACAAACACAGTGTTTTTCTCTTCAAACATTCTCGAAGTTATATATCTTCAATATTGCTTCCAAATTTAATATTAGAAATAAAGAAAATACAGACAGCTGTGTTCATAAAGAAAAAAAAAACGTAAAATATATATTTCTAATTCAACAATACAAGAATGTTTTTTTTTTTTTTTTTTTTTTTTTTGTGATTTTAAACATGATCCCTTTCTTAACTTATTCACTTTATATGTAAATGTCTTCCTGTATTCCAAACATATACATTTGTATTTAAATGGAACGGAAGATTTTGAAAATTTTAATCCGATTTCGTTATAATATGTTTACAATGATATGTAAATAAATTAATCCATTCCAATGACGCTAATAAATATTGCTGCAATGGATGAGAACGGTGTTTTATAAAATAAATATTTTTATTTGTATATATTACTTATTTTGATTTTCTATGCAATGTTTTTTAAAACGCTCAAAATATGCATTTTTTGGTAACTGTTTACTTAAATCGTCAAACTGATCGTTGGTAAGAATTATAATTGTATAAAATTATGAAATAAAATTTCAGAGGTACAAATTTTCGTACATGCTTTTGGTTATTAAAATATCTGTAGATTTCTAATTTAGATAAATGATTTATTATTAAATATAGGGAAAGATCGGGTAGCCCGGCCAGCTGTTAGCGGATACATAGATAAACAACACACACTTTAAAACAACCGCAGCACACGCTTATAAGTATGCGAATCAGTATAGATGCAATCACCGAGCTGGCAGCAGCAAAGATTTTTGTGTGCACCGTTTATTTTTTGAATGCAGTTATTGTATTAAATGTAAGTACTTCACCATCATTAAATAATTATCCTGTACGGTGAAGGTTGTAGTTTATAAGTCAGGTTATTTATTGTCGTAGCGTTTGCAGTTAATGTTGTAATAAATATTAATATTAATTAGAGATGGGCAGGTGGTATCAATCATAAATCCGTCGGGTACCCTGGAACCCTTTCTTTGGTTGAGGGAACGTCTTAATAGATTTTAATTCAATAGTTACTAAAGCTACAACAGATAAAAAGAAGTCTCAACCAACAAAATCGTTTCGACTACGACAATAAAAAAAGAATGAAAACAAGGAAGAACATTCAGAGTTTAACAAGGGACCAGGAAAAAGAATGCATCATTTGTGGGGAAACTTTTGAAGAATTCTGGATACAATGTCATAATGGTAAAGATTGGGAGCATGAAGTATGTGTTGACACCCATCATTCGAAGCCTTACTGCTATTACAACGTGTGAAGGAAACAGCGGCTTTGTCACTGTTAAGTATCCCTGTCCGGGGCTACCTGCCAAAAAAATATTTGTATAAAATTAAAGACTTATTGTAAGACTTGATTCTGCTAAAATAAAGAAACTATCTGATTGTTACTTTACTAAAATTATAAGAGATGCGTTATATTTAATTTCTAGTTTCAAAATAAAAGATTAATGATGTTCATTTCCAAAATGTCTTGCGTTTAGTTTTTGTGTCCAGATCTACCCGAACTTCCCTATGCAGTTATAATTTTGTAACTGTAAATTCCTTTTAAAAAATACTTTAATTTTTTTAAGTTACGGATTTAACAAAATACACGATCCAATTTATATATTTCGTATATAAAACCACGCTGTTATAAATTTAAATTAAAAATAATTTTAAAATATTCATCAAGAAAAAATATTAATAAAGTTATAATGAAACAAGTAAAAAATAAAAACTGTCTTCGATTTAAAAGTAAGAATATATCCATACTGGCATTTTCTGGAGTAATCCTTACGAGTTGCAGCCGTATCCGCGACCTATCTGTCCCAAAATAACTATGATAAACAATGCAGATTTGAAAGCCGTTTATTGAGAATTTAATGATTGAATAAACTAATAATATAAACAAAAAATATGCTGACATTTTTTGGAGTTAATATATTTTTTAAAGTGTAATTTTTATATTTGATTACTTACTTACTTTGATTATTTAAAGCCTATTTTATTTTAAGTCGATGATCTTATTTGACATAGATATAAGTTTTGGGGGTAATATTTTAAAAATATTGCGGTGAGAAATATTTCCTTATCTTTTAATCTTATAATAAGCGGTTTTATTGGACAAAATATCCTTAATATCTACTACAATTTTTTAACATTAAGACCAAAATCAGACGGGCGTCTTCTTTGCTGCTTTTTTGCTTAAGTATTATCCATTCACAATGCTATAGCATTGTGAATGGATAATATTTAAGCAAAAAAGCAGCAAAAAGGACACCCGTCTGACATTGTCTAAAGAAAAATCCTGCGTCAGGCGTAGATTATAAAGCACTTTCCAACACATTCAAAATAGTGTAACAAAATCTCACCGTTTAATAAGTTGAAATAGTTTGTCTAATTAAATCATTTGGAAACGCATATAACTTTTCAAATCCCAATTTCATCAATTCAACTCTACACAGAATTCTTTGAGCAGCAATTTATATAATATGTATATTTTTATCTATTAACTACATGCATACAAAAATTTCAGTTTGGAAATAAATTCCTCAGTTGAAAATTCCCTTCAGTATTTCCGCAAATAAGAAAAGTTGTACGGGAATTATTTTATGCAGCCCTGTATACGAGGTATAGAATTTATACACAACGAGTAATATGCAAAAAAAAAAAAAAATGTTCAACTTAAAATAGCATACCGAAATTAAGAACGCACGTCGAACAATTATTGCACAGAGACAGTACTATAAGCGATTTCTTCTGTTTGTCCCTACAAATGAACGACAAATGCTATAAATGGCTTATTCGTTAGTAATCATCTTGTAGAGAAATTCAGTGATTTATATTCATTTCAATACATTTGAAATAGCGTAATGTTATTTAAATAATCTACAAACGATTTTTCCCATTGACCATAAACTAACGGAATTATTTTTTGCGCCCTTTTAAAGGAATTACGCACCTGCTATTCAATACCGAACATGCTTTGTAAACATCCAGAACATATATAAATTTCATGAAAATCCAAACATATTTATGCGAGTTAGAGTGCTGACAGACTGACGGACACATTGACAGACGGGCACGCAAACCGAAATCATAAACACTTTTCAACTTTGTTGGAAAGTGTTAAAAATACTGAAATTCTACTAGACATTTGGTTTGCAGCAGAGAATTTCTAATTTGCCTCATTTGTATATTCATCTGTTAAATAGCGAATATGAATTTTACGTTTTGTAGATTTATAGCAATGTTATGTTTGTGGAAATTGGCTAGAGTTATACACAATTAAATAAAAAATAATATTGACTCATTCATAACGTACTGAAATTTTCAGCATTAACTAGGGAGAACGTGCACATTAATTTATTATATAAATGCGCGGGCTGGATTTTTATGCAAAAATATTCAACCCTGAATTAAAAAAAACAAACAGAATCCTACTTTAAACGAGTTAGTGCACTCCATATTTACTTAACCAAAAATTAATTTACATTCAATTCTACGTTAAACTTATTTTGTTATACGAAAGTGCGCGCGTGGTGTTTCTGTCCCGATAGCAATGCCCTAAATTTTGCATACATAATTCTACATTAAACAAAATATTCACAAACTACTCAAGTATGTATGCCTAAACACCTAAATATTGTGTGCAAAAATTTTCACATTCAATCTTCGTACTGCTTTTACTATATGTGTATTTCTTTTTTTAAGTCTAAGTTCCTTTCATAATTATACGTCAATCGTTTGTTAATAGTTTCGTTGGGTGATTCTCCATCAGTCCAAAATTCAGTTCACGATGTATACATTCATTTCCTTTCATCGTTATAATTTAAATTACGATGCATTTTTAATTTGTATAATTAAGATAATAATACCTGTATGCAATTCGTTTAATTATTGATATTCATATCACTATGCGTTTTCAATTTGTATAACCTGTTCTATGTAAAAGCAGGCACAATTTATATAATATATAGACACAAAAGTTTTAGTTTATCTGATAAAAACGGAAATAATAATCGGAATTGCCTTTAATTGTCAAAAAGAAATTTTTAAACCCATTTTTTTAAAAAAAGAAACATTACTTCGTATGTTCAGTTTTTTGTCATCGGTCTTTGCTTTGTTTGTGAGTACCATTTTGGAAAACCGCATGTTTGTTCAAAATTGGAGTCAGAACTAGGCTGGAGTCTCGCCAGCGTTGCCAAATTGGGGGCTTTTGTTTTCTCAGATTGGGGACAGTCACCACTTAAAAAAAAAAAAAAAGTATAATTCGCCTTATTTTTCAGAATTAATCTCTTTTTAAATAGGCCTAATATTTCTATTTAAAAAAATTGGTAACAATAAAATAATAAGAATTAAAAAAGTTCCAATCTGGCAACACTGAATCTGACTATCACGACATTGCATGTCGAAGGATATTCTCAGGAATCTAAAGAGTTGAAATTTCCACTGAGTCAGAGCTGTCTCTCATAGGCTTTCAAAGTTTACTACAACTATTGAGCAATTGCGTCATTTTAATTGAAAAAGTAAATTATTATGCCAGTATCATCTAGAACTGGAAGACAAAATAGTGCTAAAGGGCTAATTCTCAGAAACTACTGAAATGAAGAAAACTATATATTGCATTTTTTTTCTAACGGAATGATTACGTAAACTATTAGGATGACGTGAAGTGCTTTATTATAAGAATAAATATTAAGATAAACAAATAATTGCTCTGAACTCCCAAAGCTCCTCTTTAAAATTCCTACTAAAACAAGTAATATAAAAATTTTGTTTTTATAGTCAATTCCTACTCAGGTCATCAAAGAAAAATTTAATATAATCCCTTAAGCTAATATTAGATTCTGTTGCATTAAAATATCTCAATTTCTTGATTTTCAATAAGCAAGTAGGTTTACAATGGATGACTATGGGAATTTGGCGAAATATTAGAGATATCGCGAAGTTGGCGTCACATTTGGCGACTCATTTTGGTCGCCAAATTGGCGACAAACTTGGCGGTATTTGGCTACAGAACAGGGTCACCCTATGATAACCCCCCTTATACATATGCAGATGCATTCAATGATCAATGACCGCCATTTTGTCTCCCATATAAAACTAAAATTAATTAATTAAAATTTAATTCATAAATTAATATTTGAAAAATCTGTATTAACATCAATTGTCATCCAGTACAAGTTTAAAAAAAATTATTTCAACTTGGTAGGATGAATAATAAGTATTTTATTAACGATTGAAAATTTGAACAAGATATATAAATAAATAAATATAGGGAGAATGTGAACTAATAATAGGAATTGAATTATAAGTAAACACTAGCTTTAAAATAAATTTTAAACCGTTTGAAAACAGTTCTTTTCTAAGATTCAATTGTATAATAGAATAAATTATTTTCTAAATTAATTTAGAAATTATGAATAATTACTTATTTTTTACAAGATTCCACTTCCGTCTCTTTCTTAAAGTGGAAATTTAGAACCGAAGTTCACTGATTTAATACGAGCAGAGTGTGTTCGATTAGCCAGTGGAAATTTTGTTGACTTTCAGTTAAATGACAAACACAGAGGTATTCATTTTTATTGAACAAATTTATTTCATTCTGATAATATATACCCTATATATATAAAATCCTAATGAAACGAATTTATGAAACGGAAGTACGAATCGACTGATTAAACAACTGATTATGTTTCACGGCGATTTCTCCTAAAATATGGAATACTTTACGATGAAATTAACATCAAAAATCAATATTGATCCGCAGATTTCAAAACTGGTATTAGAATTTTTAAATTCGAATTAGTTTTCGAAATATTAATTTTTTTCTAATTTTATATACATTTTTCTAATGATGGCAACTCAAATTTTAATCAAAAAGAAATGTTTCCTTTATATTTCAGAAAAGGTTGACATAGTAACCCGGCTATTGCTGTTTATTTGATAATAAATATTTATTTACTTTTATTTCTTTTTACAAATTATATAAATTATTTTGTTCTATGATTAGTAATTATTTTTTTTATATTTCCTTTAGAAAATAATAGAAAATAATTAAGAAATACAGTACTACTTAGTTATTCCGTCGACCAATTTCGCCAAATTATATAAATCGCCAAAACACTCGCCAAATTATACAAATTGACATAATTTTTATTTTAAATAACGAAAGAACAAATAAATTAGTATAACATTAATAAATATACGAATATCACTTGATGACGTAAACATGTGTAACTTGCTTAAAGTCAAGCGAATGTGACATTTACGATCAACCATTATTGGCATTTAATCTTATAGTTTGGCGATAGATTTTTGGTCGTCGGGATATCTGAGGAATACCAAAAATGCATATGTAATTTGTATTTGAAAACGAGGTTTTCGCCAAATTTTCGTTAAAAAAAAAAAAAAAAAAAAAAAAAAAAACTCACGCCAAACCTGTATATCTATAACCTGTATAACTGTATCTGGCCAAATATTACCACTCGAAAAAAATGCTAACTGGCGAGTTGAAAAAAGCTATTGGCGAGATTTGCATCCTGCTAGCGTAACAGTACATAGAATTCTTTGCGACCATGGCAACTTTTATGTAGTTTTATTCGATTTTTTTTTTTTTTTTTTTTTTTTTTTTTTTTTTTTTTTTTTTAAATGAAAATGGAAAATTGACGGTCCCATATTGGCGCGATTTTTTTTCTGACGCCAATGTCATATACGGAACGGGCACATAACTGGCGCCAAAGTATCGTTATTTTGCTTCACATGCTATGCCGGATGTTGCTGTTTATGCTGTTGATGCGTTCCCTAAATTGGCGTCGTTAAAAAATCACGCCAATATGGGACGTATATGAAATCTTTGCCAAACTTTCATATGAACGGCGAAGGGATCAGACCGTATTTGTTTATGGTACTATTATAATATAGATGAAATGATGGCGATAGAATAATATTTGGCGACTTATCACCTGTGCCTGGCTAACATTAAAGTACCAAAATGGCACCTAGAGTATAAAAAGCGAAGTGGTCCGCCTGGAACTGTTGATGATAGTCACATGACTTGGGCTATTGTTATAGAGATTGTTTTAAAATACCGGAAGACAAAGACTCTTATACTTAATTTATTTTATTTTAGCTTCTTTTCAAATGTTTAACTGATCCTCTTTAATCAAAAACGGAAACAACCATTGGATGTCTTAACAGCAACTGATTCGCCCTTAAATTTTTGCAATCAAAGGGAATTGAATGGAAACGCGTTTACAGGGAGATCTGCATAGCTTTTTTCAGTATAATTCAATCTTCTCTAATATTTTTAAAACCCATCAGATTAGCATGTTTTTAGATTATGTGGTGTCTGAACGGGGGTTGGCGAGCGTAGCTTGTAGGGGGCAGAGCCCCCTAGTATATATATTTTTTTATGAAACTTATTATGAATAACAAAAAAATATATATATGTAAAATAAATTTAACAGCGTTAGAAAATAATTCTAAGCAAAAATTTACCTGAACAATAGGAATATTTGATAAATAAAGACACAATCTTGCTTAATGGTACACAAAACACGAACTTTAATAAGCTAAAAGTTCACTTCTACGTTTCGAGCTGTTTCTACAGCCGTCTTCAGGAAAATATGATGGTAAAAAGGCTCAAAGTAAAGAGACGAAAGCTTCCTGTGCAAGAGAACGTAGAAGTTAACTTTTAGTTTATTAAAGTTCGTGTTTTGTGTACCATTAAGCAAGATTGTGTCTTTATTTGTTATATTTTATGGTGCAATTCTCCAGTATGTGTTATAGGAATATTTACTTTCTACATTAATTTACCTTTATTAACGCTTCCCTTATCTAAACATTCTATTATAACTCTCTCTCTCTTTCTTCATATATATAAATATTTGTATACCAGGTTTACTTTTCCAACTCATTGATATGTGATGATAATGGCTTTTTATTCTTAAAATGTATTAAATAATTTATTACAAAATAAAACTAGTCGTTGGGGGCCACCGTAATACTTACCCATCATGGATATAGGTAATATAAAATATGAAAATAAAACATGTAATATTTGCTAAGCATTGTACCATGTTACTTTTATTCATAATTTAATTTATTTGGACTTCCTTAAATATAATTAACACAACCCCTTAAGCTAATATTACTTTTTGTTGCATTAAAATATCTCAATTTGTTGATTTTCTGTAAGCAAGTAAACGCTATTGGTTTACAATGGAAGTCTATGGGAATTTGGCGGAATATTAGAGATACCGTCAATTTGGCGTCATTTTTGGTGACTCAATTTGGCTATATACCGCCAAGTTGGCGACAAACTTGGCGGTGTTTGGCGACAGAACAGGGACCCTCCTATGGTAACACCCCTTATAGGTATGAAGATGCATTAAATACTTGACATTTACGATAAGCCATTATTGGCATTTAATCTTATATTTTGGCGACAGTTTTTTGGTCGGCGGGATAATCGAGTAGTACCGAATTGCGTAAAAAAACATCCTTATAGCTCGAAAAATTATAATCCTATTAACTAACAGTTTACTGCATCGGATTAAGCGTCTCATTTCCAATTAAAATATATCTTTGACTTGAAATTTGAATGAAATACAGGGTCATGAAAAATCGAAGAGAGTGAAAAATAGAATTACAAATATCTCGGCTACTAATTATCCGATCGAGTTCATTCATGATGCAAAATTTATGTTTCTTTATTCAAAATGCTTCTTCCCATTATTACTACCTAAGTACACACCGAATTTCAAGTCTCTATCTCAATTTGTTCGGGAGATAGAGCGATTACAGACACACAGACATACAGACGGACGGACAATTTTTTTTTCTAAAAATATGTTTTTCGGAATCTCCAGTGTCTGAAACGTGCTGATGAACGGAAGATGAGCAGACTTAAAATGTTTCGTATTTCGTATTCGTTCAATATTACAATTAAAATATGGCCTTTATTTATTTATTTATTTATTTATTTATTTATTTATTTTTGTTTAAAAAGCCTACATAAAGAAATTAATGTTCATTATTGAACATTCGTAGAAAAAAAAAAAAAAAACCTCTTTATGTTATTCAGAAAAAGTATTTTCATCTTTAATTTTCGTCTTAAATTTTCTGCTTGAAATTAACAAATGTATGATACTAAAAGTAACCTTTTTAATTATTATTTTTTATATACTCATACCACTTTTTCTTTCGCAAGTAATATTTAAATTTCAAACATAATGAAAGGAAATATTATCTTTAAATTCGACATTAATAAATATTGTTATGTACCAATACACATACTCTATATCATATAATTACTCTGTCAGATTTCAGCATTATTGAATAATTTATAATGATTTATTTCCTCTTTTCTTCACTAATACATTTTGTCTCAAGAAAAAACAAAATAAATATTGGTTTTATATAGCAGCACATTTAACCACTAACAGATGTTTATTACATATATAAATCTTCTATCAAATATGTTGTAAGATAAATTATACGTTTCTCCTTGGTATATGTTTAACGATAAAACATAACATATTAGGCAATAAATACATTTTTATTTTTTCGAAAATTAAAATATAAAATAATACTAAAGGTTACTTTAGGTGATAAAAGCCTTTTGTTCATTTTATTTACAAATTCAATAAATATTAAATATACTGTTGTTACTTTATTTATAACAATTACAATTTAAAATTTAAAAAGATCAACTTTGTATAAAAGAATTTATTTAGTTGAAAGTATGATTTATAAATATTAGTAAAAAAAAAAACAGTTAGTTCTGTTTTTAATCGTTTTTTTTTTTTTTTTTTTTTTTTTTTTTTTTTGCTCTACTCCAAAACGCACCTTGGTTTGAATTGAAATAATATATTTGTCGTAGAAATATAAGTAATTATTTTTATGTATAGTATAAAAACTTCCCAAAATACCTCGTGTAAATGATCATGATATATAATGAAAATTTTATATATATATATATATATATGTATATTTAATTCTGCCTTCACCATATGAAAAGGTCTTCTAGATTTAAGATTTTGAAATAAATTATAAACATTTTTACGGATTCTTGACATTTTTGGAGTGTTTATTCTAAAAATGACTACAATTTTATTTCTGCCATGTATGTATATATATATTTAAAGTTTGTGTTTATAAGTGTTACATTGATCTGTATAGCCTGTTGAACGCAATAATGACAAATAAAAAATTAAATAAAGCAATTTAATTTAAAAGGTTTTAGCTGTATAAATTTATACATACATAAATAAATTAATAAAATAGATTAAAATTCATTTATATGTCGCAGCTAAATGTCTTACACTGGGTTATCTTTGTCTTATAAAGCTGAGTGTTTTGATGTGTTTGATAAAGCTGTGCGCTGACTCTCCTAAAGCTGTGTGTTTTGTGTCTGATAAACCTGTGCGTTTCCTCTATGCAATGATTCTGATTTTTCAAATATAAAAATTCTATGCTAGGTATAATTGGTTAAAATATAGACCCTTAAACAATAGGCACAGAGCCTTTTCACCGTTATATCAGAGAAAATATGTAATCTGAAATTTTCTTCGCAGATAAAGCTGAAAACGATTTCTCTGAAATAGTGGTGGCAATTGACTTTCTGGCACGGGTTTGTTCTACGCGCACTATTCGAAAGCTACTGAAATTTAGTTAAATGATTATCTAATGTACGTTTATAAAGAAAGCATTAAACAGAAAAGGTCTGTGACATCCTGGTTATTGTTCAATTATAAAAATATTTAAATGCAACCGTGCGCATTGCAGTTAGAAAAACTTGTACGAGTAATTTTAAGGCGCAGTGGAGTAACTATTAAGGTGGTTGGGTCAGTCAGCTCCCGCTTTCCCCTCACTACTGTAAAGTCTATGAGCATTTGATGCATTCGTATATTTAAAATATCTAATCGGTAATTTAATATTTTTAACTTATATTTTTGCGTACACTTCCTAAACGATCTCTCTTTTTTTCTTAGTTCTCAAAATATTTCTAAAGTATAGACTTAATTTTTTATGAGATATTAAAATCTTACTGACAGTTCGCCCGCTTTTTAGACATAAAATATTAAATTCAGCATAGATTTTAGAAATATTTTGAAAACTAATAAAAAAGATATATCCTTTAAAAAAAGTACACAGAAAAAAATATGTTAAAAATATGAATTTCCCGAGAAGATATTTTAAATATACGAATGCATCAAAGGTCCATAGACTTAACATTACGGAGGAAAAATCCAAAGCTGAGTCACCAGGCCCCTGGCAATTAAGTAAAATATGTGCTCTTTTTGTTAAATTTGTATTTAAAATCTTTATAAAATGTAGAATATTTATTTTGAAAGTACAACATCGAGAAAATATCGATAAGACTAGATGTAGAAATATTTCCTTGTAGTGTTGCATATTACGGTATTTGAATTGCGGAAATTGGTTATAAAATGCATGTATTTTTTATCTATTGTACGTTTTAGCATATTATCTTGAAAGTTTAAAGCACTTACGCTGATATTTATTTAACCATATCTAAAAAATCTGTTTTGTCTAACTCGAAATATGGAGGACGTTTTTCCTAATGATACACTCTCAAAAATAATTTACTTAAAAATGAGAACTTCCATGTACTCGTATTTTTTTAAGTGCAATTGTTTCAAAAAGAAGTACCTTGTTAAAGTAATCTACTTAAAAATGAGCATCATCATATTTTTTAAGTACAATTGCTCCAAAAAAGAGAATTAATCTACTTAAAAATGAAAAATTCTTTGTACTCGATTTTTTAAGTACAATTAATTCAGAAACAAGTACATGATATTTTGATGTTGTGTATACTTATACTTTATTTATAAATGTATGCAGAAATGAATACATATATTTTGTATTTTAAAGTCTTAATATCCATGTTTAAATCCTATGTGCTCAAAAATATGAGTTTTCTGATAAACCCTTTTCTTATACCGAATTGACAGTAGGGATTACTAAGCTTTTATTTAAAGATATGTCTATCTTTGTTATAATTTTTAATTTATAATACACACTTTTCAAATTTATTTACAATTTCATTAAAAATATTAATGAAGAAAATTTAGTTTAAAAATTATTTTATTAGAAATTAGAATACTTCAGAAAGGAGAAATTCATCTCTGCTGTTAGCGATCTTCCGTCGCTGATTTATAGAAGGTGTCATTTGGAAGCAGCTGGTAACTGCGCTTATAGCACAGTCAGTACAATACTGATCTCCTACCTAGAGGACTCGGGTTCAAATCACGGGGCGGCTCATACGCGAAATTTCAAGAATTAAAGTAGTAAATGCGAAGTTCTTCGCAATTCAAAATTACCGTAATTAAAAATGGTGATTTGTCGGTTCACTGTAATTTCGCTTTTTTTCCGTTATAGTGTATGTGTGTTTCTACACATAATCATTTTCGAGTCCCTATATGTACTCAAAAAATTAGTACATGCCTTTTTCAAATTTAAGAGGCAAGTACTCGGAGCTATTTTAAGATCGGAAAGTGCTCAATAATTAGTAAATTTACTTATTTTTAAGAATAGTGTTTTAACAGTGTAATTTTCATAATTTCTAATTTCTCTAGATTAATGTACAATATTATTACACATTAATTGGTGTATATTTATATAGCAGCAACCCTGCTAATTTTTTCCTACGAGCCATCACTGCCTATGCACAAATATAGCAAACATTTTGTGCAGCCCATGGTCTATTCTGATTCACAAGTTTCATTCAAAAATATGTAAAACAGTTTTTTAAGGAAATGTGTAACACTACACGCAAACTTAATTTTCAGATAACATTTTTTTTTTTAATTAAAAAACAGTTTTTCTATTTGGTTATAATTGAATTTTGCAATTGCGATAAGGAAAGTGGCGAATATAGAATTTGGCAAAAAATAAGTGGATTAAAAAAAATTAAAATTTTTAAATTTTTAAATTTAAAAAAAAATGCGAAATTCGTGTGATAAAAGTGGTTTTTACAAACGTCCGTGATGCAATAATCTTATTGTTATTTTTAAATTCAGAACCAAAAATAACATTGTGGCGGGATAAAGTATTCAATTTTGTTTATTAAAGTAGATTAATATATTGGATTAATATATATTATACTGTGTTATTAATATATTCGAATTACCAAATTTACAGCATATAAACTTTTTGAAATGGAAATTACAATTAAAAAAATTGAATTTCCCTCTATTTTGTCACTAATTTTCTCACAGATAATTCTAAATGCTGAAAGATCTAAATAGTTTTTACTCGATTTTAAATAACAAAAATTGCATTTTCTAACACATTGTTTAACATTTCTAAAATTTATTTTCAAATTAATAGTACAGTTACTTCAGTTAGCTACATACTTTTCGCGGGAATTAAAAATGTTATCTTTAATATCATTTGTGAATTTATTAAAACTTTTTTTTAATATCATTTGGACACAAATGATCCATACAATTGCGTCATCGACGCATTTTATACATTTGCAAAAAATACAAAACAGTTTTATATAAAAAAAATATGAAAGAAATGAATAAATTGATTGTCGTTTTCTCTAACGGAATATTAAGTTGATATATTTATTTCAATTGAAATATCACAAAACTAAATATTTATAGTAGCTTTAAATTATCGCAAAAATAATCTTCTTAAAAATAAATTGCATATAATTTCTTTTTTAATTCAATATAAGCATGCCATTACTTAGGTTATCCTAATAACTGAATAATACTTGTTTTAGTTAAGACTGCTGATTCATCACTTAAGCGTATTTCCAATAGACTGACCACGAAATGCCGTTAATTTAAGGAATGCCAGGTTGCTTCTTTATGCCTGAAAATGAAACTCCTCGTTCTTTATTATATTAGTCATGGCAATTTTATCTTGGTCGATCGTAAAAAAGGAAGTTAACCCATTCGGGACCATGTGCATATATGCACCCTTTAAGGGTACTTAAAAGCTTTGTTTATGGCACCAGTAATAAAGAAAAGTAATATTTGGCTTATTTCATTAGAGAATTTTCTCAATTATGTAATTGAAGGTAACTTTTTCAAAAAAAAAAAAAAAAACTGGTGCTAACCGAGTACAATTTGTGCAAGAGACGCCTGTGCTGAATGTGTTAAATATATTTTTAACCCTCTCGCTGCGCAACACGAGATATTCTCGGGCATGCATTTTTCCGTCTAATTAATACTATTTAGTTATCCCCACCAGTTATTTCTTAGCGAAAACGTTGTCTGATTTAATCAGGATATTTTCCCTGGTTACGTTAGTCAAAAATTTCTGCTTTAAGGACCGGTGATAAAAGACTAAAAATTCTTAAAAGACGCTCATCACGAAGAATTACTTACGCAGCGAGAGGGTTAAATGTGTCGAGATATATGTCGATATTCCGGATGTCATAAAAAAAAATTATAATATTGTACAATAAAGTTTTTAAAAAATATTTACGGGTTATTTGTTTAAGATAATGTTCATCTAGAAATACGGAAAATTATTACTGACTTTTTAGTAGTTAGTATACATTAAGTAGAAGAAAAGTTATTTTAACTAATTGTGATGGCCATATAGGTATTGATTTTGCACATTTAATCCTCAATTGACAAATAATTATTATAAATTAACGGTGCCAATATTGGGTGTATTTTCAACTGTGCGGTTTTTACTGATACTGAAGAAAGTTGTTAAAATTGATGATATTTTATAAATGAATTACCAATAAATAGCTATTATTTCAAAGTATTTTAGGCCGGAATAGGTATTATCGTTCTGATTTGGCAGATACAATCTATCACGTAATACCAAGTTAGAAAATACATAAGTGACCGCAAGATATTTGCCTGTGATTGTACAAGATATTTGTATATGATTATTTAACCTGAAATAGCTCATATTTCAGTAATTTTTATCAAACATAGTTTTTCCCGTCATATTTTTCCCTACTTTTTTGGCAACCCCAATTTAATTATGTAATATAATTATAGTTTAGATATCAAAATAGGATTAAATTTAATATGTAGACAAACAATAACTGAAAAATACGCCATACATCCATAAAAATATGTTTATATATTAAAAATGTATTCTTTCTTTTTTTCTTGCGTCTATTACGACTGTAGTTATAGCCCGAATTGTTTTATTCTTGCGTACCTTCTTAACATAACGTGCAGTGAGACAAAAATAAAATAAATTATAAATATTTTGTGAATGAAGTTTGTCTTCGGCAATCAGAAAGTGCAGAATATATTGCATATAGCATATTGATGATGTATTGGGTTGGCAACTAAGTTCCCGCAGTTTGTTTAAATACACTTTTTCTACCAGAATCTATATTCTGTTTTTTTGATGGAGTTAATTTATGTTAAAATTCAGATTATTATCATGTAATGTAAACTATGGAATTCAGAGTGGGTTGGTAAGCGTATTCCCGCCGTTTTTCAACATACATTTTTGTTACAGGATTCCATATAATGTTTTTTTGATCGGGTTAAATTTCATATCATTAAAATGGAATGTCAACTGTAGAGTGGCAACTACGTTCCCGCATTTTTAAAAATACACTTTTCCTGTCGTAATCTGTATTTTGTTTTTTGATCGAGTTAATTTATGCTAAATTTCAGATCATTAACTCTTTTCACTCGTATGTCCAGCCTGACTGGACATCATCTTTCTTTGCAAAATTTGATATTAGCACCAGTAATAAAGGAAAATAAAATTTGCCTTATTCAATTAGAGCATTTTTGAAATTGTGTAAGGAAGCTTGAAGGAAACTTCTTTTTAAAAAGTGGTGTCAACCGAATAAAATTTGTATAAGAGACTCCCGAGTCAAAAAGGTTAAAATGGAATGTCAACTATGGAATGCCAACAGGGTTGGTAACTAAGTTCTCGCCCTTTTTTTAAATTTTTAAAAGTTTATTTTTCAATGAAATTTAACAACTAATAAATCAACAATGTATTCTTCCTTGTTCTTTGCAACTACTTCTCAACATTCAATAAGATTTTCAATACCTCGTTGGTAGAAATTCCCCAGTTTCGACTCGAAAAATTTATCCAACCAAGCTCTCAATTCTGCATTAGTATTGAACGACTCTGCTCATAGCATTTGCAAGAGATCTAAAATGGTGGAAATATGTTCGTGCCAAATCGAGGTAGTATGGCGGGTATGGCAGCACTCCCCAGCTATGCGTTTGATTGGCTTCCTTGGTCATATTGCCGTCATGAGGACGGGCATTGTCGTGCAGCAAAAGAACTCCATGTTGCTATTAGGTCTTTTCTCTTGAATAGCCGTGTTGAGTCGTTCCATCTGTTGAACACAGAGTTCTACGTTAACCGTTTGTTTCCGTTCAAGAAATTCGTAATGGATAATCCCTTGCCAGTCCCGCCATACACACAACATCGTTTTATGTGGATGAAGATCTTGTTTCACGCGCGGTGTTGGTAATTTACTGGGGCTAAGCCATTCCTTTCGCTGCTTTATATAAATGTGCAGCCACCATTTTTCGTCGCCAGTAACGATTCGGTAAAGAAATCGGTGCTTGTGTCCATGAGTTGAGCGGTGAGGAGCAAGCAAACCAGCGGAGATTGTGGCTCGCTGATTTTTGTTGTTGTCACTTAACCCCTTGAGGGGCGGTGATGCCGTCACGGCATCACACAATTTTAATCCCTAATGGCCACATTGGAACCAGATTATTTGAATGAAAACTTCTTTTTTATTAAATAAGCGAAAACATACCTTTTCTTCCTTACAAATAAATTTTTTTGTAAATACTGGTGTTATTCAATTACTTCAGCACTTTACAAATACAATACAAATCATACAAATACAACACTTTACAATACACTTTACAAACCATAATAATTATAGTTAATAAAACTCACTTCATGGGTTCGCATTTACTTGCAGGGATTTTTAAATATTTTTGACAACGATAATCTGGGAAAACGCCTTTGAATTTTATTAGGGATAACTCGAACTCTCTAGCAAAAGGAACTAATATTTTTCTACTACTCTAATTACTACTATCTTGCCAGGAGGAACAATTTATTTTCTAGATGCCAGTGGCCGAATTATTTTTTCGGAGCATATACATTCTAAATATATTTTATAAACTTATGAGCATATTTTCATATTTCAAATTCGCATTAATATAGTGATGTACACAATATATTCAAAGGCAAATCAGTATAATTAATAGAACCGTTCTACTTTGTTTTATTTTACTTCGAGGCACCGGAAATATTAATTTAGCTTGAGGGGTCAGGTATCCTTTGAACCAATAAAATACATGGAAAAGTGATCTCTGTAAGAATTGAAGTCTCTCTTTAAATAATTGACTTTTAATTATAAAATTGAAAATACGTATTAGGAACGATTTATTTTATCAATTAATGTTGTTAAAAAAGGTATACACACACATATATATATATTTTAAAGATAATACAATTTTTACGAAAGAATTATTCTTGCATTCATTGCGCGCATGATTTTTCCCATTTGAATGGCTGAAACAAGCAAAGATTTTTTTTAATGGGTACAGTGGTACAGATGTAATATGCAAGGAAAAAACATAAAACTTGTAGATCCCGATATTTTTTACTTTTTAGGAAATTCGAAATATCAAGATTTCTTTTATACAAAAGTAGCGTGAAATCTGAACTTCTTACTTGAGAAACATAATAATAGGTCATTTTGTGCTTCTGTACGTTTAATACATTCACCGAAAATTTCAAAAAATTCTAGGTAACCGTTTTTTAAAAATCGTGCGCGCAATGATAAAACTCGATGTTTTACGAAAATTCACTTTAAAGATTTAATCATCCTTTGATCATATAAGAAATGCTCAAAGTGTTTTAGACATATTTCCTCTTCTAATGCGAATTTTTGCATGGGTTTTGTTTTTAAAAGTTCCTAATTAATATCCTATTTAATTATAAACTATTTTTTTTAAATCGATATTTTGATGCTTTAAAGGATACCTGATCCCTTAAAATTGCAAACACACTTTCATACATTAAAATGGATTGAAAGAAGTTTTGTCTTATGCCTCAAATACTTTACGTTAGAAATCTTTTTTTGTAAACAACAAGTTCATGCATAATATTCTTGTTGCTGCATAACTAGAAAATTATCTTCACAGAGTATCTAGTTAGATTATTATAAACTCTTTCTTTAAATGATACAGAAATCATGATTAAATTTTACTACATAAAATATTATTTGAAAATTACGATTAAAGAGTAAAATAAATATATAATATACACTGACGGCAAAAAAATCCCAACACCAAGAAAGACTTGTGTTAGATAAACGAAATTTGGTAGGCGTCTTTATACATCTGAAAGATGACATCGATTGTAATTTCGCGCTTCGCGCGTAAGTGTGGCGCTAGTAGCGCCACTCAGAGCTTGCAGGTCAGGTTTACTTTAAATGCGTGCTGTAAAGTTCGTGGGCGTTATTTAGCTTCGAAATGCGACGTATTGAGTTTATGTTAGCCAATAATGCCTTTAACAAGACGAAGAAGCCACTGTCAACAGCTCACCGAGTTGGAACGTGGTCGCATATCCGGGCTACTAGAAGGTGGATATTCTTTCCGCGATATTGCAGAAAGACTTGGCTGGAATGTATCCACTGTACATGATTGTTAGAAGCAGTGGTCAAGGGATGGTACTGCCCCAAGAAGACCGGGTTCCAGGCGGCCACGTGGCACTCCTGAGAGGGAAGGTCGCTGTAGTCGCCGTACGACTGTGGCGCATCGTACTGCGTCTGCGGCAGAAATTCGAGCTGCAGTTGGTACCACAGTAAAAAAACCAACTGATAGAAATCGGTTACTTCAAAGACAGTTCCCAGCTAGGCACCCTGTAGCGTGCATTCCACTGACTCCAAGCCATTGCCGTTTGCGAAGCCATTCGTGTCAAGCCAGAGCTCATTGGTGAGCGGAGTGGAGATCAGTTGTGTTTCTTTTTCATCAGAAAACACAACAAATCTCCACTCCGTCCCCCAATGAGCTCTGGCTTGACACCAATGGCGTCGCAAAAGGCAATAGCTTGGAGTCAGTAGAATGCACGCTACAGGGCGCCTGGCTCGGAGCTGTCCTTGAAGTAACCGATTTCTAAGAGTTCGTTGTGTCACTGTGGTACCAACTGCAACTCGAATTTCTGCCGCAGACGCAGTAGGATGCGCCACAGTCGTTCGGCGAATACAGCGATCTTCCCTCTCAGGAGTGCCACGTGGTCCCTTGGAACCCGGTCTTCTTGAGGCAGTACCATCCCTTGTCCAATGCTTCCAACAATCATGCACAGTGGATACAATCCAGACAAGTCTTTCTGCAATATCGCGGAAAGAAAATCCACCTTCTCGTAGCCGGAATATTCGACCTCGTTCCAACTCGGTGGGCTGTTGACAGTGGCTTCTTCGTCTTGTTAAAGGCATTCTTGGCTAACATCAACTCAATACGTCTCATTTCGAAGCTAAATAACGCCCACGAACTTTACAGCACGCATTTAAATTAATCCTGACCTGCAAGTTCTGAGAGGCGCTACTAGCGCCACACTTATGTGCGAAGCGAGACATTTCAATCGATGTCATCTTTTAGATGTATAAACACGCCTACCAAATTTCGTTTATCTAACACAAGTCTTTCTTGGTGTTGGGATTTTTGTTTTTCGTCAGTGTATATTAACCTAAAAGAAACATAGATTTAAAAAAGTAGTCGTTGTAGCTCACTTTTTTTTTATTTTATGAAAATATAAGTATGATGTTTCACGTAATACATAGCTTAAAAATTATCTGAAAAGTTAAAATTAGATTTAAAAATAGGTAGATTTACTTTAAGTGTCGCATATGTAAAAATTTATTCTGTTAAGAGTATGTATAAAAATATTATTCATATGCTAGAATAGAAAGGCAGATTAGAAATAAACTTTTAACTTTTATTTCATTTCAATGTTCTTTAAATACATTCTATAGTGTTCTGTAAAGTTCTGGACATTTTAATTTTAATCCCATCCTTGAATAAATATATATTTTTTCTCATTACCTGCTGCATATCTTGCATAAAAAAATCTGTTTTCGAAAATGTAAATATGTAAATCAAACTTCAAGAAATAATTACAAATTTAGTTTCAAGCGTGCATATAATAAGTGAAATGTTTAAAAACTTGAAACTTAAATTTACGAAATATTCTGATAAAACGTAAGTTTGCAAAACAGTACGAGCTTTTATTTTGTGTAATTCATTCTACACATATATATTTAAAATAATAATATAACATGAACATTTTTTATGAATTTTTGAAATTGCAAGGAAAAAAATACATTGATATGAAAATGAAACATTTTGTTTCCCATTTTTTTCTTTCGAAAGATCTCTTTAGCAAAATTTTTGACAGTGCTTTGGGATAAAAAAGTTATTAACTGCCATTCTACCGTCGGAACCATAACGGACAAACATCGTTTCGGGCAGTGCTTAAGCAGTGTATCTAGTCTGTAGTTTTGCTACAGTATATTATTGCTATTGAATTCTTTCCGGGCATTTTTAGCCGAAGTTAGACATTCTAATTTTGTTATGCATGGTAACAGTTGCTGTTCTTTACTCGAATTTGTCAGTTTTCATCCCTTTGAGCTTATTGTTAGTGATATCAGAATGTCTCCATTTGTTTCTAATACATTTCATAATGCATTTTGTAAATTACAGTTTAATGCTGATCATTTTCATAGATATTACATTCTTACGGATGATTCACAACTCATGGAAAACAGTTTCTTCAGTGCTAGGCAAGGTGAAAAATGATATTTTTTGCTCATAAAAACATGACATTTATAAAAATGTCTCCTTCCAAACTGAAGCAGAATTTTTAGACATACATTTAAAATACATTAATATGTTAATAACATATGCAAGAAATTGACCCTGCTTTATTTTATATGTAACTTCAGAATATGTATTTTGTTTTATACTTATCCTTTATATCATATCTTCAGACATTATAATCAAAGTAGCTATCACAGTACAGACACCCTTCCACTATCTGTAACACAAAATTTCAGTTATATAAAAAAATTACACAGTTATTTTTTCATTAAAAAATTCTTTATCTAGTTTGTGAATGGATGAAAAATATTAAACTAACTGTGTAACTCTAAAATGAAATGTGTCACGGTTTTTTATATATCGGAAATGTTGTGCAACAGATAGTGAAATGGTGTCTGTACTATGATAGCTACTTTGATTATAATGCCTGAAGATATGGTAAAGCATAAGTATAAGTATAATTACGCCATTAAAAAGACAGTGATTTCTGCCGATAAAAATTAAATAAATATGTAATTTATTCTACGATGATTAGCTGGTTTCGAAACTATGGAACGCCTCTTACAGTGTTGTTTAAAAATGAGTAGTACCGATTGTCAGCACTTCTAACTAAGGTCTGAAATTTTATAGAAACGAACATACGTCAACAGTAAATATCGTTACATAGACATTATTGTTAAAGTTAAGAGCCAACATCACATTTATCTAGCAGTGAGAAACCGCGAATCTTTGTCCGAATAAATGAAGTGTGACCCTACTCCGTTATACAAACACAAATGTTTTGTAATATACTCCACCACGCATTCATGTTTCACCTATACATTCGAAATCACCTTATATGTCGTTCTACTGTAACTCCTTCACAATAGAAGGTGCTCAGAGTGAATATAATTCTAAACTACTGTACAGTTGGAAAATAGACAGAGAGATAGATAAAAAAACACCTCACATAACTGAATATCCAAATTGTTGATGATAAATTAGCCATTCTATCAGAAATGCTTTGTTTAAAAGATTATTGAAAACAAAAGCTTTGGGGTAGATTTTAAATTGAAATGCAACATACAGAAATATTTCATAATAAACTAAAAATTAAATATTTAATATCATGTTCTTGGTTCAAATTCATAGCCCTCTCAACAACACATAAAACTTTAATAAAATTATTCAAAACTCCATTAATGAAAATGACTTTGGAATAATGCTTAAATAACTGCTAAATTTTCTATACAAAATATATCTCATTTTGAAAATATTCTTTCTTTGCTTAATGTTAAAAACATATGTAATAATATCATTATAGACTCATATCTTCAAAGAAGAATTTCAGTCCTATGAAAAGAAAATTTTATACTCATAGCATTTTTATAGCTTAAAAAACATATTTACTTTTAAAAATATGAAATGACTTAGCATATAAGGATAATTTATTTCGTATATGCTAAATTTCTGTCCTATACATCTGCCATATTATTTTGAAAATTGCTGTATGGCGATGTAATCTTATTCGGATTTTTATATAAAAAGGGTTACACATATGTGCACCGAGTGCAGAGATATTTTTAGATTATGTATCTTTTTTATTAAATAATGTTGACTGTTCATATATCTTTATTTCATCCTGAAAGTGAGTAAGACTGAAATCGCTTAAAAAAAAAAAAAAAAAAAAAAAAAAAAAAAAAAAAAAAAAACGGAGGAAACTTTTTTATTATTTCTTCAAAAGAAGTATTTTTAAAAAATGAAAAATATTTATTTCAGAAATACAAAAAATATTTCAAATACAGCCACCGTAAATCAAATAACACTTCTTATTCAATATTAATGGATAATATTTTAGTTAAAGAAAGCTGCTGAATATATTACAGGACGTCCAATGTATTTTTTTAAACATATCCTATAATGCATTCTTATACAAACATTGCAATAATTTTTATTTCGGAAGTATGCGCTTTTAAACTCATATTTAGCGTCGAATGCCAAAAACATTAAAGAGTGTTTATTTATTATCTAATAACAGACTTCTACGATTTACACAAGAGAAATATTTTATTTAAATATAGTGGTATCTTGGAACTGAATTTATTTATTAAAGGTTTCATTTTCATCGTTTCATATTTGCATCACTGACAATATCGGAATAAACACATTTGGAATATTCATAAATCCCGAAACTAAGGTCAAAACTCCCATTCAAGATTTGAACGCATCTTGAAATTTTAGTTACGAGGGGTCCTCAAAGCTTTTTTTTTTTCTTTATATTAACTAAGGAATCGTACCCGGGCTTACCGGGTTACAGAATATAGGTGAAAACATTTTATTTAATTGAAAACTATATATACCGGGTGTCCCAAAAAGGACTGACTGATTTTAAAATTCAATAACTTGCAAACGGTGACAGATATTAAAAAAATTCTTGCAGGAGGGTTTTGCATAAGGTCAAAAGTTTTATTACAGTGATTTTCAATTTTAGTTCGATTTACAAACAATAGATGGCGCTGTAAGCAATAGTCGCTAAATTCAGGCTCATTTTTTGGTACTTCGTGGCCCGGATAATACATTTACATCTCCTTTTTCTGCATGGAACAAGATAAAGGACCAAAAATCGAGCCTGTATTAGGGACTATTGCTTACAGCGCCATCTATTATTTGTAAATCGAACTAAAATTGAAAATCACTGTAATAAAACTTTTGACCTTATGCATAACCCTCCTGCAAGAATTTTTTTAATATCTGTCACCGTTTGCAAGTTATTGAATTTTAAAATCAGTCAGTCCTTTTTGGGACACCCGGTATATATTGCATGCAATGTATTTTTAGATTGCCCACCTACAATGAAAAAGCATTTTTCATAGGAAAAATATGAATTATAAATACAATCGAATAAAGTTTTGAAATTTATTAAAGTGACATTTCCATATTTAGTTGCATGTTAAGAGTTATTAACCCAAGATTTTACTACTTAATATATTTTGAATTCTGATAATTTCAGAGCTTTGAGCGCGTACTTCAACTACATGTCTGTTAAACTTGTGTTTTGTTTACATTATTTTATTTATTTATTCCTAGAGGAATTTTTTTATGGAATATTGGCCGTAAGAAAAGGATGAACACTTTATGTTGTTTTAAAGTTAAACGGATTAATCCTTCGTAATCGAGCTCCACGCAATAGAGATAATTTTTAAATGTTCCATGCTTGAAAAAATGAAATTAAAACCATTGACAATCTGTAAACTGAGATGCACTTTACAAACAAATTCCATTTGAAAGTTCTTTTTTTCCTCTTTGTCTGTCTACAAAATTAAATTGCTCTATTGCAAATGTGTTTTTTTTTTTAATATTATTATTTCATTTATTTATAGAGGAAGTCTTAATTTCGTCGTGGAAAATTAGTCAGAAATAAATGCTGAACTATTTTTACTGCTTTATGTGCAAATTTTTTATTATTATTATGTATTGAAGCCCGCTCGTGATAAGATAAATTACAAAAAGTCCTGCTAAAAAATTATTTTAAAAAACATAATAAATCAGTCAATTAAAATACAGTTTTTTTAGGAAATTGCATTTCAAAGTAGATTTTTTTTCTAACCGATGTTCTAAGAATTAAAAAATGTACGTTGATTAGAAGATTAAAAAATTTCAGTGGCGAAAATTTCAAAACCGAAATTTGAACATGAAGTGTTCCCATTCTCAAAATGACTTCAATTGTACACACAAATACGTTTGTCCTTTATAATATAGATAGATACGTAATCAGTAAAATGTAATAAAGATCAGTTATTATGATGAAGTTATCAATTGAGGCTCTTATTCTTGGTATTCCGGAATGAAAACAGCAACATTTATTGCACTTTGATACGATCATATAATTTTTCCCCCATGAAATCTAAACCCGACATCATTATCACGTTCTCAAAATTTACATTCGCACTTCTCATCTCCGTTTTCATCATTTTTTTTCAAAAATCGTATTTTAATTGGATCATTTTAAAATCATTTTAACTCAAAACTAGAAGTCACAATATTCAGCAACATTTTTGCATGTGAACAGTTGCACCTTAACTTGAGATTCTAATCGTAAAACAGGAGAGCAAAAATTGCCTGATTTATGTTTTTAGGATCATTTGTGTTGAAATGTTTAGCTTTATCTAATAAAATGATCATTTTCTTTTAATTATGACGTCATTATCACTTACTTAAGCATTTCGCCTAGTGTCTGAAAATTATTATCAGTACACATGCAGAAGGGGAAAAAAAAATATATGGGAACTTTATGAGAAAAAATGCGTATTTTCAAAAGCAGTACGTGATTTTCCGTTTTGCGCCACTAAACTTTATACAACAATTTAGCATTTTTATCAGAAAATGGCATGAAAAAAGATCAATAAACCTCATTATTTCTCTCTTCTCTGCAATAATGAAAGCTATCTAATTAAAACCATTTTGAAGAAATGTCCTAAAATACTATTAAAAAAATGGGGATATATAAAAAAACAGCTAATGCAGGCATATCTACAAATAATCAGCTTTCAGTTAAAAAAATATATTAGTACTAAAATTGGTTCAGCAGAATGCTCAGGGCAGATGAATAAAAAACAGCCTTGTGTTTTAAATATACATAGATTATATAAATTATGAAAAATTAAATTAAGCAAATTAAGATATTTTGATAAAATTATAGTAGAATGTCTTAAAGAATAGCAATAAAATTTTATTAGTGGAAAAAATTTTGGACAAAAACTTTGGGAACGTGATATTATTTTAAACCTCGAATTATTCCCAAGATCTTTTTTATTTGCTTGTCGAAGCGGATTCATCCAGGCGAGAATCATCAAGTTTTGTAATATAAATTGCTATATTTTGGACAAGGACTTCCGATATGAGTATGCATACTGTATGTAACTGCTCTTCTATAAAGACACTCTAAATTTTTGTAAAACCTTACATTTTATCAGTGTGTGATTTCGATTACATTATTTTTAAATGTGAAGCCTTTCCACCTGTGAAGAATTTCAAAGCAGCAGGGGAAAATTATGCACTTCTATAAAACATACTTCTGTTTTAAGAATTAAACACACACTCTTTTTATCAAGTCACGTCATTTGCATCCGCTAAAGCATTCCACTTTTACGATCCAGTCTTAAACAACCTCTGTAGAAAAAATATGCATATGGCGTCATTATCGGTGAATAATATACAAACCCAGAAAAAAAGTAATAATATTTCAATATTTTGTCAGAAATCATTCTTGTATATTTTTTGAAATTTTGGAAAAAGTTATTATACACGGAATAATAAAATTGCATTCATTCAGCTTTGTATCGTTGGTAAAGTAAGTTTCGATAAACTACAATTTATTAAATTGATAAATAAAAACGAAATAAAACCAAAATCCACCTGATTAATTAACAAGCAATATTCTTGATATAGTGTTTTAAATTTCATTTTTTCCCGTTTTTATGAGAAAATGGCAATAAAAAGGTGCAGTAATATACTATTTCCCATTTACTTTCAATATAAATAGAATACTTCAGTTGCCAAGATACAAAATTTGTATTAAAAACTACAAAAAAAAGTCTAAAAAATAAATTAAGATACAGCTTTCAAACAAATTGCATTTAAAAGTACATTTTTTCCTCTGTACAACGGTGTAAAAATTGAAAATGTGCGATGTTTAGAAGTTCAAAAATTTGCAGCAGTGAAAATTGCACAACCGAAATTTAATTTCAAATTTAAAATTATTGCCATCGGCAAAATGACGTATGCATTACGCACAGATATGTTTGTCCTTTATAATATAGATTGCACGATTAATTCTCAAATATATGTCTGCGTTTCCTTTACTCTGTGACATTATGGAGATTAAAACATATGTAGTAATTTTTTTTATTTCTTGCTCCAACTGTTCTTAAAATGTTTTTTTTTTCAGTTTCTTAAATAAATGTAGTTTATATTGAGTAAGTTAATTGTCTTTTTGTTCCTGATAAACATACGTGAAGAAATATATCGTATTTACTTAACACCCCTTATATATAGTTATTTTAAAATTTATATCGAACTTAATAAAATTCTTGTAAACCTTGAGCATAATATATTTTTATGTAAGATTTACCATTTCAAATTAATAAAATTATTGTGGTAAAAAAATAATAGTAATATCTTAGCTAAATATTTAAGTCTTCTTTTCCTTCGAATATAATTTGTAATATAATTGAGGGAAATATAGTCTAGTGATCCAACATTAACAAATAGTAAGAGATACGAAATACTATGTAATTAGCTTCTTAATGTGTTTCAATAACGAATAATTTATAATGATTTAATACATTTTTCTTCGCTAATACATTTTTTATGAACATAAAATGGCAAAATAAATATTAGTTTTATATTGCGGCATGCATAAACTCCAATAGAGGTTTATTGCATACATAAATCTTGTTTGATATATGTTTCAAAATATATTATACTCCTCTAGCTTTACTATAAAAACACATTGATAGAAGCAATAAATGCATTTTTATTTCAGGGAAAATTTTTTAAAGAAGTAATACCTAGGATACGTTTTAGGGATAAAAATCCTTTTATTATTTTTTTTTATTAATTCAATAAATATGCATTATATGTTCTAGCTTTTAATAATCATAATGTTCATTAATTTGAATAAAATAATGTTCGATACAAATAAATATGTTTAATCGATTGAAACGAAAACTTAGTTATTAATATATAACTATATACGTGTAAAAAAAAAAAAGTTAAACTGGAAAAACTTCACGTACTATTTACCGTATTTCAGCTTATAATGAAAATGGCATGCTGAGAATCATTCTCGAATACAAAATGGCAAGTATTATCATCTGGATGAACTACAATTACCCCTATCTTTTTTTAACAGAGGACGATCGTTCATCATTTTCCAAATTTCACGGCAATAGTAATAACTGTACGCCGAAAATCAAATTGGCTTAGGGTTTCATTGTACTTTACTGCAAGACAATACAGTCACCAAAGATAAATAACACATTAAATTTAAAAATCAAAAAACCCGACTGCGTAAAAAGCGAACTAATTAATTATTTCTCATCAATGTGAAACTATTTTTTTTATATTACATACCTATTTTTTTTTTATTTACTTGTATTGATGACTTTTAAGTTGTGTTTAATTGTTAGTTCCTATCTATAAACACTGTTTTGATGGCTTATAGATGTCTATGATGGTTAGAGTTGTATTAAAGCTAGAGATCCTGCCTACACAACTTCCAGGTTTTGTAATATTTAAACAGAGATTTTGACTGTAAAATAGTCAATGAAACATTGACTTCATTTTGAAAGACCTATCCAATGATATGCCACTCAATAGGGTGCGTAATTTTTTATGGTCTCTATCGCCGTTTTGTATTTTATGTTCGTCATTTTGAATTTATAAAAAGAAAACATATTCTATAACCATCGGACGATTAAGACAAATTGATAGAGACTTCATTCATTAAAATCCATCCAGCCGTTGGGATGTTTCGAGGGTATAAAGAAATCCACATACGCAGATACGCGTGAAACACATAACCTTTTTTTTTCAGTCGGGTAAAAACTGTCATATTTACATATTCCACTACCATTTTTTGATCGAAGTACTGGAGAATACGATGCAAGCAAACAATCCAAAAGGCCATATGGTACACATACATTGTCTATACTTACCAATCATTCAAGGTTGTTTGATTGAGTGATTTTGTGGCAATTTCCGTGTCACACTTTAAGATAGCAATGCTCTTTCCTAGTTTCATATATTAATAACAAAACTGTTCTCATTCAATCGCACACATACAACTTTTCAATCCTCATAATAATAATATGTTAAGCGTTATTGATAATCTATTTTTTATAGATTTCAGTTGAAAGTTTTTATTCACTTGAGGTGAATGTCCCCAATGAACCTAATGAATCGCTTCTGGCCCGGAATTATAATAAATGCACTCTTACTCTGATTAAATTACTCATTCTCTTGTTTAAAAATACCGTTTATTGTATACAATCTCACCACACTCAATTCCGGACACAGCTCGGATCACAATAGACACACAAAAAAAATCTAAACTAAAACTTATTAACAGCACATTCTCGAAGTAGAACTTCGAACCAAAACTAAAACCAAAAAAAAATGTCCTTTTCACACAGCTTAGAAAATAACTACAAATTTAAAGGGCCGTGTCTTTTTCTCACAGCTTATATATTTCTAGTACAAACATTTTGATATATCTGCAATGTAGCGACATCTGTTGGTATAATTAAAATATACACTTTATCAAACATACCGCCCCTCTTGAAACCTCTGAGGGGGGTTTCAAACTAAACCACTACAATTACAACCATTGCAAAGAATAAAAATTACAATATAACATAAATGAGTCACAGTTAATTTAAACTTATACAAATATTTAACACAATTAATAAAGCAATATTACAATAATACACAATTTCTTAGTAAAAAATGAATTAATTTTCCAGAGGTAATACGGCAATTTTTGACACTGCTCTTTTGAATACTCCATTAGGGGTTTTCACACTTACGACTCTTACCTTATTGTCATTGCCACAAAATACCTCTACAATTTTTCCTAATAACCATTTACAAGCTGGAAGATCATCTTCCTTTATCACAACCATATCTCCAATTTTAAGGTTGTCTTTTGCTATCACCCACTTATTTCTCTGCTGTAATGTACTTAAATAACTATTTTTCCACTTTTTCCAGATGGTCTGAACCATTTTTGTGGTTTTCTGCCATAAGTTTAATCTGTTATTTTCAACATTACTCAAATTAGATTCAGCAATGGCATTAAGTGGACGACCAATAAGAAAGTGTCCAGGGGTCAAGACCTCCAAGTCATCAATATCTGAACTCATGGGAGTAAGTGGGCGAGAATTCAAAATGCCTTCAATTTGGTTAATTATAGTTAACATTTCTTCATAGGTTAATTTAGAATTGCCCACTACACGTTTTAAGTGATACTTGAAGGACTTGACTCCTGATTCCCATAAACCTCCAAAATTAGGAGCTCTAGGGGGAATAAATTCCCATGCAATATTTTCAGACAACAAGTAATTAGCAAGTTTGTTGTCTGGTTTGTTTACCATATCTTGCAACCTTTTAAGCTCTAAATTAGTTTTTACAAAATTGCCAGCATTATCACTGAATATTTTTCGAGGTTTGCCTCGTCTGGCAAAAAAACCTCTTTAAAGTGGCAATAAAGGCCTCCGATGTTAAATCACTAACTATTTCCAGATGTACTGCCTTAGTTACCATACAAATAAAAATACAAACATAAACTTTATGAAAAATACCTTTACGTTGACCTTTATATTTAATCAAAAATGGGCCACAGAAGTCAGTTCCTGTACAATTAAAAACAAAGTCTACATTCACTCTATCTTTAGGAAGCTCGCCCATAATTTGTTCTGATATTTTAGGTTTGGCCCTAAAGCATATAACACAGTTATGTACAATTTTTCTGCAAATAGCTCTACCGTTTAGAGGCCAAAATTCTCTACGAACACAATAAAGTAAATTTTGTGGTCCTATATGTAGATATTTTTTGTGATAACTTTCAATAATTAATTCTGTAAGTTTATGTTTAGAGGGCAGTACAATTGGATGTTTTTGAACATAACTTAACATGCTATTTTGGAGGCGACCTCCAACTCTGATTACATTATTTTTATCTACGAAAGGATTTAAAGAAATCAATCTACTATTTTTTGGTAATTCTTTACCCTTGGTTAACAATGTGAATTCAGAACTGAATTCTTTTTGTTGCACAGATCTTACCATATATTCCTCAGCTCTCTTCAGCTCAGCAGATGTTAACCTACCTGAACACCTTGCCTTTGGTTCCTTGAGATTCTGAATGAACCTGAAAACATAGCTAAGAATTCTAATTAGTTTAGCATAATTATTACTTAATTGCAGAAAATTGTCAATAAAAGGTGCACAGTCCGTAATTAATAATGAAGTTTCTGAAACAGTATTTTTAAGTTCACACGAATATAAGTCCTTATCACTTTGCTCCAGTTCAAAACTATTTGAAGAATACTCAGTTCGTTGGGTTAGGAAATGGGGACCATGCCACCATAAGTTTTCCTGAAAAAGTTTGTCGGGATCCACACCTCGAGACACGAGATCAGCAGGATTGTCAGCAGATGCCACATGACCCCAATGGTTAATGTCAGAAAGATTTTGAATTGAAGATACGCGCGATGCCACAAAAGTTTTTAAATCACATGGTTGTTTTCGAAGCCAGCACAACACAATAGTACTGTCTGAATAATAGTAGATAGCTTCTTTAGGAACCTTTAAGATTTTGGAAACCTTTACCATCAATTTTGTTAACAAAACTGCAGCACACAGTTCTAAACGTGGGATGGTAATTGTTTTGATCGGTGAAACTCGACCTTTACTGCAGAGCAACTGAGAAGTTTGTTCACCTGAAGAATTTGAAGAAACAACATACAAAACTACACCGTATGCTTTTTCAGACGCATCTGCAAATCCACAAATTTTAAATTGCACTGGATCGTTCGTAAAAATATATCGAATAACACTTACGTTGTTGATGGCCGTTAACGATTCTCGGAACTGCAACCAATCATCAAGTTCGGCTTTAGGTAGAGTATCATCCCAATCAATGTTTAGTCGCCACAGTCTTTGCAAGAAAATCTTTGCTCTCGTTAACACTGGACCTAGCAATCCTAATGGATCAAATATGCGAGCGATATTTGACAGAACACTTCTCTTAGTCACCTCAGTTTGATCACTGAACGATACACTAAAAGTAAACGTATCGTCATGGGCCTTCCAACAAAGTCCTAAGGCTTTAGTTTCACTCATTTTCTCAAAAGTGTAGTTCTCGGATTTACACACTGGCTCCATTAATTCTGGATGATTACTGAACCATTTGTGTAACTTCATATCGCAAGTACTTAATAATTGAATAAGTTCAGTTTGCAGTCTCTTAGCCGATTCTAAATCAGCTGCACCAGTCAATACGTCATCCATGTAGAAATCCGACTGCACCACAGCTGAAGCATACGGAAATTGGGATTCACCGTCTATACCAAGCTGTTTAAGACATCGCATAGAAGGGGCACTAGTCATTCCATACGTAACCGTACACAGTCTGTAATGTTTCACCTCACCATTTACAGTATCTTTCCAAACTATGCGCTGTAAATCACGTTGACTCTTATCAATAAGTATCATGCGATACATCATTTTCACATCTGCCGTAAAGGCATAACGATGTGTACGAAATCTAAGTATTATGCTGAACAAGTCATCTTGAATGACACCTCCATTCAATTGTATAGAATTTAGAGATTCTCCGGAAGAAGTTACATGTGAGCCATTGAAGACAACTCTTAGTTTTGTGGAACTTTTATCTGGTCGATAGACACCATGGTGAGGAAGGTAATTTGCATGTATCGACTCATTTGGCTCCTCTACTTCCTCCATATGGCCTAATTCTCTATACTCCGACATAAATGCACAATATAACTCTAAGAGATTTGGATTTTTAACTAGCCTATTCCAAAGTGAATTTAATCTATTTTGCGCAAATTGTTTTGATTCTCCCAATGAACTAGGATCCTTTTTCAAGGGCATTTGTACTATGAATTTGCCTGATATGTCTCTCTGATGTGTGTTTATAAAGTGGGTATCGCATGCTTTTTCTTCGGTATTTCTCAATGGTGCGGTATCCTCTACTTGTTCTATTTCCCAAAATTTTCTCATTTCGAAATTTAAATCTGTTTCATTAACTAACCCACAATGTACTTGCACCTGACCGCTACAGTCATTAACACTTCCACTCACTATGCAACCAAACACCGTATTTTGCAGTATTAATTTAGAATTTGGTACATTCATACGACCCACCTTTATCAGTTCCAGAAATACTTCCGCTCCTAGCAAAAGATGAATTTTTCCTGGCCTATTAAATTCAGGATCAGCCAGAATAATTGACTCTGGAATTTCTAGCTCTGAAATATTGATATATTTTGAGGGCATAATTTGCGAAATCTTTTCTATGATAAGAAAATCTAACTCCCGACTATAATCTCCCGAATTATTACTAATCAAAGCTGTGGTTTTATTTTTTACTGTCACTGAGGATCCACTTAAGCACGATACTGAAACATTATTTTTTTCTTTGCGAATTCCTAATCTTTCAACTAACTGCAAGGTTAAAAAATTGCTCATTGATCCATTGTCCAATAAGGCACGCACCGGAATTTTATTTCCGAATTTATCTCTCATATAAACAACCGCAGTGGAAAGAAGAACTGTTTTAACATTACTAGATCTCACATTCGCAGTACCAGCGAAATTCTGAATTTGGTTATTTATCTCAAAGGGTATCGCGTCAGCATTTAATGTTTGTCTACCTTCATTCGCTGCCAGTGAGTTTGGCGCTTCTTTATCGCTGGCATTTTTTGTGTTTCCCATTGCAGCGGAATTTCTCTCACGCCTATCAAAACAAAGAAGTACATTGTGCCTTTTATGACACTTGGCACACGAAAATGTCGAATTACATTTTTTGACGCAGTGGTATTCTGAAAGACAATTGAAACACAAATTATGTTTTTTAACAAATTCTACTCTGTCCTGTACATTAAATTTTTGGAATTTTGGACATTTAAAAACACTGTGATTTTCCTGGCTACATACAACACATTTGCGCATATTTTTCTCATTTAACCCCGTAACCATGGAAGTCACCTTTGAAAAGCTATGCCTTGTATGGCTTTCGTTTTGAAAATTTCGTTTTGTATTTACTTGTTTGGACGCACTTAGTGTACGCGCGTGGTCTCTCAAAAATTCTAGCAACTGAGTTAAACTTGGTAAATTATCCCGCTTAAGATGTCTTTCCCACCACATTTTTGTATTTGCATCTAATTTTTGAGCTAAAATGTAAGCAAACATGGTAGTAGAAAACCCCTCAACTTTTTGTTCTAAAATCTCTAATGACCTAGTGCACTCATTTGTAATGTCTATTAAATTTAATAATGCTGTTGGGGACTCATTCTGAATAACAGGAATATTTATAAAACGTTTTAAATGCGCGTAAACTTGTTCTCTCGAATTTGAATACCGTTCCTCTAAAAGCGACCATGCAACTTCATAATTAGCATCCACAATTGAAATGGATTGAATAATTCTAAAAGCATCTCCCTTTAATGAAGATTTTAAATATTGCAATTTCATTGCCCCTGATAAATTTGAGTTATCATGTACAGTGGCCTTAAATATATCTTTAAAAGAAAGCCACTCATGCGAATTTCCCGTAAATATCGGAAGAGTCAGCTTAGGCAATTTTATATTATTTTCAGCCTTTGACGCATTTTCCAAATTAACATTCTGAAATTTTGTTTTTGAAAGCTTTTTACTGAGCTCAAATTCTAAATTCTCTAATGACTCATTTATTTCCTCGTTTTCTTTGATAAAATCATCAATTTCATCATCTTTACATGCTTTATAAATCGCGTCAAATAATTCAGAAAAGGTTTGAACCAGCTTATTGTGTTTCTCCTTTATGAGAAGTAGTTCACTTGGTTCTAGTTCAGAACCTGACAATCTATCCTTTAGTTTTGTCAGACTAGTTTTATTTGTTTTCTTTTTAGCTTTAAGCTCTTTCAACTCTTTCAAACTCATTTTGACAAAAAATATATAAATTAAATGGGTATGCACTTACCCCTCTTGATCCTTTAAATAATTAATCCATGAGCGAAAAAAGAAAACACTAGCTCACAACACGCAGCTATGAATCACACTTAGCCGCTTACGCACTTAAACGATGACATGTTGATCTTTATCACTTTTATAACGATCGCAGTAAATATTTATATCACTCTCCTGGTTTTTCTCTGGCAATGAAGACGGACCATAATATGAATCGCTTCTGGCCCGGAATTATAATAAATGCACTCTTACTCTGATTAAATTACTCATTATCTTGTTTAAAAATACCGTTTATTGTATACAATCTCACCACACTCAATTCCGGACACAGCTCGGATCACAATAGACACACAAAAAAAATCTAAACTAAAACTTATTAACAGCACATTCTCGAAGTAGAACTTCGAACCAAAACTAAAACCAAAAAAAAAATGTCCTTTTCACACAGCTTAGAAAATAACTACAAATTTAAAGGGCCGTGTCTTTTTCTCACAGCTTATATATTTCTAGTACAAACATTTTGATATATCTGCAATGTAGCGACATCTGTTGGTATAATTAAAATATACACTTTATCAAACACCTAAAACATTTTTATTGCGGTTGCATATTTTGTTCTTGTTTTAGCTTGCTTTAAAACACCTAGGCATAAATTCAAAATTTTGAATTGTGCAAATGTAAATAGTACAGAATAGAAAAAAAATATTGTTAAAACCATTCCCAAAGAAAGGTTATTATTTTTATAATTTTTAAGTTCATATTATTTTGTAACGAAATGCATTCACAAAGTGACACATTTTCAATTTCATCAAATATGCAAAAGTTTAGCGTAAAGTAGAAAACTTTTCAGTAATAAAATAAAAGTTTTACTACCGTATTATAAACAAAATTGTAAATAAAGTCTTTTTTTTCATATGAATTTTAAACTTTTCAAGTATAAAACAAAGTCATTGAATTAATCACATACATTAATTTGCCATTTCGTCTTTGGGAAGTTTTCCTTATTTACAGTCCTATCGATTTTTTGATAAGAGGACTAAAAACTGTCATTACGATTTCAAACCGTAATTCACGGCATTTCTTTTGAATATTAATCATACAGTATGAACATTGCGCAGGATGCTTTTTAACAATATCGCCATTACTCATCAACGTCAGTTTTCATCGTGTACGATTTTTACACTCAAAATAAATGTCTCCAGCTTCTTATTACATTCTCAACAGATAATTTTGTACACTTCACTTCAATACTTTTCAGTCGTATATATTTGCTTTTCCATAGTGTCATTCAAATGCATCCGCAACACTTTAATAGGTAGGCGTTTGGCACAAATCAAGTTTTCTAAAAAGGGTTACAACAAATACTTTTTCGTATAGGAAAGAACTTTCCCTCATACATTGACTTAAATAATATTTTTAATATCATAAATATACAGTGTGTCTCTACCCAAACAAAACATGGAATTTAATTTTTATCTTTAAAAATAATTAAAATAATCTAACAAACTTTTAAGCAAATTAAATGCTCTTTGGTTAAAATGTAATGACATCATGGGAGGTGAAATCGTTGATCGGTGCTTATTGTAAATTATACGTCAAACTTAAAATTATCAAGTATATTTTAGCACTTATAGAGATGTTTTTACAGTTTACAAAAACAAATCGGTTAAAAAAATTGTTCCAAGATTTCATATATTAAAGTTATGAAGAAAATTAAGGTTCGGATTTGAGTGAGATTGCTTGAATTTTTGACGGAGCGAGTGCATTGTAACAGATATTTCATAGTAAAACATTTTCTGTTAGTGTTTGTTCTCTACCACCCGTTAAGAGTTTATAGGTGAATTTTGAATAAACTCGAACAATATTCTAATGCAGCACTGTTTCAGCCTCAATTGGCTCATGACTCGTTAACCAAGCTAATGTCCGGACCTGAAAAGGGAAGAGGTAGAGAAAAAAGGTGGGGCGATACCACAAACTGACCGAATATTAAATAATGCTCCGTTTCTAATTTTGTTGGATTTTTTCTTATAGAAGCTATGTTAATGTATAAAAGAACAAATTTTCGCTTTCCTTAAACTAAATTGCAAAAACTAAAAAAATGAAAGATCCAATTTTATTCATCACAGAAAATTATTATAAATTTACATACCCCGTAAAATTTAACAGCCAAACTCTCGCAAAAAGAAATTAAACTGAACATGCAATAGGAAATTATGTTTTATTTAAATTTTTACAAAGCTTAGAGCTTCCCTTTATTCAAATACATCGTAAATTTACATTTTGTCACATTTCTAAAAACTATAACATTTTAAAATACTATCATAAATTTAAAATGTTATCCCAACATTGAAAAACAACTTTAATGAATGTATTGAAATCGCTGATAGAGGATTGCTTTTCTTTAAAGCTGCTAAAGAATGCACATGAAATATAAAAACTATAAATATATATGAAATATATATGAAATATAAAAAATATAAATAATTTTTTTTTTCAAAAAATAAATATTTTGAAAAGAATAACTATTTTTTCTGAAAACGTTTTGAAAAATGTGTGGCAAAATTTTAAGTACAAAAACTCAGCAGTAATTCGATGGAAAAATCCCTCTGGAATTAAATGTTTAAAGCAATATTTTTAATTGCGAAAGAAAAAGAGTTAAAGCTTTTCTACTACTATAAAATAAATTTTTATCTTAACATTCATAAACATATTCAAAATACAAGTATAGTTTAATTTTCATATGCTAAATCTGTATGCATATCTTCTCTTACAATAATTTTGTCAAACGGAAAGCATGTTTATCGATGTAGAATAATTTTATTTATATTTTTTGAAAACGAATTGCTCAGTGAAGGAATTTTTCAGCTTATAGTTTTTTTTTTTTTTTTGAATAATATGAAATGTACATATATATCTTTATTTAATACTGAAAGTAAATCATCCTAATGTAATTTTTAAATTTTGTAAATTGTTTTATTTTCTTTAATTTTTTAAGAGCTCTTTTTTGCAGTATAAAACTAATATTTATTTCAATGCAACAAAACAAAATAAATATAAATAAATAAATAAAATAAAATGAATATAAAATGCATACCAATTCATGCAAATTTAATTAAAAATATATTTTGAAGAAATCCACATTATATCAAATGATAATCTGATTAATTTTAGAGGATAATATATTTTTCAAAACGATCGTAACAGTCGGGCCTCGCTATCCCGACAGCCGGTTTTCACGTCCCTTGGATTATAACGTCCCGATTATCAAGTCCCGATTTTCTGTATATGATTTTAATGTAAATAAACCCCGGGTTTACGGCGTTGAATAATTTTCAACTCCTGATATCCCGACGGTTCAGGAAAAATGTCCATTTTTTCGTAATCCATCTTATATGTACGGAAATTAAGCATTAAGAAATGTCTTAGTCAATACCCATTGAGATAAATGTCAATTATATCAAATGATAATATGATTAAATTTAGAGGATAATATATTTTTCAAAACGATCGTAACAGTCGGGCCTCGCTATCCCGACAGCCGGTTTTCACGTCCCTTGGATTATAACGTCCCGATTATCAAGTCCCGGTTTTCTGTATATGATTTTAATGTAAATAAACTCCGGGTTTACGGCGTTGAATAATTTTCAACTCCGGATATCCCGACGGTTCAGGAAAAATGTCCATTTTTTTCATAATCCATCTTATATGTACGGAAATTAAGCATTAAGAAATGTCTTAGTCAATACCCATTGAGATAAATGAGAAATTTTACTTCAATCCTTTATCTGAATAAATAAACCCACACACTATGCATTACCACACTTAATCTCCAGATAGACATATCAGTCAACTCGCGGTCTTTTTAGTTCTGGTTAGGCTTCGCTTTCTTGTGGTCACACTGCGTTTTTCATCCGACTAACACCGAAGCATGCATTGCATTGAAGCAATCAAAAATTATCTAACATCCATTTCTGAAACAACGGATATTGATTACAATTACTTGTGTAATATTGAAAAAAAATAATTGTAGAAAGCACATCTAGGGACAAGCAAACCTTAATTCATCAATATTTCATGTAACAATAAAAAAAAAATAACAAGCCATCATAAATCTGATTTTTATTCTTTTAAATTTTATTGTTGTGTTTATTTTGTTTATTAACAATGTTTTATTGGTTAAAACTGCGAGAACAGTTATGAATTAAAAATTACCTTAAATTAATTAAAAATACAGCTTTTTATAAAAACATGTTTCTCCAACTCCGGTTACCGCGACACTCCGCTTATGACGACACTTTTTTCTGGTCATTGGAGTGTCGGGATAACGAGGTTCCACTATATATATATAAAAAAAAAAAACTTTTTCTTTGCTTTAAATTATTTGCAAATGCAAATATTTGAAAGGTAAAACATTATTCATCATGTAAAAAAGACAAAAAATAGAAATGTTTAGTAAATCTCCACAGTATGGTAAATAAATATATCAAATGATAATGCCATATGCTATGATGATGGTACGGTACAAAACAATTTCATTTCATTTATTTAAATAAAATCGCAGAGTTTCCTCTTCTTTTAGTTTATACATTTTTCAATAAATAATGTTCACTTTTCGCGTTTCCTTTTTTAATAGTAATGGAGAGTCATCGAAAAAAAATATTTTAATGCTGAAAACCCCTCTCTTAAATTGTAGAAAAATCCTTGCAAAAAATATTTAAATGTGTCAATGCAACAAAACATTTTATGGCTGGAAATTTATATTTTGCAAGTCGATATATTTTAAAACGCATTTTAAAAACACTGTCCATAAATCAAATGATACTTCTGTTCCGGTATTAAGGGATAATACTTTTAGTTTAAAAATGTTTCATAATATATAAAAAAAAAACTCAGACTGGATATTACGCATACTATAGGGGAGAGTATCCATATTTGGACCGCTGCTTTAAATGGACTGCTGCAATTCTGTCGTTAATTACAGAAAGAGACGTCCACTAGAGAGATCTACCACTGAAAATCCTACTCATCAGTATAACGCCATTTTTATTAGAAAAAACACTCGCTTCTCACGTGCTGTTTTTAGACAATTAACCCCCCCCCCCTAAAATTAGCTGTTTTGGTCTAATTATTTTCTATTAAACGTAAGAGAATACTCTAAAACTAAGTTTTCATATATTTTCATATATATCATATATTTTCATATATATCTCATATATTTTCACGTAAATTTGTTTGCTTTCCTTTTTGTTCTTAGTCTTGAGATTATCTGTTTTAAAAAATGGCGCAGTTGCCTTAATTGGACCAATTTGTGTTGCTTAAAATAGTTACTTATATATTTAGTATCAGATATAAGATTATAAATTTTAAAAGTAAATAATGAATTCCGAGGGCTGTAAGGTTTTTTATTATTATTATTATTACTTCATAATAAATGACTGTCTCCATGCAAGTTTTAGAATATTTAAATTTTTTGTGCATATATGGATCAATTTCTTTATCAAGTTTATACCTATATAAACATAAAAAATATGTTTTGGCTTTTTGCTTCTAACTGCCATGCTTTTAAAAGTCGCCATTTTGCAGCTGCTTCCATACGTATTCCTGACGAGGCGATAGGCACTGCACGTAGATCCGTTAATTCTCGTTCTAGTGAGATTTCAAGGTTAGAATCAGTAATCATGAATCCCACTAAAACTATGTGGGTAAAAAAGGGGTGAAAACGATACAAAGAAACAGTCTAGAGGAAAAACATCAGTGATAGGGAAAGTTGTTAAAGATATAGGAATCGAAAAGGAAATTATAATTTGTGAAGAGATTGACCCTGCAAAATTGATCCCGCAGCAGCTACAACCTCCCGCTAAGGAACCATTAGAAATGTTTTCTCTTTTTCCAAAATCAATTAAATCAAATACAGAGGGAGGCAAAAAACTGCCGTGCTAACATCTTCGTCATATAAAGTAAATTTTGAAATTCACAAACAAAACAACAAAAATAAAAAGGACAATAAAGAAGCTCTTAAAGCAAAAAAGAAATTGGAACGTTAAGTTTTAAAAAATAGGGCTAATTCAATTGGAAAGAAAATGATGGAAGAGAAAAAAACTGCATACAGAAGGTAAAGAAAACGTCTTTTAAAAAATGTCTAATGATTCCGAATCTAAAGGGAAAAATCGAGACAGTGGTGATTGTTTTTGCCTAATTTGTAAGAAAAATACAATAACAGAAGGACACAGTATTCAGATTGCCAAATATAGTTACATGTTTTGTATGCTGGAATAAAAAATTAATAAAAGAAATTCATGTGTAAGCCTTGCACCACTTCTTACATGATACACAAGTAAATGCCAATTAGTTCTATATTTTCTATACTTAATTACTTATAACTTTGCTTTATATTTTCAATACATTTTGATTTAAAAGAATTACTCATATTTTTAGAGATTTGATTTCCTTATATATCACTGCGGTTTTTTATTTGATTGTTTCATTAATCTTAAATAAAATGAGTTATATTCCTTTATTCCTTAAAACAGCCTAATAATGTTTAGTCCAATTTAGGAGACTTGGATTCCAACTTAGGTGATCAGTCTTTGAATGTGGGCAACATTTGAAAATCTTTTTAAATTAAAATAAAACTTAAGATTTCCTAAAAGAAATTTTTCTAAAGATTTATTCATTTAGTAGACAAATAGATTTAACACATTCAGTGATATTTTACAGATGTTGCAAAAATGAAGTGAGTTACACCTGAAAATGAGTGAAGTGGTTCAAATTCAGCTACTCAGTTTTATTTCGTTTGGAAACAAAAAAAGAAATAATTCTGTTATTTTTTTTTAATATGCTAAACAAATGGCATTTTTGATTCACTTAGATTTATCTTGTCCACTTTACCTAATACAAAATAAATGCTTCTTTAAATAAGGATTCAAATTCGCATTCATATAGTTCTCATCTTTTCTATTATAATGTTGATAGATGAAGTAGTTTTTGTTTTCAGAGAACTATAAAAAATATATATATTATTTTAAATAAAGAAACTTTAATTATTTATTAATTTCTTGCAAAATAAAGAAGTCCTATTACAATGTATTTATCTATATAAGCCGAATATACGACATTTTAGAGAAAAATCGTCCAAAATTTGAATCCCGTATCCGAGCCGATGCTAAGAACTTTTTATTAAAACTTCAACGAATCAAACCTTAGCGTTTTTTTACGCATAGCTAATAAAAAAATGCACTTTCAAATTATTGATTTCTCCAATGCCGCGTTACCAAATCTGTTTTATTGGTTTCAGCTCACCCTGTTAGAACTTGTTCGCTCATAAAAACGAATACTCCTATTACATTTGTAAATGAAGAAATCTTTCTTTACATTATGTGACTGGTAAATGCTAATTTTATTTATAAAAGGACGGTTGGACAAAATCGGAAGGCTTATAGACTTATAGTGTGGGTTTTTAATTAAAAGTCATAAATTATGCAGAGTAGTCGAATACCTCAGTGGCTGCTCGTAATTTCACACTCAATGAAAAATAAGCGCGAGAATGAAGAAAGAAAAAAAAAAGAAATATCAAAAATACGAAAAGTAATGAAATCTGCACGTGGACGCAAATCGTCATTTTGCGCAATTAAATTTCCCACGATATCCGTTCACTGAGCTGTAGGTTTCACTGCAAAAAGAACATTTAAAGAAAACTGGCACTTAAAGATAACTGGCTGAAAGTGTATCGGCAAAGCGGGTTTATTCTAATGCGTACAAATATTCGTACCAGGATCCAGGGTATGATGAAAGCTCCCAATTTACTTCCATTTACACCAGTAAACTTCGTTGCATCTTGAATGGTGAAATAGGTTTGTGAATCGATATGGGTTGTATATCCGAAGTCATACTAAAATTGAACAAAATATTTCGAAAGAGCTAGTGTCAGATTACTAATATGCACACCGGCATTCAAGGTTCTTTACTTGATTGAGAGTTCAATAAAACTACGAAATTAATAAACATAAAATAGATGTCTCTACACAAATTGAAAAACTATAACGTTTACACGTTTCGTTAAAAAATACAACTATTTACCTTATTCTTTAGAGACCTACAGTTATTAAAAATCGCTTCGATTTATTTTTTAAATATATTTATTCGCCAACTACATCTTTGGAATACAAAACAATTATACAAACATAAAACTATTGTTGCCAACAGCATCAAAATAGTATAAAAAATAAAATAAAATAAATGTGATGAAGTTGCTGAAAGCCATTGAATTCGGCTGATTACGCGACATCCTCCCAGCTTGAGTAGGTGAGAGACAACTCAACTAGTCACGAAAAGTTCTTACATTACAAGTTTAGTTTTTGATGCACTTCGATTATCCGCCCACATCGTGTATGCTTTACAGGTTCATCTTTAGATACAATTTGAATAGTCGGAAATGAATAAAGTTCCTTTCGTTCATCAGAGCATGTTGAAGATACTTCTAGGGGATAAATTCTCTAAATAGTTCATAAAACTTCTGATGTTGATGTTTGCAGACGGACTAATCTGGTGATACCATCGTTTCCGGGAATAAGTTCTATGATGCGTCCTAAATGCCAATTAATACGTTTGGTATTATCGATGCACTCATATCGAATTGAGTATGTTTGGATCAAAAATGAACATATGCTTTCTCAATTTTGAAACATCACATGCTATCAAACTCGAACAAAACGATAATTTTGTACCCTATAATGGTATATTTAATTTATGACGGCATAAAAGATGCTTATTAATGTAAATATTAAATTATGCACAGTATTTTAAAATAATTTAAAAGTGCTTGCAAATAATGCTCTTGTCATACAAATGTTCGATTTGGGTATTTTGTTAATAATTTTGCTATTTTTCGTAATAAATAATCACTTAAACGTTTCTTGTTAATAACTTTGAACGGGAAATAAATATCAGTATATTTTATTTTAATTTGTAGGTTCAGGGGGGCAGTACATAGATATTCATATTTCAACCCAACCATGGAATCAAAAATGAATACATGTGTTTCTCAATTTTGAGTACATTTGGATCAGAGCTATTTTGCGTATGTGACGTATTTAAAATTCAGTATTTTTTACTCAATTTTGAGTACCCATTTTTTCTGTGAAATGTCTTTCTCGCTATGCTCTTCATCAGAATCGTTTTTTGATAACTTTTTAAGCAATTCATGCATGTCACTATCTGTAAAAAAACGCACCCAACGCTTATTTACTGGAAATATTATCTCAAATAAAAACTAAATAAACTGTATGTATGTTTAATTTTTATTTGGAATCGAAAATATATAATACAAAATACTGTATGTGTGGCAACGTATGGAACACATCAGAAACCGGCAAACAGCTGATACTGCCAATGTGGCTCTGATTTCATTTCACGATGTATGGCGTGATGTTATCATACAAGTTTTGCGCACTCAAGTGACAGCCATCCAACTGGTATGTCTTCCGTTACCTTGACAAAAATATAACCTTCCCCTGCAGCTGCTGTTACTGGCGAAGGCACATTTACACTAGTGTTGAATTCAGGCGATTTTCTCTGGGAAGGATTTCTGCGGCTCCGTGAAGGGAACTATTTCACAAACTCAGTGGGGATGCTACGAAGAAATTCATGTAAACATTAGATTAAAGAAAAGTTACAGTATTAAAGAGTGAAGATGAACTCAAGGAAAAGATTACTTTTAAAAATGAGGTTGTATAATGGTAATATTATTGGAGAAAAAGATGCATTAGAAGTTCAATCAATGTGATGTGATCCCCATAAGTGAACTTAAATCAGAAATATTACCAATGCAAATTAAATTAAAATTAATGACATTTAAGAAGAATCTGTGCTTTTTAATTAAAGGTTTTTAATAATGTGTCCATGCTGTTGAAATGCGAAATAAAAGTGTGTCTCACAGCAATGAAATTTGTATTAAAATTTTAAAGATTTTTACTGATATTGTCTAGGTTTCGCATAATTTATAACACATTGTGTGCTGTATAAGAATGTCTCAGTCACAAAGAAAAAAAATAAATGCTATGGAATCCTGGTGTGCATTGTTTTATAAAAAAAATACATAGTATAATTTTAACAGAGAAATTCAATCTGCTAATTTTAAGGGTTAAAGACACAGGTAACTTCTTATGCATATCTGTGCTGTGTATAGTCATAAAGTTTCTTAAAAAAGAAAATCTATATTTCGTGTAGAACAATCACTGTTATAATGCATTAGAAATTACAGAAATTCTTTTCTTTGAAAGAGGGTAATATCTACATTTTATTCTCTTTATTAATTAAAAAAGGTGTGTTATTTTTTTTTATCTAGTAAATAAATTGTTACTTTTCTCAAAATTTTTGACTTTCTTTTATTTCCAATTGTCTGTGAAGTTCCAAATACTAATTCTCAGTATCGTTATTTTGATAGTGCAACTTCTTTAAGAATTTATGTTTTATTAAACTATTCCTAAACGGTAATTTTACAATTTAACTTTGAAAGATAAATCTACCATCTATTTCAAGAATTTCTTAATCGTTTTCATTAATTTTTTAAAATGTCTCTGTCATTCTCTTTCGTTCTCTTTCGTTGACTATCATATCCCCTTCGACGACAAATAAGATTTTGAAATATCGAAATTTTACAAAAACTAAATTTGAAAACTTGACTACAAACACAAGGGATAATTTAATGTATCATCCACGCAATTTTTGAGAATTTTTTACACACTTTTGTAAAATATTTTTTTTTTACGTATTTTTTCCGATTCTGTGAAAACGAACCATATACAAAAACAAATGTTTTATTTTCCTTCTAAGTTTACGTTATTAACCTAAACTTTATTTTGTGATTACTTCATAAAAAAAGAAAGTGCTTTTTTATCCATTAAATAAAACATCTAGGTATACATTGTACCTTAAACAAAATAGTTTTATTGTTTTTTGCATTAACATTGTACTAAAGTAAAAAACAAAAAAAAAAAAAAAAAAAAGATTTCACTAAAAAAGTATGGTAGTATATTTTATCGCTCTCCTATAAAATTTACTCCTAAAGTAAGGGAGTGTTAGATAATTAAGATTGGAAAATCGATAGGACTTTATAGAGAAAATAATTTTTACTTGTTTTTGCGCAAATTACTATTTTTTTTTCGAGAACATTTCTGCCGGTAAACAAAAACATTAAATAAAACATTAAAAAATAAGCTATTGTTTACATCTATATATTTTTGAAAAAGAAAATAAATAATTACATTGTAATGTACTTTTTGTAACTTACAATTTCAATCTGCAACGATTTTGCGAATAAAAATCTTTATCTTGAAAATTCTTTTCGTTTAATTTATGTCTGTATGAAATAAATATTACAGCTGTTTATAAATATGTATGATGTATGATACAATAAATAATTACTAGTTTTATCAAACTAACAAACTTTAATATGGCCAAATATTTTATGCTAGATTGCAAAATATTATTATATTGCATCATCAAAAAAAAAGTGCATTAATAAAGTATTTTTTACTAATAAATAGATGTACTTATGGATATTCAAACTGACAGTTATACTGGATTTTACAGATTATATTTAATTCTGAATAAATTATTCGAAGTTGTAAAGGGAAAAAAAATGTTACCATGTTGAACATACTTAAAAAATACTCCATACTCACTCAAGGTTATTAGACTATAAGGTTGGCTCGTAACTTTTCACCCAATCGGAGAGGTCTATCTCTGCTATGTCACAAGAATACACACTCGGAATCCCTCATGTGCTAATAGCGTTATATACAGTTGAATTGTTATGCACTTTTAAGGGAAAAAAAAATTAACACTTTTTTTTTTACGTGTAAAGAAATAAGAGACCTTAGTTTTAAAACTACATAGAAGAAAATTAATAAGTTTTAAAATCTTTACAGTGACACGGGGGTGAAAAATTAAACATTTTTGAAAAAAAGAGAAAAAACAGTTACAGCTGCTCTATATTCTCTCTTATTTTGTTATTATGATATATATTTTTTACTTACTAGTTGACAATTTCTTATATATATATATATATATATATATATATATATATATATATATATATATATTAAATTAGTAAAATAGTGGGTTGCAACTTGAATTCATTTAATTAAAATGTACGTTTTAGTATGGAATTTCTACAAATTAGAAAAACAAAATAACTTCTCAGAATTACGTTTATAAAGACTAATAAGTTTTAAAATATTTGTAAGTTGTAAAAAACAGTAAATTAGACTTAAACATATGCAATTATGATTCTTTTAAAGCATATATTAGTAAAGTACAAAGTCAAAAATTCGGAATCGTCCAGAAGTCGTTGATTGGACTTTTCCGAATTTTTGTTCATTTGCATAATTAAGAAAAAAAAAATGAAAACTTTATCCACTTTCACCGGTGAATTATTTACGCATTGGAAAGCATTTTAATACTAAAAAGAAAACAATTAATTAAAAATTAAAAGAAAATAAATTAAAATAATACTAAAGAGATATTTTAATTGGGGAATATGCGTTTTTCAAAAAGTAAAAACTATCTCAATTACAACAATTTTTTTTTATTTAATTTTTTACGTGGTTTTTATCGTTTTTATGAATTTTGCGAAAAAAAATTTTACTTTACTAACATGATTCTGATTACAATATTCTAATTCAGTGTAATAAACTTTGACCTCTTTTCAGTGAAGTTTATTTGGAAATCCTACATCGACTTTTCAATGTATCGCATTTTTTAAGCGATTTTAAGAGTTTTTGTTTTCGTTATACGGCGATTTTTTGACATTCGTAAAAGTAATTCGATTTCAAAGTTTTAGCCCAGTGATTAATGACTTTTTAGGGATTTGGAATGCGTTATTTTGCGATTCACAAAAGCATTCTGGTTACAATGTCTTAATAAATTTGTCTACAATAAATTTTGTTGTTTGCGATTTTTAAATTAAAAAAAAAAAATTTCCTTCTTTTTTCGCGCGTGTGGCACTTTTCCCAAATCATTAAAAGGTATCTGATTTTAGTCTTTTAGCTTAATATGGTAAATGTTGTCCTCTTTTTAATAATGTTTATTTGGAATTCGTACAGCGTTTCTTGAAATTTTCGCGAATTTTTTATGTGAATTTTAGATTTTTAGAGGCAATTTTTTGACATTCGTAAAAGAAATTCATTTTCAATCTTTTAATTCAATATAGTACATTTTATCCTACACAATTTTTGAAATTTGGGCGATTTGCAATGCGAATTTTTGCGTTTCGAGGCAATTATTTTGGCATTCATGAAGGAATTCCAGTTACAATGGTATTGTTCACTATAGTAAATTATGTTCTCTGCAAACTTCAGACTCTTAAAGTTTGCTATTTTTTCTGCCTTTACGTTTCGCGGCGATTTTTCCGCCTTTACGTTTCGCGGCGACTTTTCCGCGTTAGTAAAAGGAATCCGGTTTTAATCTTTTAGTTCAGTATTATAAATGGCCTCTTTTTAATAAAGTTTATTCAGAATTCTTGCACTGATTTTTAATTTTTAAAGATTTTTTTCCGTGTGATATTTAGAGATTTTTTTATCATTCGTAAAAGGGATTCGGTTTCAAACTTTTAGCTTAATATAATATTGTTTTATGCGATTATTAGCGGTTTATTTTACTTTTCGCTAAAATAATAACGCCAATTACGAAAATGTCCGAATTTTGGAGAATTCCGGATTTCGGACGTCCGGATTTGAGACTTTGTACTGTATATAAAACACATAGTATCTTCCTACAGGTTTTTTTAACCAAGTATTCGTTATTTCCAGAGGCTGATACAAAGGAAGGGGGAGGGGGGAGGGAGTAGTGGAGAAATTAGCCCTCACAATAATTAACACCATCAATTTTTTATATTTAATATATCAATAATTAAAAATAATGATATTTACAACAGTCAACTGTTCACATATTATTTACAATTTAAAGCATTTGATTTTATATAATAAAGAAAATACTAATGAAAAATAAAACAACTATACAATAGTTTTTCTCATTTTTTTTCTACACAATCCCTAGTGCTAAATTTTAATTTTCTTTTTAATGATTTCATCTCTTCTGACTTAGCATTTAAATATTTTACGCGGATAAAGATTCGTAATTTAGAAAAAGAAGTTATTAACATACTGTCGATATTTAAATTGGATGTGTTTGATTATATATATTCAACAGTTTTCTTTAAAACATCTTTCTTTTCATTGAATGTCTCTTTATGAAATAAAATATTAAAAGAGAGCTTCAAATTCAAGTTTTTATGTATTTGTCTTTAAATCTAAAAAGAAAAATATTTTAGACGAACAAACATAAACATAGCAAACACGGGTTACGGCCGACAGGAAAATAAGGATTCTTGGATTCTTGTGACGTATGATTCTGCCTAGCCACAGCCCTCTGAACACTAGGCCTGAGTGCTCATTCAAAATGGCAGCCGCCGAAGGCGGACTTTTTCCCCCTAATATAATTTGATCGTGATTGAGCGCCTAGTGAATCTCCCTTATATTTTTGCTCCATAAGACCAGGCGAAAAGTTAGGTCCCGGTTTTCTTGTAATATTATTTTACTGAAAGATTTTTCATTAAGCTCAATCAATCAATTAATATTTTTGACACTATGGATCATACTCAAAACATAATTTTCCGCCTTTCTGTTTTCTAACAACATTTACAAAACATTCCAATCCTTTAAGCATTTCGCGACCACAAGAAATTATGCAGTAAAGCATTAAAATAACATTAGGAATCGAAAATAAAATTACCATTATGTAACAAAAAAATCATATGCTTGTAAAAAAAAGTACCCTTAGAATTCACAGGGATTTATGCTTTTTATGGTTGTTATTTGAAAAATCTGTTTCAAAATATAAAACTAGATTTATTATTGACTCATCATCAAAGTAAAGTATTATACTAATGTGTAAAAAGCAATATTCTGTATTCAAAATAACTCGTGAAAAATTTTGAATATGTCATACACCGAATGTACAATTTGCTACTAAAAATTTCTTTTGACAAGAAACTTAGTATGCCATCATTCAAAAATATTTATCAAAAATTAACAAAATTATTTCTCATGTATTACATATCTGTCAGAAAAGTAAAGAAAGTTTAAAATTTTTGTTTAGCATCATGATCAAAGTTTTATGTGGAGCTCCTTAGTTATGAAAAGAATAACGTATCATATTGGCTAAATGCATTTACACAAATTAAAAATAAATGAAAGGATAAATTTAATATTTAAATTATGAAAAACACATGACATGAAAAATGATTCACGTATTGTTAAGAAATTAAATTCATATATTCTAAGGTTGAATGCTAAAAATAAATACCGATTTAGTTATTTTTCAGCTTTTTTTTTTTATTTTTCTCATGCATTCCTTTTCTTAATTAAAATTTTTAATAACTATTTTAGAGTAATTATTTGGTAAGATCTTATATACAACTTGGATCATATTTTTAAGTATAAATAAAACTGTCATGAGTCCAGGGATCTGTTTAGAAAAAAATTGGGTTCTTTAATGGACCCTTCACAATTGTTTTTAATTTTAAAATAGGATGCTTCACAAAATTTTTCAACTTAAAAATTAGCTTTATTCAAAACTTTTGCATTTCAAAACTGAGCTTTTCACAAATTTAATTACTTAAAAGTAAAATCTAATGGGTCACAAAATAACTGAAGTCGTCAAAGAACCTAATATCAAGATATAGATATGCAAATCACTTTGTTGAAAATGTATACACAGGAACCTGAATATAATGATAATTTCACATTCCCAAAATTGAAAGTAGATTTTTCATAAATGAAAAAAAAAAACTATTCACAATTTCAAAAGTAGGACCCAGAAAGAAAAATCTTAACAGACCCCTGTGAGGACGATATTTACATAAATGATCATATATGTCATTCACTACATTTTTAACCTAAAGTTAACTAATTTTTAATAACAAATTCAGCAAAAATTCATATGAAAAATCACCATTACTAAAATCTATACGGTAATTACAACAGTGATGTTTTAACAAGTTAATAAAGCAGTATAACCTGCAATGAAAAGTAGGATTGGTACAATGTTTTCATCAACTGGGTTTAATATATCATTTAAAGGTCTTTAAATGCGTCTAAATTTATTGATAAATTGCATTTTTTATCTAAATATTTAAATGAATATTTTTGTTTATTATGAAAGAGCTTTTGACTTATTATTCTTTTCTCATTTTCAGTCAACTGCTCTAGTGAGATTTATAATAATTACTGACAGATGACTGCATCATCATACATTTTAACAATCATGTCAACCTGATATTATATTCTAGATTGCTAAAATTCAAACCAAGCGTCTGTGTATAATTTTTTTTAATTGAGACAATAAATTTGAAAAGTTAAATCAGAACTTACTTCAATAGGTATGTTAATCCTTGAGGATATCCACTGAATATCATTTTAGAAGATTTAATGCATATTCTAGCTTTTTAGATGAAATGAAAATTATCGTTGCGAATCCTTGAGAGATATATCTTTACAGAAAGAGAAACCGCATGAGATCATATATATCATCCCCTACCCTAGTAGGAAGGCACATGAAACGCAAGATAAATACGTGAAACACTTTCTCGTAAGAAAACTTAAGTATCTTAACAAAATGGATAGTATCCAGATGAAAATCATGAACCATGTACAACTTTATTCGAAAACTGCGACTTGAATTCATCAACGATGGAATTTTCAATAACAGAATAAATGGCGCCCGTTACTTTGATTTCGCTTCAATCTAACCGCCTTCGACTGATCACGTGACCCACCGGAGTTATGTTGGCGATTTGGCCTGTGTTGAGATGGCTGTGGCCTAGCAACGATTTGGCCTGTGTTGAGATGGCTGTGGCCTAGCAACGAGAGTGGGCGGGACGGAGCCCATAGTGACGAGCGAACCTTATATGTCTAATAACTTTGATACTCACTTTCTTCAGTAAAAGCACAACCACCGACATTATACAGTAGGGTGGGTCGAAAAAACCGAAATATTTATAAACGAAACGTAATTGCGCGGAAAAGTTGCCTTTTGTAAAAAAGAATAAATACATAAAATATTACACCGATTGGTTAATATCTTTTACCGCCGCAAGGGGACCAAATTTCGGAAAAATCTCAAAAAACATACTTTTTGATTTTTTTTTTAAAGTATCCAAACATACCAATTCATTTTCTAATAGAACACAATAGCCACACAAAGATATTTGTAATGTAGCAGTAACATTTCATTTTGGTGACATCATTGCTTTGACCGTCACAACAGGGCCAAAATTTCTAAAAAATGTTCAAAATTAAAAATTTTCATTTATTCAATTTTCATCATTTTCGTAATGTTTTCAGATTTTTTACATTTCTAGTAGGCTGAGAAAGGCATTTTATTTTGTTAATTTCATGCACATTGTTAACCTTGATCACTGTAATTCAATCAAAATATTTTTCTCAATGACTGAAACACCTGCAGCTGCCTACAAGTAACATTAATTTCTCGCTGCTAGAGGGCCACGTTTCACTTGGTCCGTTTTTTTGTAATATACTCCTTTTATTCTGTACTTTGATGGCCCTAAAGATAGAAATATCTGCCAGGTTAAAGAGGTGGCAAAGTTTCATTTTCGCGAAGTCAAGGAAGAACATATCTCTTTGATACTAGAACCAGGATTCTATTATTTTCGTCTTTTGACCCCGTCGTCTGGCAAGGAGACTTCTATATGCAATGACATTATAGATTTTTTGAAGAAAAATGAAATGTAAACTGTAAAAATAATTGCAGTCGGATTTCGTGGAACTGTCTTTAACACATGATACAAAGGTGTTGTTATAGTAGTATTACCTGAGAACAAGTTAAAAAAAACCACTTAAGTGACTTCAGTGAGCTTCCGCTGAGACATCTTTTCCAACATCTTGATGTTGATGACAAAATATTAGGTCCTCTGTCATATTGTGGCGCAATTGGTTGATCTCTTGTGATTTGCGAATCATTACCAATTGCAAAGTTTAAGCTAATTTAATCTGGTCACCCAGCTGTTGCTAAAGATGATTTGTCAACTGACCAGAAGTATATGTCTAAAATATTTAAAGCTCTTTCATCACGCGGGTGTTAAATTGACCTTTTTTGCTAAGTCCCTGGACCAGTTTTTCTCGTAAAGTGAATCACTACTGCTAAACGAATTTTAAGACTCTACGTTGGAACAGAGAAACCCTCTTCTTAACTTGTCTTACTGTTTGAGTACATCCTGAAACTGTACTGCATCAGTTGGTTCACAATTAAAAGGAATCCATCACGTGTTCTAGAATCTGTGCACTATAGTTAGTAACTTCCGTCACTTGTCAGATCATCTACGAAAGATTATAGTTTCTGTAATTGCACTAAATGACTGTTTCGCAAATCATAAAAATAGCCTCACTGGAATGGTAATATATGAAGGAGAGAACATCAAGTCCCCAGCCATGAAGAAAATTGCAAAAGCACGAAGTTCTGTGGACTCGAATAGTTCCATCTGTCATTTTATCATTGCAGACTTGAACTTTGAAGCTTAAAATTGTATGGATTTAGTCTACTGGCAAAACTGTAAACTAACGGAACCACCTGTTACGGTTTCTCCATCGACTAACAACGCTGGTGTGTTTAGAATGTTTGATTAAAGATACCAGCTATTATAACTTTCTTTGTTCACCAAATCAATAGAAAGTTGCGTGAAATTAGTAACTGAAGTGTTGATAAAGTTTGTGGACTAGAACAGAGCGAGAATCACATCTGATCAATTTTAGCCTCTCGAGGAATAATGGCTTCATCTCAAAGCAAATCACATTATAAAATTCCTTTACATTACATACTTCTTCATTTTAAGTTTATTTAACCCGTTTTGGTTAAACATCTCTATGTTTTAATTAATAAAATACTAAATTACTTTGTTCATTGTATATCATTTTTGTGATTTTTGGTGCATGAACTGGCTGTTATGAAGTAAAACATCAGTAGATGAAGCGATCGTCAAGAAAAACAAATGATTACATTTTTTATTTTCAAGTCTATTACAAATAGTTATAAAAAATTATGACATATTAAAAGCAATACAGTTATTTATTTCTAGATATATTATAAAAATTTAAAAAAAAAAAGGAAAAATTGAAATTTTTGCAATTTTTTTTTAAATATGGTCCCTTTGCGGCAGTAAAAGATATCATTTCATCATAATGAACATTTACCGGGACATTTCTCATATCTTCACATAGCTATTGCGTTCTATTAGAAATTGCCTTGGTACGTTTGGATAATTTAAAAAAAGCTGAAAAAAAAACATGTTTTTTGCGATTTTTTGAAACTTTGGCCCCATTGCGGCGGTAAAAGATATTAACCAATCCATGTAATATTTTACCAATTTATTCTGTATTACAAAAGGCAACTTTTCCGTACTATTTCATTTCGATTATAAAAATTTTGGTTTTTTCGACCCACCCTATTATACAGGCATGCAAAATATTTTTACATAGTAGTAAAATCAATCAAAAAATAACCGGATTAAAGAAAGTATATAAAGTAGTTATTATTAATTAACGTATGCACTACTGGAGTTTAGGTCTGTTTTATGCAATTTACAGATTATATTTAATTCTACATAAAGATAAATTAAACGAAATTAATAAATGATAATGTATTGATATGCAAAATCCTTAAATGTTCCATAGTCATTTTCTCCATTTTAAACACAGCCACTAATTATATGGAATTATGAAAAATATTATTGAATTGTATAAACAGTTAAAAATTAACAAAATGAAAATAACAAATGAAGTCTAGAAATTATTAAAGGGACCGAATGAATGTTTTTTAGAAATTATTAAATGCATCTTTTCAGTTTAAAACAGACTACTTTGCAGCATGTTATAGGTTATGTTTTAATATGAATAATGCAAAATGAATTGATATTAAGAGATGATAACTTGTTAATATGTTCAGAAACCTTAAATAATCCATAGTCACATTCTTCAAATAAAGCTTGAATAATATTTCGCCATTCAGTACATAATGATTTTTTTTTTTAAGTACAACGATCTAAAATCTAATCAACGATGTTTGTGTAAATAAACACCAGTTTCGAAAAAAAAAATGTTAATTTAGAAATATTTAGTAGCATAGGAATAAAAAAAAATCACTCTATGCATTAAAAACCTTTTGAAAATAATCAAAAGAAACTTAAGAAAATGATGATCATAGATATAAAAGGAAATGGGGAAAAATACATTTTTATAAAAAATTTCGAATAATAATTTTTTATACAGCTTACATTATCTGCCTAAAGTAACAGGAATGATATTTAAAAATATTTATAAATCAAAAAAAAAATCGAAATATTAAATAAAAAATTCTGCTTTTACTGTTATATTTATAAAAGAAGAAATGGATCATAGTGTCAAGTCTGAGGCAAAGAAAAATCATTGCTACTAAAATAATATTTTAAAAAGTTTCCAGTATTTAGAAAAAAGTTATGTATTTTAGAAGAAGTTTTTTTTAAATTGAGTTAAACATATTGGATGTTCCTGGTGTTTATAATGGAAACATTTTGTGTGTGTGTGTGTTTCTGGAATAAACAACAACTTTCAGTACGTCCTACAGATGAATACATTCTAAAAGATATTATGTAAAAATATTAAGCAGTTAAAAGTAAATCTTGAGTGCAATTTTTTTAAAAGCACGTTTTTAACCTCGTGATATAAACTTCTTTAAACCATATATTTTTTTTAACGTTGCTTACATTTAAAACGCCTGACTTATATTTAGTCATAGCTAGCGTTAGTATATTTAGTGTTTTGTTCCGTTCGTTTGAAAATGTTTGGAGGATATGTGTCTGCTATGTAAAATTTTTAATATTAGTAAACCCATTTAAATTGGAATTCAACTAAATTCTGTCTTATGTAACTTGAATGCAAACTTTCATATGATAAATTATAAATCCCAGTAACGAAATTTCGTTCTATAAACGTAAACGACAACTGCACATAAGTTTAAAAAAGTTAGGTGCATGAGTACTTAAATTTTATTTATATCTTGCTTATAAATAGCTAGTAAGGAAAGCGCTTACTTGTATATCTGTCTAAAGAAAATCAGTGCTAATGAATGGATGTAAGTTTGAGATGCATAAAAAAAAATTACTGAAACTAGAAATATTTATTGATGAATAATGTTTGTAATATAATTACAACAATTTTAAAATTTGTATGTAAGGCATTATAAAAATTCTTTAATTTGAATCCCTAAACTTTAACTTCAAAATATACTATTCAAAAGCTGAGTTTATATCATTATTCTCTGACTAAAACGATTTTAAAAAAGTAACTTTTCAACAAGTCTGCATGTTCTTATTTTTTTTTTTTTAAATACGACTAACAAGATCCAAGATATTTTGATTCGTATATAATAAAGGGAAATATGCAATAAAACATGCGGACGATTGACACACGATTTCATTATTCTCCAAATGACTATGAGTAAAACAATTTTTAAATAAGTAACTTTTCAAATAATATGCATGTTCTTAAAAAAATATATATATTACTAACAAGATGCAAAATATTTTTATTCGTAGTTTATATTTTAACAATACTTTCGTTCTCTCACGAGGATGATTCAGAATGCAACATAAACAATGGAACGAGTAAAATTTTAACAATATTTTCATTATTTCGCTATTATAAATATAGAATTCGTATGGGAAACCGGTTTAGCAAAAGATTTTCTTCAGAGACGCGTTCTGCGCTATATCAGGGGTCCGCGAGTGGCAGGTGCCACTTAGACTATTTGTCGTTTTAGACAAGTTTACATTTTTATTTTTTTTTTGTCTAAAGCTAATATTTTTTCGACACTGCCGAAATACTCTTTCTCTGTCGTTGTGGACAGGTTATGATCCTTTATATTTATTACATTAATTCAACCTGTTTTTTATCTTACATTTAGCAGTATGTGACTGATCATTGTATTTGGCACTAAATGAATCCCTATTTTAATATTTTTTCATATCATTTAATCGATCTTTATTTTCACGATTCGAAATTTTAAAAGTATATTCTTTTATTATTGATATTTCCTATTCTGCTAAGACTTCATGTTGTTTTGTTTTATCAATGTAAACCTATCGATAACGTTTGAAATTGAATATCAATTTTGTGAATTTTGATCTTTGTTTAGTTACCAGTTTTCTTCCAATAACAACCAATTAATTACATTAGTTAGGATTGAAGAACTAATAAATAATAATTAGACGACACTTTCTTATACAGTTATAATACGCGACGGATTTTAAGAATTTATAAGATTTAGAGAAATAATACATATTCCACAGTTGACATGCTACAGAGAATCATTTTTAGTGTTCTCATATAGAGCTAAGTACAATTCTGTAAAAAATCATGACGATTACGTTAGTTTAAGAAAATAGTTACTTTTATTTACATAGCTACCATTGCCAAAAGCAAGTCAATTATTTAAAACTCATAATGTATTTTCCCGAATGAGTCAGGAATAACACTTAAAAAAGTAACATTTTGGTATTAACCCTCCGTCTACCAGACGGGTCCATTGGACCCGACAGGTACATACAAAATATTCATTCAAACCAGAAATTTCTTTAAAATAAACTAAGTATATAAACCAGACAAAAATAAGGTAAATAAATAAGTTAAATAGTTTTAAATAAAAATTCTGGTGTAGAACGTTTTATTAAAACTTCAATAAAATTCCCGGTAGATCTAGGGTTAAACATAGACATCATATTGAATGAATGGGAATACTCTAACTAAAACACAAGACAACTTATGTTGAGAAAAATCAGTTAAATTCCAAATAGCAACAAGTGAGTTGACATTACACCAAATTATTGCATATGCATTTTCTGAAGCACCCTGTATTATCTTATATAGTGTGCCCAATAAAGTCCATCGTCACCCCAATAATATCTGAACGGCAAGAGCTAAGGTCATAAAAGTGAGGTCTAGGTATAGTAAGATAGCCATAAGTTGCTGAGTGAAGCCGATTACGGCGACACCTGATGGTAACTTGCGGAGTTAGCATTCCTATCTCGAAAACAGAAATATATACAGAAAAACAAGCGATTCACAAAGTTGTAGGACATCATCTATTTCGAACGAAAAACACCTTTTGGACATTAATGCGAAGAATAGAAAGATTTAAACGCGCGTTTGTGTTTTCGTGATTTCCGACATTGTGACATCAAGAAACTTGAACGAAAGATGAAATGATTATCTTTCGGACAAATGTGCACCCAAATGTACACTGCAGCTGACGGCGAGAAGTTTGAAAATCTCAAATAAAGGTATATTGTTATAACTAGTTTTTTCTAACTAAGATCGTTTTGTCACGCCACAGTGTAAGAAATCATGAAAAAACAAATTCGCGTTTTAACTGTTCTATTCTTCGCTTTAATGTCCACCAAGTGTCTTTTCGTACAAAATCGATGATGCCCTACAACTTTGTAAATCACCCTTTTCCCCTATATCTTCCCGCCTTCGAGATAGGGATGATAAATCTGCAGACTTCCACCAGATGGTGCGTAGGCGGTTTCATTCAGTTGTACATGACTACTTTACTATGCCTAGACCCCATTTTTATGACTATAAATCTTGCAGTTCAGAAATTATTGGTGTGACAACGGACTTCAGAGGGCACACTGTATATTCATTTATAAACATATTCAGCTGCAATTAAATATCAGTATAAACTACTGATATCAGACAAAAAACACTGAAACGAAAAGTTACGAAACTACGTTCTAATTAATAGATTATTAAAATTTAAAAGCTGCGATTTACCTATAAATCAAAATTTAGACAAAACATTATTCATAATGCAAAATAACAAGAGATTCGACGTGTTTCTCTTAAATCTGAATTTAAATGTATAATTATTGGGATATAAGGAAGAAAAGTAAAAAATATATATATATTTAATATTAATAGCTAAATAAAATATATGTAACTTTATTTTTACTCCAAACGGTCTTGTGCGATTAATTATTAAAAAAAAGGAAAATAAAAGCATAAAGTGGAAACATCTTTTTACTTTTTTTTAAACTTTTTTTTTGTACTTTATGACAGAAAACAAGATTTCGGGGCATTTAATCCTTCTCCAAAAAGATTTTAATTTAAATAAACCCTAATTTCTTCCACTTAAATTAAAAACACATTACATCAGTTATTAAAAAAAAAACAGTAAAGTAGTTTAACCTCCTCGTTTTTAATTAGGGAAGGTAGATTTCGTTTGAATTTACTTAAAAAGAATATATATATATATATATATATATATACGTTGTTTTAAAATACAAATGTAAATTACCTTACAAAAGATTTAAAAATAGCATATTAATAAACACCATTTTTTGCGATAGGACTTTTCTTCATTTTATCTTCTTAATATGGCCTAGTTAATATTTTTCTGTGTTTATTAGCAGATTACCTTAAATTGCAATATAAATTAGTTTTTTTATTAAATTTTCCTATAAAAAAGTTTTAAAAGGTCAGATTCGGAACGTACTATAGTATTTTTTATCATTATTTTAATGTTTAAAGTATTTTAGAGAAGAAATACAAGTGGAAAAAAGATTTAATGTTCATAAAATTGTTAGGCATAGCCATTTAAAATGCGATGAAAAGAAGATTTTATATCATCAATAGATGCTTCAGTTTTATAATAAAAACATTGTTTTCTTTATATATTTAAATTATATTTTGAACTACATACATAAATTATCTTACGTTTAATTCATTGGATGCATTTTAATGTCAAAACAAAATGCTAATATTATTCATTTATTTATTTGTATATTTTTTGTAATGATAATGTTTTTCGTGGACAACCTTAAAGATTTCATATTTGACATTCTTAGTTCCATTATATATGATAATAGTATATTTGTACATGATTCAAATTCTAGACGACAACTGGTTAAAAGTATGTAATATTTTCAATTTCTTTTCAGATTTTCGATTTCTTTTCATAAGAACATAGAAATCCTTGATAAAGTAATTAAACAAACGTGAATAAATCTGTTCATGAACAACAGAGCATAAACTTGGTTTTAGGTAATATGAAGTTTTAATCAACGAAAAATAATTCACATAATTTCTGTATAAGTATTTCTTTATATTTGTTTATATAATCATCGATTCCTCTTAGTTTCTAATATAGAATGTAATAAAATCAGAAAACGCATCAAACATATAACGAAGTACATGCTTATCGTTTTTAAGTCATGTAATCTACATGACCCTTTTGCATATCAGTGCATATCAACGGACGTTTTCAATCTTAAAGCTATAGTATGCGTATTTTTAAACGTCGATATCAAAGAAAGTTTTTTAAATTCTAGAAATATCTAAATAAAAACTGTAAACTGAGAGTTTAACATATACGTGTTAATCAACGAGTAGATTAGAAGGAAAGCGTAACATATGTCAGGCTAAGTAAACATCTATATATTTAAAAGACCATGCTGTTTTTAGTCATCAGCTTTGAGCTTTCTGCTGGGCCGAATTTGGCAAATATTTTTGTAAATAAAAGCTGTTTATGTGTAAATATGCCTGTTCTAGCTATTTTTAAATTTATTTCCCTTTTCATATTTTCTTTTTAATTATAATTGTCCTTTATGAAATTTCTTCAGATCGGTGCACTGTAAAAAAACCACTGTAGATTTGCCAGAATAAACTCGATAACAGTGAATGTGTTGTATCTTTCTTTGGTTTCCTGATTATATTAACATGTAAAATACAGTAGTTGTGTAAAATTAACAGAACAATGTGCTGGCAATTTGGACGCATTTTTTTATAGCACTAACTGCTGGCGTTCAAATTGCCAGCACATTGTGCTGCTAATTTTACGCAAATACTGTATTTTCCATGTTAATATAGTCAGGAAACAAAAGAAAGATACAGCTTATTCACTGGGATCGAGTTTGTGAGCGAGATGTACAGTACTTTGTACTGTAAAAATGTCGTTTTTTTTTACAGTGTGGCAATCGGGTTACTTCCATTGTTGAAGCGAGAAGGAAAAAATGGGTATTACCGTATCATTACGGACGCCATTTTCGTATTACAATTAATAACAACTTTTAAAAAAATATTGAACAGAAAATTACGTCACGTTTTAAATTTACGCACTTTTATCCCAAATTTTTATTCATAAGTTTAATTTTTAATTTTTTCGTTTTTAATTCCGCTGATACTGAAATTGAAATTCGAATCTCAGAGGGCTTAAGTGAGTGAAAATGACCGCCTAGTAAAAATGAAATGAGTATTTTCTTTGATAATTTGAGTATTTTCTAAATATTTTACTGCGAATGCGTCTGAAAGTAAATTTCTGCATTTCGCCGGAACTCAGATTAGAACCTCAAGTCTTGTAACTGGCAAACGTGATGTCAAGCTTGAGAATATATATATATATAAATAACCTATTGCATGTTAAATATTTTTAAAATAATGAATATAAATACGTAAGATATGCATGTAAATTTTGCAACGGTGAATGCGACGTTATTTTTAGATTTCGTTGAAAACAAAAATTATAATTGTGTCATAGGGACGCAATATTCGTTGATTTTTCATTACTTCATACCACAGATCAAAGCCACAATTAATAATTTCACAAATGCTTAGCTTAATTGCATATTATTGTTTACGTATAGGAATAAAGTTTAATTTTTGAATAATTTGAAATGTTGAAAGTAAACATTAGTTAAAAATAATATTTCTTTTAACAGTTATCCTAAACAATATTATTTTTGTGAGCTTTTCATAAATTCAATAAATACGTTCTTTTAGAGATATTCATTCGTCGAACTCGACGGATTCCGACTCATAGTTAATGAAAACGGTACGAAGACAATGAAAAGAAAATTCAAGAACAACTTGTCTTATAAGTTTATTATATCTAATCTATTAGCATTTGTATACTTTTAAAAATCAAAAAAGTGTTCTATAATTTTAGAATCTTATCAATAAAAATATTTGAAAATAACAAAATATTATCTTTTAGATTAAGTTCAAAATTAAGTTATGTTCCTTCGGTTAATTTTAACATATTACAAATAAGTAAATAAGTTCACATAAGACCACGTGTAGGATAGAATTTTAAATTACCGAAATGCTACCTGCAAAGTTAAAAATAACAATAGGAATTTTTTTTTAAATATTTTATTACCAAATGTCCTTTAATGCACGATTTAGTTTATTTGGAAAACATTATATTTGAGACTATTTTGGTTCATTATCTACGATAAAAATAATGGAAATTGTCTTTATGTTTTGATTGTACATAAATTCTTAGTCACTCCTGATACTCTTGTCACTCCTGAGTTATATAACATAACGTGCTCAAAAAATTATAATTTTAAGTTATATACTTACTTAATTTTTTTTACACTACACAATAACTATTCAACTATAAAATAAATGTTATAATGTTTTTAATTGTTTTCAGAATTAATAATTACTACCTGATAATGATAGAGAAAAACGCCAGTTGAGCACATTGCAAGCAGTTTCGACAAATTGTGTATGCTATAACCTCTCCATGATACAATTTAGAAAAAAACCCATTTCACGACCTTAAATGCATGTAATAGGGTGTGGTGAAAATGAAAGAAAAAAAATTGAAAGTGTTTCTTCTGATATGTGTAAAAAGTTGTGTTTTTGCACACTGAATATAAGGTCAAATTTTTATTTCATTTGGAATTGATTTTTAGGGCTCTACCGCTCTAAAAACCCATTAATGCCGACTTTTAAATACTCGATCAATTTTGAAAATTTTGTTCATAATTGTTCATTCTGTGTCTATTAAGTACATCGTACATAAATTTTATTTTTCCCGTTGTATTTACTAACTTTTTTTTAATGGTAGATTTTTGTACGTTACATTGGCATGTTTCTTCTCTGATTTGACTATCCAATGGTTTCATTGGTAAAATCTTTGTTCATTTTTATCTTTATACCTTATTGTCTAAGTACATAATAAGAGACTATGGACTCATCTACACTGAGATATTCTGGGATGTCTAAATCTTTGCATGCTCTGTTGAAGTGCTCAAAAAAGAGACTTTATATAATTTATCTATAAAAGGAATATAATCTATAAAAGGACTTTATATAATCTATCGTCGTCTATTTCCATGTTATTTGCAAAATGTACTGATCTCAAAATCACATCAAAAGTGTCGCTTCTCAACGATTGTGAAATTAAATTGTTGTGCACGTCAGTTGAAAGAGCTCAATAGAGTCTCCCGTTAGGCAATTTCTTATATCCAGCTACTAATAAAAGCCCAATGAACGCAAGAATATATTTCTTTGTGAGAATTTTGTGAGTCCAAACCGACATTTACACAGCACTAAAGAATTACGCATCTCATTTCGCGACACGTGTTTATTCATAGACGACTCTCTTTATGTGCCCTTGAATTATAAAAATTCGTTATAACGAGAGAATAGAAGTGGCACAACCGAAACACTTTGCGATAAAAGCCAGCACAATCGAATGCCGTAATACAATTTAGATTTCGTTGATTGGGTGGGTCCACCGAAATGGTCGCTCTATGTTGAAAAAGTGGAAAATTCGTTATATCGAGGGAGTCAGAATGGCACAAACGAAACTTTTTACGGTACAAACCGACATTTACATAGCACTAAATAAGTACGTATTTCATTTCGTGACACGTATTTATTTACGATTTTAATAAGTGGTTTTCTATAAGTGTCCTTCAGTTATAAAATTTCGTTATAACGAGATAGAACGGAAGTGGCACAAAAGAAGCTTTTTGCGGCACAAACCAGCACAAACGTAGCATAAACGAATGCTGTAATTAAATTTTCATTTCGTTAATGGTGCAGGACTGTCATTTCACTGGCCCCGCCCCTATTTTGTTCGTTATAACGAGGGAACAGAAGTAGCACAAACGAAAATTTTTGCGGGAGAAAGCAGCACAAACGAATGGTGTCGATTAATTTTCAAAATCAGTATGGGGTGGGGGCCAATGAAATGAAGGTTTATTTTTTTATTTTCTCGTCGACCTAAGATGGAGATTATATATATGCCGGTTGGTATAATTTTCTACCATCAAAAGTAAAAGTGAATATACGAAACGAAAGAAAAGTAAAACTAACTTTAAATAGCATAATTGTATAAAGTACACTATTACGATTGGGATTCCATTTAAAACATTATTAAAAATTGAAAAAAAAAATATGCGTAATTTACCTTTTTCTTTTTGAAGGTAGAGGCATGCTGATTGATTTCGTATTCACTCAGATTTTACTGCTACTACTACACACATTTTCCACAAAAATGGGGGAATTTCATTTTTATACTTATTTGTGACTATTTAAGATGTCAGATGCATTATTGTTTAAGAGCCATCTCTGTTTAAGAGAGTATTAGTGCCATCTAGTGATTAATAATAAAATTAATTCGGTTTGGTAGATTTTTGTACCAACCGGCATTAATGGGTAGATTATGCCCTTTATACGTGAAAAATCAAGTATTTCACTATGTAGTATAAATTATTAAAAACAATTTTATTACTAAAATTCTCATTTCAGTAAAATACATTATACAAAATTACTGATTAAAGTATTGCTTGTGAATAATCTAAGTGTCGTCGTGTTTTAACACCTTAAATAATAATAAAGGTAAACTTAAAATATGAATTGCATTGTCGAAATGAAGATAAAGAAAACGCACAATAATTAGACATGTAGTTTACTTTTTTTTTCAAATATACATAAAATATAGTTCTCTAAATATATAGGAAATACATTTTTCTAAACATATAGTAATATAATAAAAATAATATACACGATGTTCTGTAAAATGTTCTTTCATATCACTCTAACTTATATTGGCCTTTGGTATCAAAACTAGGCATTTCCTTTCAGTGATTTGATTTTTGCTCGCATATATCCGTCCCTTGCATCTACTCCTAAAACCGTTAATGATGCTTCAGTAACTAATTTCATGCACCCTTCAACTGATTGAATACGACACGGAAACATATGGAATTGAAATGATGGGACTTCCTATCTTTTTATGAGAACTTTCAGCTCCTTACTCTATTAAGAATGCGGGGTGATGTGATTTCACATTATTGCCAGTCAATAATATTAATATATTCTATAGCACTGGTGTTCAATATTGGATATGAAACTGTCTTATTGTTGAACACTCCATTTCCCTTGCTTTCAATATTCTTTGGAATTCATGTTCTCGAACATGGTTTCTTGCATAAGTTATCATCCCTATAATTTTCTTTGTTAACGATAGATGCATGAGTTTCCTTGAATAACGGGCTCGACATTCTTCTTTAAATGTTCCTTGAAATAATGAGACAACTTAATTGTTTAAAAAAAAAAATATTTTGAGCTCCTTTTTTGGAGGAATAATCTTTCATAATGTGAAACGATATAGATGAACATACGTTCATTACAAATTCAGTCATAATCTTCAGTTTTTGATCTATGTAGTCGATTGGCAGTTGTGAACCATCTAGAGTGATACATTTTATATGGATTGAGATTTAGCTGTTTCAGGAGGATTGGCCGGAGGAAAATAATTGACGAATGTCGTAAAAATAATTTTGGTCTGTACTTAACTTTGCACAGATTTTTTTTTAAATCCCACAACTGTCTATTGTTCACATTGATCCAATGATTTTCCAATAGAAACAGAAAAGGCTCATGGGCCTCGCGTATAGTTTGTCCATCAAGTTCAGAAAATTAATCACGCAATGGCAATTCGTTTGCCTGAAGCTGACATACTAACCACTGCAAGGAACGACTAATCTTTGTTTAAAAAAATCTAATAGCACCATTCTTTCTCCTAGTGTTTACAGTTGTTACGTCACAACCTATAGCCATAAGTTTATCAAGGTGTAAGTTATTTTCAGTGGAATATTTTAAAATTCTTTCTGAAATGTTCTTTACTGATCCAGAAGATGGTGTGATGTGTCTCAGATACAGTGAATTTGACTCTTCAATCAGAGATACGAGTTCTTCACTTATAGTTCTTCGGTGTAATTTGTCTCAAATTTTCCATCATTTCCTTTGGATTTGAGGAATCGAATAAGCTTCTGGTATTCAGGAAAATTGTTGTCTATCATTTGATCAATACGCCTCTGGGAAACTACAATAATTGATGCTTTCTTCCAAATTTCTTCGATCTTTTCTCTTACGATTTTAATTACTTCTGACTTCAGTGAATCTTTACCATTTGTTCTGTACGGAAAACTGTGTGTGTTTATAGAACTAGTAAATTAACACGAGATGTAAATAACATTATGTTGAAACAAACACATAGACATCTTCCTGCAGGTACAGAGATGCGGTTTGTTAATGATTAACAAAAGCCAGGCTTTTTGCGAGCCTGGTTGCAAAATTAAAAATCTCACAGCTAAAAGGATGAGCTGATGCGTTCAGTCTGAATGTTCGACTCCATCTCCTTCTTCCAATGTAACTGCACTACAAGGAAGTGTCCTTGACCATCAGATATAAATAACATTAATAGTTATTTTTAAGCAATAAAGATAATTTCTTAGTAGAAAAGTATCTTGATAGATATTAATAAATCATAAGTTATTAGAAGCAACTGAGAAAATGTCTAAGTAGAAAAGTACTTTATATGATTTATAGTTTCCAAAATTTCTATAATTTCTAAAAGAAATGTATTTCACAACAATGATGAAGTTATGAGATGTTTATATTTCTAACACCACAGGAAATGATTTATGATTGATTGATTACTTTCAATAAACGTCAAATAAAGTTACTCCTAGATTATAATAATTGTTAAATAAATGTTTGTTGCATAAACATATTGTGTTGTATAAAAATAATACTTTGTAGCATCTACTATTGCAGGCAAAACAGCTTTATTTATTTTTGAAGGGGCACCAAATAGGGGATATTCCTCTTCAATGCTAGTAATCGTAAATTTTGATTTGCTTCCAACAGCACTCATTTAAAAATGACTCCAAAAAATAACTCCAAAAATGAAAACAAACAATTTTTAAAACTTAATAAAACGTTTCAATTTTTTTAAAAGAAACACTTTAAAGTTTAGAAATAATAAAGGGAATTACACAAAACTTTTAAATATAAAAATGTCAAACGCGATTACCAAAAAATTCTGTAAATTGACAATTTATGATAAGAACTCATTGTGTGAAACAATGAAAATATAAATGTCCTGGTAGAGCACTGTAGGAGTTTTTCAAACCCGTGAAATTTTGCACGTATATTAGAGGTAATAAAAGGCAACTTTTGGCTGCTATCCAAAATAAAAATTCCAACTTTCGTTTTTTCACTCCACCCTAGCACGTAATCACACGTACGTAACAATAATATTTCACCAAAAGACCAACAGAAAGCGCCAAATAGCAAAAATAGATCATGTAATTCCTGAGTTACACTATAAATTTAAGGTTTAAATTAATATGCACTGCACTTAATTGTTATTTTCTGCAAGAATTTCTCACCAAAAATTAAGTTACTTGGAACAAACATTATTAAAAGATGAACTAAACTAAGGATAAACTAGAAAACAGGAATTCTGCTATTTCAGAATTTAGTGTCGCCCCCCAATGAAAACTATATAAATATAGATAGTACAAAACATATTTCAGTTTTAAGACTTAAAATACAGGCCTTTATTTTGTATAAAATTACGTCACTTGTGTTCGCTGAAGAATCCCACATTTACAATCCAGTCATAAAGCCATCAATAGAAAATGATGCTCCATGTTTTTTTCTTAAACATTCATTTATTTTTTTTTTCAAAATTAAGCCAAAATTAAGCATAATTCATTTAAATGTTAAGTAGAACATAACTTTTTTTTTTCAAATGTTAGTTTGTCCATTTATTAAAGTGCCAACGTTTGTTACATCCATATTTTTGTAATTTCCTAATATTAAGTACGTTAACATCTTTAGTATGTCTAAAATATTAAAGTTACTTTTATTCATTCCATTATGTTTTAAACTACTTCACAAAAATAATTTTTTACATTGAAACTCACAAGGCGTCTTACCCCTAGACAGTTGGCCATCTTACCCATAGGTATGGGTGCTGGGCAACATATAACTATGATATGTTCCCGCACCATGTTGGTTAAATCAAAGTAAAATTGCGTAATCGGTTATTTCTGTTTGTATAAATATTTTTTTATAAAATATAATTATGAGTGTAAAATTATAATGTTTATATATTTAAGTAAAATAGGAGTGTAAGTTCATACAAAAATTATTAAGTTGATTTTAAATATTAAATATATATTTTTAAAAAATTGTTGTATTGTAAAATGAATGTATAATGTTGAATAGAGTTCGGATCTCAGACAACAACAATAGCCATACGCCATGGTGTCGTTTTATGACAAGCCAATGGAAAGTGGTGTATAATTAGAAATCGTAAAATAATAAAAACGTTGGAATAAATTTATGGCCTCAATAAAAGTGTTGGGATAAATTTATGGCTTTTCAGACCACCCAAACTTTAAGGCAGATAATAATATTAAAGTATATGTAAGGGGCCATTTGCAGACTGTTAGCTAATAGGCCTATCGAAGAATAATGCAAAATTTTCTCACATCCAATAACAGTGGACTAGACAAAATAGTTCCACCCACTGCAGGAGTTGGTGTGCAAGAAGAATAAGGTTTGAAAAAGAGAGTCTGAAAAAAGATGTAGAGGACGCAGGAGCTCTCCTGAAAGCCCGTGCAATGAATCCTGAAAGCCCTAGTAATGCCCAGGCCAGATGGACATATCGGAGCGAGCCTAATCAAGCCTAATTGAGGATGTCTTCCTGATGTACATATCGGAGTGAGCCTAATCAAGCCTAATTGAGGATGTCTTCCTGATGTACATATCGGAGTGAGACCAATCAAGCCTAATTGAGGATGTCTTCCTGATGTACATATCGGAGTGAGCCTAAGCAAGCCTAATTGAGGATGTCTTCCTGATGTTAAAATAAAGAGGATTGTTCTACAGAGGTCCGTAGCTATGCATCCTGCCATCCCGATGTTGCCGCTCTGATACGAAGCGAATTCCTGATGACATATGAATATGATCCTAAGCAACGCGACAACTCTGACTTTGATGAATAAAGGCCACCATCCCGTATATTAAAAAAAGGTACTACTTTAAACTTTTTTCTTTTACCACTTAAAATCATATGAAAAATTATAAATATACTTTTCTGATATTTTATGGTAGAGAGTAATCTGAGATCCGACAAAACCAATAATTAAATAAAATTAAGGTAATTTAAAAATGAAAGAGAATTATTCTTTTAGCAAAAAGAAAAAAATATAATAATTAGAGTAAATAAAAATATTGTCTTTTTTTTAAAGATTAAATATACATAAAATAATGAGAAGCAAACAAAAGTATTGCTTTCTTTTTTTTGAATTAATATTATGTATTTCTGTATATAGTTGTTGTGACAGCGTTTCTGTCCCATACCTTTTTTTAATTCAAAATTTAATTTAAAACATAACTTTCTTACTTTTAGATCATATTATCCCCCCCCCCTCTTTCCTATAATGAAATATGTGATTAAATTCATTTCTCAAAACCATCCAGAGTTTGGTAAAGTGATTTCTTTCATTTTTCTAAAATTATCTTTAATTCAAAGCGCTCAAATAATCATTTCCTTTTTCCTTTCTTTTTAATCTGTAACTACCCGTTTTTGCTGCGTGTGCAAAGAAATAAATAAGAATTAAATAGCACAGCTGCTAGTCTTATTTCATGTTCTTGTATTGGATATTTTTCCCCGCCGCAGTGATAAGAAATTTTTATCGCTACTAATACGTGAACCTTGAATATATATATTAACAGTAAAAAGTAAAAATGAACAGATCTTATGGGAAGCATGTATTTATCGTGCTTTGTGGTCGAGCTAAAAGCCAGATGCCTGTGATTTTCAGCATTCTTCTCTGGCGGCGGTCTACTTTGTGAAAGCTGTTGGATAAACAATTTCGGTTTGTCTGTCACTTTTCTCATCGTATTAGAAGCGCTTGCTTGCAATCCCGGCTTACCCCGTCCGATTGTATCACCACATTTTTGCGGTAATGTTTTTCGCCAAGACCCTTTGTTCATTTTCGCGCGGTCACCAAAAGTTGTAAATTGGCGATGCTGTGCCACGCCAAGATTTCTTGATTTCGTGCAAAAAACTGGACTGCTGTTTCAGCTCTCGAGATGTAAAGTTGTCTAATAAGAAGAGGCGCTTCGGCGTCCCAGGTATTGTGGGGTCTCTCTCTCCCATTTTGGCTCCTGAACCACCTTTCTTTTATAAGATTTTTAATAAAGAAATAGTTCCTGTAATATGGTTGGAGTTTTTGCATTTAAACGAACCATCCCACTGAACACTATTACACAAATTTGGCCCATCGGCCGGTCGTTTCTCCAACCTAAAAAAAAAAAAAAAAAAAAAAAAAAAATGTTTTTTATTTAAGAGAGAGAAATTCCCCCCACCCCTTTTTTTTTAAAAATGTTCTTATGCCGCACCTTCGACGTAGTACTCCTGCAGCTTAAAAGGACAATTTTATTCTTCAACTTCTCTGCCCATTCCTGATGTTTCTGTAAACACCAGTACATGATGAATGATCCGGATGATGTATGTGCCGGAGCACCGCTGCTACATGTCTTCAAAAATTTTATTTGCATTTTAATTGAAAACTGGACTAATTATATGCACAATCCTGATACTACACTAGTGACGTTGGAATAAAGACGTTTGTTACCTATCATCTCACCTGATATTATCATCAACGCCAATTTTGTGCTTAATCTCTCCTGGAGTCTTCTACATGTGCGTTATCAGTGATTGGAGTTTTTGCAAGTGATCTGTGTTTTCTTCAAAAGTGTGTCAACAACAAAAAAAAATAACAGTTCCTTTTGTGTTTGTTTGTGAAATTGCAAAAAAAGAAAAAAGTTAAATCTAGTGATTCCTACAAAAAAGTGCACCTGACAAGGTCAAAATTCATCGTGCTTCATTCCGAATATTGCCTTTGTGATAGAATTTTCTTTTCTTGTCGAAATGTGTTTTTACTCAAGGAAATCTAAAAAAAAAAGTGTTTCTCACTTACAATAACAGGGACGCACCATCTAAAAAGTATGTGCTTTACTGTGATTTATAAAATCTCAAAGAGAACTTAGTGTGACACTACTTACCACAGTTAAAAAAGTACATTTTTAGGTTGTGTTAAAAAAAAAAAATTAGAATACAATACAAATTTCAACATGGACATTTTTTTTTTCTCCTTTTTAAAATCTTAATTTTACTTAATACAATATTTTTTTTTAATATTTTTTTTTCCAGTTTCATCTCTTTTCAGGCTATGATAAATGTTTCTATATTCATATGTGGTTAAAATTTTATTACTCCATACTATTCCATTTTGTTTTTAATAAGGCTGCTTATAAAAGGTAATAGCCGGAAGAAAGAGGATGTCTACTTTATAAAAAAAATTGTTTTTTTTTTTTAAATCGTTATACTTGCAGCTATAATTCTAAGCTGTTCTTTGCATGTTAATGTTTAAAAGGTAAGTGCTATTTAAGTTCAGTTATTTTATGATTGTTTAAATATACTTTATTTTCATGCATGACAAGGATTTTCTGGGTTTAACATTTATCATGAAAGATATTGCGCTTCATTCCTTGTCGCTATTGCACAAACAATAGCCTTTTAAAATTTATCTAATTTATCTGTACACATTTTGTTGTTTTTTTAATTATAGTTATGAATGACATATTTTTAACGAAAGGTGTGGTTATTTTTTAATTTAATTTCTATTTTGATTGAAAAGAAATGTATTTGTATTTATCTCTGTTATGCATATTTAATATGTTAGGTAATATTTCATCTGCTTTTAAAAATATAAGTTGTTACTTACAGATCGGCAGTTGATGTATAAAGTAAAATTTATGAATAATTGGGATGCATTTCTAAGGGGATAAAAAAAAAGGGTAGCAATTTTTTTTAAGTTTGTTGCATTTGATTCACATTAGAAACTTCCTGAGTATCTTGCATTGACACATTGACGCACTTCAGAGATAATATATTCTTTTTATTTTATCTCTAGGCCTTGATGTTGCTTCTCTGTTGTTTTATCATTTGTTGCACATAAATACGCTGGCTCGTATGCTGTCTGTTAACAGTATGATTTAAATAATATGTTGTGTCATATTGCAAGTTATTCAGTATAGTGTCTTTTATGAGTAGTTTTTTTGGGGATTTTTTTTAATGTTTTTTTTATTGTCAGTTAAGATGTTGTCATTCAGCCTTTCTTAAAGATTGGGATAAAAAAAAGTCTATAGATATATTTATCTTGGATTGTAGAGGACTTGCTTTTGAATACCTTTTACATTATTAGACCTGGGACACACTTTTGAAATTTATTTTTAGAGTTAATAGATATTTTTTTTTCTATGCAGAAAGTTTTATGTTTTATGATGTTATTAATTTTTTTTTGCACTAATTAAGAGAAATGTGAAATATGTTGGATTTGCATATTCGTGGCAATTTAAAATAAGTATAGAGGAGGTGAGCATAACATTTTTTTTTTCTCAGTTAGATGTGGGCACTTGATTAGAAATTTACATACAGTTGGCGTAGTCATAGGTTAAAAAAAAATATTAGATTAGTTAGCTTTCACATTAATATTTTCTTGGATTGTGAACTTTGGCAAAATAGTTAGTAAGCTTAGATTAGTTTAGCCTGGCATACATTTTATTTAGGTATATTACATAGCTCGAGTCATCATGTCAGGGTTACAAAATATTTTTTTTCACTTTTGGCTCTCGTTTGCTTTTGCAAAATACATAAGATGTACAACATAGGTTTGACGTATAGTTTTAAACTGTTATTTTTTTTATGTTTCTCAATGACATGCATTCACATTAATACATCGTTTTTTTTTTGTTTGTTTTTTTGTGTGTAAGTTTGTTTGCTTGTACTTCTATCATGGTTTGTGTGGGATACTTCAGTCATTGCGCTATTTTCCATGGGATAGCAAAATGTCTGAGGTGTGTATTTCGATCTATGGTTAAGCAAGTTGGCCGCTAGCTTAATCAGGGATCGGATATGTTTCCCAACATGATTCATGGAGCTACACTAATATTAATTTTACAATTGGAGTAGTGTTTACATTTTAAAAATTATTTTTAGATTGCTAAAATTTCACCTGTAATTGTTTCCTAATGCTGATGATGGATAACACCTTTACACTAATTTACACTTTATTTCTAACTTGCTATGGGCAGATAGCATTGTTTGGTATTAATCACACATGTTTTTTTTCCCCTCTCATGCACATGGTTTGGGATGTCATGTTTGGCCTGGTACTTTACACACACACACACACATTGACTCGTTCAGTTTTGCTGGATTTTGTTGTATTTCAATTAATACTCACCATGGTTAAGGACATTCAGTGCCGTCTGTGTATGTATACGTTTCTTTTAGCATCATTTGGGTTTAGCTTAAAAATTGAATTTTTTTTCACTGCATTCACAATTTCGTAGTTGTTTTTTTTAGATAAACTTTCTTTTAATGTCAAGTTTTTTTGGGGGGTTCGTGTGTTTAAAAGTTTTGCAGAAATTATAACATAATGTAATTGTTGTACATTGTTTACACAGTTATCTTAAAGTTTTTTTTTTTTTTTCCAAGGGATAATTAACCGGGTGTACAGTTTTACACATGCAGCTAATGTACTGTTTGACTTCATTGTTTACGCGCGGCTGGTGACTCGTTGCTATTTTAGTTATAACATAAGGTATTTTTTTTATTATAACTGACATGATATTTGATATCGGTAAGTGTTTTTCTTATAAGAGGTAGTCACATGCATAATGTGAGCTGTTAGGTACACTTTATTTTTTAAAGGGCTATTCACATATACTCATTAAACTAAATCTTTGGCATTTTTTTCTTCAGATTTAAATTTTTTTTAATTTGTGAGTTCAAGTCTCACAGTTGTCTTGTGACGGATACATACATGCATACCACATAAGGTACATTGCTTGTTATTTTTGGCTATCAAAAATTTTTTTTTTCTTTTCCCTTTCATTCTTTTCTTGGAACATGTTTGCCTTACATAACTTCTACAATTTTTAGCATTGAGTTATACATTTTATGCACGCTTCCGTTAACTTAAGACCGTAATGACTTTGGCAGATGCAGTTTTATTTTCTTTTTAACCCTTAGTGAACCACTTATTCAACAGTTGTCTTTCACATGTAGTTCATGTGTTGGATATTTGTTTGTGTTACATAACAGTTGTTTTTTTTAATACATTTTGGTGCATTCTTATACATACATTACACTAGTTCATGTGTTGATTTACATATTTTGTTCATTTGCTTTTACACATTGTACTTTGCTAGCGATTTATTCGGCAGTATTTCTTTTTTTTTTTTTTTTTTTCTTACAAGTAGTTCATTGAGTTGTACACACTGGCTGGTTTAGAGTTTAACCAGAGTTTTCACACACATTACAAGTAGTTCATTTGTTTTATTAACCCGTATTCATTGCATTTTGATGATAACTCATTAATTATGTAATTGAATCTCACTCGTTGTAAGTGTCTTGGGTTATTACACATATACTGTCTGTTTATTTTGTTGGCAATTACATTACAATTTTACTTCATTGAGACATTAATACATATAGTTCATGTGATATTATACAATTTGTTCATGTGTTTACTTACACGTTGTGATGCTTGCGTACACTTTTGTTCATGTGTTGCATTACAAGTAGTTCATGAGTTTGGGAGTTTTTCCCCCCTCCCTCCACACACATACAGTTTCTCCTTTTACTTTCCTATCTTTTAAATTTTACACCATGTTTCAATATTAAAATACTTCTTTTAAACAGTTTTATTTTGTGTTTGCATAATGTCAGAACATATCAATGGCATCATCACTTTGTATCTATACAAAGATTTTAATGTTTCTAGGAGTTATCCGTCACATGACATATTAAACTACACATACATTTCGAAGTTGTTAATTTAAACAGGTAACATTTTTTTACACTTTCATTAGATACTTCTTACTTGGAGGTGGCAGATCGAGTAAGATATTTTTTTTTCACTATACAAAATTGTATGCAATTTATTATTAATTTTTTATAAGTTTGCCAGGGGTTAAATTTTGATCAATACACGGAATGTCAGGATGGCAGTGTAAAAATTCATAAAATGCTAAATTATAACATACTGTGATTTTTTTGGAAACCGGGGACTTAGTTAAATTGCAGGAATCTAAAAAAAAAAAACTACCCCTTATTATTTAGGGCAGAAGCCATAAGCTGATGCCACTAGAAATCACAATATTCCAATATTTAGGGCTACACTTGTTTGAGCGCGTGCAGCTTGCACAATTTTTGTCTCTGCTAGTCCTGTGCGTTATGCACAAATTTTTGTAAGTTTCTTATGCCAGTAATGAAGCAACTTAAGATAATACAAATAAGCTTCAATTTTATGAAAGAATTCATCTTTCCTTAAAGTAACAATTTTTTTACTGGTGTGTTTTTGTCCTTTGTTTTTATTTGCTTGCATTTATTTAATATTATGATCTCATGTAAGATCAAATTTTTGAGAAGTCGTATATACAGTAAATGCTTCTCTATATGAATAGATACATGACTAAAATGCTGGTACCAGCGCCACAATACAATGCCACAAAGAAAAAAAATTAAATATAGGATCCTGTGTTATCAACTAATGTGGCCATTTTAATTTGTGGAATATTTAATAAAAAAAAAAGATTATTTTGAATATTATGAGCGCTCAGTCATGGACATAACACAATTCTTGTGAATTGTTTTGAAAGCAAGCAAATATTTTTTTTCTACTTACTTATACTTGTATAAAATATTTTACAGGAGCTAAAGAGTAATAGTTCACAGACAAGTTAAAATAGATTTCTTGGTAGATATCAACTTAAATAGTTAATTTTACTTATTTTGTCTTGGTGCATATTCTGTAAGTGCGATTCGAATTTATTCGTAATTATTCAAATTTAATAATTACATTTTGACGCGAGTTATAATTTAATTTTATTAATGCTTCGCGTTGCTCTTCTACTAGAATTATGTAATTACGATCACTTCTGTTATTTGAATTTATCTAAGGTATATAAAATTATATACCAATTTGCTATGAGGTTGCTTGGATGATTTGGACCAATTAACAATTTTGGAGGTAAATTAAATAGAAAATAAACAGGTGTAATTATCTGTCCAGCAATGGGTAAGATGCCGAAATGCAAGTGTTTACAAAAACAAAATTTTCGATGATTTATATAATATCTGTAAAATGAAATAAGGTTTCAAATGATACATAAGTGTGCAAACTTTAATAAGAAATCAATGAATAACGAATGAATACAAAAGGCGATTTTAAAACAATAAATTCAAAAACTGCGGCATCTTCACCCAATTTACCCTAAATTATCTTCTCCTAACTCATAACCTCTTATAAATACAATGGAGAACTACCATTTTGCTGGCATTAATTGTTTATGCACCAACATGTGATTGTAACAAGACATATCTGTTTTTCCTTCAGGTATATTTTTACAACAAAAGTTGAAATTGGTGGAAAAGTCGCAACTATCACTAATGTCAGTTTATTTTTACCTTCCCCATTATTCCATACATCACGAATAAAATGTAAAATTTAAGTAAACTGCAAATCTAAAATTTCGTTGAAATGTAATATTCGAATATTAAAAGAAAATCTTTCCTATTTTACATTTTCTGTAAGCAGGTGGGGCGGCGTCAAAAAGACTGGGGAGCATTTTTCTAACTTTTTCCGACCTCCACATGAAACACATTGTTAGAAAGACCTGTGAAAACTTATTCATGATATGCCCTTCCGAGCACCACCCCCCATATTTGGCCTGCGGGGTGGGGGTTGGGGGCATGGACGATTTCAGCAAGTTCAGAAATGTGCCTCCCGGAGGCCAAATTTGGAGCTGGGGACTCGGGAGATGCATAGCATGGATTAGTGGTCACAGGAGTTTCCAACAATGTCACATGTGGGTGTCAGCAAAAGTTAAAAAAAGGTCCCTTTGAATCTACAATCGCGGCTGATGGAATACGTCCTCCCCTCTCTCTTTGAAATGCCCTTTACAAAAATGTGTTACTGTATTATTCACTCAATTATGTCTATGTGAGGGCAAAAACTTATTGATACTACCTCGTGATTTATTAAGTAGCTATTGATTAATACAATTTTGGAAGCACACAGTCATTCTTTGCATAAAAAAGAAAAAGGTTTGCAAAAAAATATTATTTATATGCTCATTAAATATTGTGATTTCAAATTTATCAACAGAATATTTTTTGAATGGAAACTTTTGGAAATAAACATTTTATCCTAATTGTATGTTTTCAAAAGACACTTCAAACCCACAGACATATATAAAATATTAAATTCATTGAAAATTTATCGAAGAAAATCTTTCTATAAAATGTTGCTAAATGATGTAAAATAACATTCATTATATTTTTCTGTTTGTGGAAATACATATATGATGCTGCTAAATATTACATTAAATTACAAACTGGAAACAATAAATTATGCAAAACACCAAGTTTTCATTTTTTTTTTTTTTTTTGCAATTTCTTTTGAATGATATTTTTTGTTTTTTTACATTCATATATGCATACCGTTAAAAAATTAAAACATTAGAATATATATTTATGAGGACGTATTTTTTACGTACACTTAAAAATTATACGCTTATTGTTAAAATTATATTTATTTGACTTACAGATTCCAAATAAAAAAGAATAAAATTAAACATACATAATAACAGGGAAAAATTTTTGGAACAAGGATGCCTAAAAAAAAAAGGAATTGTAAAAAATGAAAGGCTTGAATGGAAAATTATTAGTTTCATATATTTCTGTCTTTTTTTATGTAAACTAAAATATATTTAACCCTCTAAGCGTTTGGGGCGTAATATTCCGTTCACTAAGCTCCAGGTTTCACAGCAATACAAGCAATATTTAAGATAATATGATTCTATAGATTTAATGAATTTTAAATACATTGAAGAATGATTAATTCTCTCAAGGATTACACTCATATTTCTAATTGAGTTTTTTTTTATAATGTTGGAAGAATCATATTTTCTTAGCAGTTAAAACAAAATGCAAAGAAAACAACATTACAATTTTACCCTTTTGCAAGACGCTCGGAGGGTTAAATATAATAGATTCCAAAAAAACATTAAAACTTATATTTAAGTTAAATTAAAATTGTTTTAGAAATACTTTTATAGCATTTTATAATAGATTTTATATTTTACTAACAGCATATCCGTTCTTCTCACGGTCAGGAATTATAAAATGTGTGTTCATCAATTTTGAACATAAATCATAACTGTTTCATTGTTGAGAATCACGTGGTGAAAAGTATTAAGGTGTTTATATTCAATAAAAGTAACGCTTACCATGATAATTGTACAAAATACATTTTTCACTTTTATCTTTATTTTAGAGCAAGATTAAAGTAGCATATTTTAAATATAGATTTAATTTCGACGGACTGACCCAGCTATTAAATTATTAGTAATGTTAATAGCCAAAATTTTGAGATTGAAATTGAGCCGTCTTTAAAAGATATTTGACATTTTCATATATTAATTTAAAGCATTTTACTTTTGGAGGCTCGAAAACGACTCATAGACGCTTAAATATTCATTCTTACTCTTGTGTAACTTAAAATATTTTTTTCTAATCGCTTTACTTCATGTTTTCGCGAAAACATTCCATTACATTTTATAAAATTCTGAAAATGTAATTGAAAGTCTCGATTTTACAACATATAATTTTCACTGCTTAAAACTTTGAATATTTATTCAATTCATAACCCTATAAATATTTATCGGCATATAGATAAGTTTTTAAATATTTATTCATTGTACTAAACTGGATAAAGAAGAAAGGTTTCCATGTTTAAAGTAGTGTTGCATTTAGTGAAAAATCTTCTTTTTTATCCATGATAACAAACATTTATTAACATATTGGCTGCAGTATATTTTTTGATATTTTAGTTTTAACACACAAAAAGCTCTGGCCTTCTTCTGAAATAATTCCATAAAATGGCTTTCCAGATAGGTTTCCTATGTTTATGCATCATTAAATTTCTTTCAGCGTACGGATTTCATATAAAATGTCTTAAAATCTAAAGTAAAAGGTCACGTGCGAGTATTACTCCCGCACAGATGGTTCCGTGCAAAATAAATAAATAAATAAATAAATAAATAAATAAAAATAAATAAATAAATTTAAAAAAATAAATTTAGTAACTGGGCGCTGCATTACACAAATATGTCATTAAAAGTTGTCATTTAAGTTTTAAAAGTCGATGGCGCATAGAGTACACCGCCCGAGTTTTTAAGTTTGTCCAGAACGTCCGTGTATTTAATGGTTAATACCTCGGCTAATTAGCGACATTTTTTTTAATTGAAAAAAAAACGTATTTGCACGCAGACGATTTTTTTGCATAAGTAACCATAGAAAGCAAATTTGATACTACTCTCTTAATTATTCATTTATTTAAATACGAAGAAAATAAAAATAACTACCCATTTTCCTTAAACAGTAATATTACATATTATAAAAAATAAATTAATTTTTTCTCATACCTAAAAAGTATTTGGACAAGAAGCATTGACTGTTAAAAAAGGCATTAAATGTGAACATTATGCAAACTTTTTAGCATATCAGTCCCGCAGTACATTAACCCCGCACTTTAAAGTCACGTAATATAATAACTGGTCATGGATTCTGGGGAGTTTTTGTTCTAATGGCGCCGAAAACGTGTGAACTGTCTGTTGCTACCCGTGAAAAGATTATATTTCGTCACAATTCTGGATTAAGTTACCAAGGAATAGGTAAAAAATTAAATCTAAACTTTTCTAGTGTTCCTTATGTGATTAAGAAGAAAAAAGAAACTGGTTCGACAATAAATAAGCTGCGAACTGGGCATCCAAGAAAGCTAAATAACAGGCAAAGGTGAGCCATCATAAAAGAATCTTCAAAAAACTCTTTTGTAAGTGCTCGAGAATTAGCTATTGATGTCGCTTCAACGTCGGTAACAATAGTTACACCACAATCAATTAGAAATATTCTTCATGATGCAAATATTCGAGGAAGAGCCCCTCGAAAAAAACATTTATTAGTGAAACAAATAGGGTGAAAAGACTTGAATTTGGAAAAGCTTATGTCAGCAAACCACTAGAGTTTTGGAAAACTGTTATTTTTTCAGATGAAAGCAAGTTCAATATTTTTGGGTCAGATGGTAAGAAAACTGTATGGCGAAAGCCAAATACAGTCGAACCTCGTTATCCCGATACTCTAACGACTAGAAAAAAGAGTCGTAATAAGCGGGGTGTCGCAGTAATCGGTGTTGTAGAAAAATACGTTTATAAAAAGCTGTATTTTTAATTAATTTAAAACAATTTTAAATTAATAACTGTCCTTGCAGTTTTAAGAAATAAAACATTACTATCAAACAAAATTAACACAAAAACAAAATTGAAAATAATAAAAATCAGATTTATGATGACTTGCCTTTTATTGTTACATAAAATATTGATGAATTAAGGTTTTTTATCACTGGATGTGCTTCCTATAATTCTTTTTTTTTAATATTATACATTGAATTGTAATCGATATTCGTTGTTTCAGAAATGGATGTAAATAATTTTTGATCGTTTCACTGCAATGCAAATGCTTTGATTTTAGTCGGATGAAAAACGCCGTGTAACCACAAGAAAGAGCCGCCTGACAATAACAAAAAGACCGCGAGTAGACTGATACGTCTATCTGGAGTTTAAGTGGGTCATTCATAGTGTGTGGTTTTATTTATTCAGATGAAAGGTTGAAGTAAAATTTTTCATTAATCTCAATGGGGATTTTAGATACTTTTGTGAAAAGTTTGGCTAAGACATTTCTTACCGGTTAATTTCCGTGTCCGTGCTTATAAGATGGTTTATGAAAAATGGACAATTTTCCTAAACCGTCGGGATATACGGAGTTGAAAATTATTCAACGACGCAAAATCCAAAGTTTATTTACATTAAAATCCTATACAGAAAATCGGGACTTTAAAAAAGTGTCGTCATAAGCGGAGTGACGTGAAAACCGGGTGTCGGAATAACGAGGTCTGACTGTACTTCTCTTCAAATTAAGAACTTAAAACCACCTGTAAAACATGGCGGTGGTCATGTAATGATTTGGGGATGCATGTCTTTTAACGGGGTTGGCGAAATGACCTTTATTAAAGGCAATATGAATGTTGAACAATACATTAATATATTGCGAGATCATTTATCTAATAGTGCTCTGAAATTAGGAATTCCAAATTCATACTATTTCCAACTGGATAACGATCCGAAACACACTGCATATATTACGAGGTTATGGTTGCTTTATAATGTAAAAAAAATCAATTGAAAACGCCACCACAATCACCAGACCTCAATCCGATTGAAAACTTATGGCATATTTTGGATGTGAAAATAAGAAAAAGGGAATTTCCTAACAAATCAGAACTTAAGCAATTTGTTAGGGAAGAATGGCTACAAATCAGCAGTGAAACATGTCAAAAATTAATAGAATCAATGCCCAGACGATTACAAGCTGTAATTGAAGCAAAGGGCATGCATACTAAATATTAACACTGTTTTTAACTTATAAATAATTCCTCTAGTTCTATTTTTATTGCTATTGTGCAAATGTTTTTTTTTTGGCAGTACAAATGCTACTTTTTTATGTTTTCATATTTTAAATATAATTATTAAGTCAGATATTAAATATGTTTATTTGATTTGTAAAAGTTTTGGTATTTTTAATTCTTAGTTGCTTTTTATTTATTTATACATATGCTACAACAAATGTACCTGGCGCGCAAATACATTTTTTTGCTCACTGTATATCCAGAGCTCCTCAACGTCTTTGCTGAACACCCGCAAATCGAAATTCTCAGTGGGGAAATCCGTGTGGGTATCATGTAACGGAAAAAATGCGATTTCCTAAAAAACTATGTGACTTACAAGGAGAGGGCAAACCTTGTTAATCACAGATTTTGATTATTTTAATATATGTTGTAGGGTAGACACCCCTTAGTGTCAGGTTCAACGGATTTTATCCAATGCCCCTTAGTTCTTGAAAAACCAGGGGGTCTAATATTAGTAGACAACTTAAATACTTACTTCGCAGCAAAAATGACAGGTTAGTTGAAGCTCAGTTGGCATGGCGTTTGCCGGCTGATCCGAGGGCCCGGGTTCAATACCTGAATGCGCTACTTTTGTTTTATAAATATAGTTATAATTATAATTTAATAATTTCAATTAAAAATTTTAACACCAAACATTAATTATAATGTTAACAAACTTAAATTTATCATTTCTTATTTGTAAACTATCATTTCTCATCCATTAAAGAGGTTTAAAAAGAAACTGGATCTATTATTGAATGATAAAAATTCCAAAATCGTGACAAATTCTGTTGTGGTGCCATCTAGTTATGATAAAAAAAAAGTAATATTCAAATAAACTAAAAGCAGAAAAAATATAAAGGGGAAAGCAAAATAATTGAAAGCGCAAGCATACTTATTACAAATTTAAAAATCTTTAATATGCAAAAAAATCGGTTGTAATTTAATTCTGATGCTAATTTTTAATATGATTATGCTTGTTACTTTAAAAACAGAATAATAATATTATCTCATTGACTTCCTTTGTTAAAGCAATGCGTAAATGATGTTTCTTTAAAATCACGAATTGACACAATTGCTCAATATCATTGCAACGATAAAGAATATATGAAATACATTTTAAAAGTGATTTTTTTTAAAAAAATGACAGTTTTATGACGTTTTATTACAACTATTCAGTTAAAAGTAAAAAAATTAAATAGGTTAAAATTATAATTGATATACAATATTAAAAATTTTAATTGACAGTGAGATTATTAAGTTATACTTACAAGTAAATTTATAAAACAAAAAAAGAGAAAAACAAATGCAGCGCATTCAGGTATCGAACCCGGGCTCACCAATCAGCCGGTTAACACCATACCAACTGAGCTACGACTGACCTATCATTGCTGTAGCAAAGTAAGTATTTAAGTTGTGCACTAATATTAGACCCCCCGGTTTCTCAAGAACTAAGGAGCATTGGATAAAATCCGTTGAACGTGACACTAAGGGGCCTATACCCTACAACATATATTAAAATAATCAAAATCTGTGTTTAACAAGGTTGGCCCTCTCTTTGTTAGATTAATCGCTATAGATACCCTGCAAGGTTTAAATTAAAATCTTCTACTCCTAATGTTTTCATAATTTTATTTTCAGTAGATTCGGAAATAGAGAGTAGGGGACATATTTTTGCATTATATTTTCAATGATAACTTTGAAAATATAATACCGAAAATTGAAAGAAAAGTATTTTTAAGTTCGACGTTACGAAAGCTTTCATGCGTTACCTCCACACGATATACCAAGGAATTTTTTTTTTTTTTCAAGTAACTTAATTAGCCTCTCTACATTTTTTCCTAAATGTATTTGTGAATGGCTAATAATCTATAAATATGTGGGTATATCCGCAATAACCTTTATAACTTCAGCCATTTTGAACGTTTCACGTACCAAAGTTTACGAGTAAAATGACTTTGACAGACGGACAGATAGACACAGGAGTGAGCTTATAATGCTTTCGCTTTTACTTTTTAAATACGGAACCCTAAAAATATGGAAAACATGACATAAATGTATATTCCCTATGAGGTAGATTCCACGCTCTGTTTTTGACATTCATATATATATATATATATATATATTATAAAAAAGACAATTCTCGTTTCCCATCGCGAATGGTTTGATAATAGATAGTAACATTTAAATTGCAATTACACTGTCATGTAATCAGAAGGTAAATATGTATTTGGTATGTTAACTTAGCTAGTTACGAAAATGTTAGGATGTTGTCACAAAACCTAAAATTTGAACTGAATGCAAATAAAATTTTCTCATCACTGTAAAAAAAAAAAAAAAAAAAAAAAAAAAAAAAAAAAAAAAAAAAAAAAACGACATTTTTACAGTATAAAGTACTGTTCATCTCGCGCACAAACTCGATAACAGTGAATGTGATTTATCTTTCTGTGGCTTCCTGACTATATTAGCATGGAAAATACAGTAGTTGCGCAAATTTAACAGCACAATGTGCTAGCAATTTGGACGCCAGAAGTTTGTACTGTAAAAAAAAAAAAATGCGTCCAAATTGCCAGCACATTGTTCTGTTAATTTTACGCAACTACTGTATTTTCCATGTTAATATAGTCAGGAAACCAAAGAAACATACAGCACACTGACTGTGATCGAGTTTGTTCTGGCAAATCTACAGTGTTTTTTTACAGTGTATATATAACAAAAATCTACAATAATTGATAAATTACGCTAAAGATTTGAAACAATTATCTATATTATTAAGCACAAACGTCAATCTCAGTAAAAATCACCAAAAGTGAAATAGCAAAAATGTATATTGTTTAAGCACAGAAAATATGTAATTATGCCTTTTCCCTCCAAGAAAACGGCAAATAAGAGGTAATCTTTTATAAAGTTACCAGTAATATGGGTTCATTATTATATTTGTATACGTTGTTATAATTATTAATACTTAGTAGGTATGTCCTATTTCTTTGATCAGAAAAACTGGTGATAAATTTGAATCACGGATTGAAGCAAAGTAAATTGTTTTTCTTCTTTATTAGATCCTTAAAAATTCGAAATTTAAGAAAAAGTCCATTCTTAACAATCCTCTAACTCTAAAGAAATACTAAAATAATCCTAAATTTTGCAAATAGGTTTTTTCTAAACCATGATGTTTGAGGCTCTCCCAAATTAAATTTTTAAAATTTAATTTACAAAACAGTTTGAAATAAGTACATGGATTTTATAAAAAACGCAGTCTCCAATTTTTAATTTCAAATGTTTCTTCATGATTTGGCATACTTTTTATGCCTTTCAAGTTTGATTTTTTGAAATCTTCATTTCCATCTGACACATAGAGGTAACACTCATGCTTAATGAGATTTAGAGGGGGGGGGGAAATGACGTAATATACTTAGTACTTCCTCGATGTAAAAAAAAAAAAAAAAATGAGACACAAAACACTCATTTGCAGTTTTACATTTATTAAAATAAAAACGAATGAATTTACTCTCAGCCTTTTTTATGTTTTATATATAATTTCTTATTTTATGTACCGTAAGTACCAATTTATATAAAAAAATAATTCTATCGTGAAAAAATCCCGAAATTTGTGGTATTATGTTGTTCTGGTATTAGGTATGTGACAATGAAGTTAAAACTAGTGGATGTTCTTTGCGGTTTATCCATGGAAACATTATTTTTATGTTCCCAGTATTGCCAGTGTGATACTTTTTTTTTTAATTCAGATTTTTTGATTCTCACCACTATTTTTTACCCCCCAAAAAAAGAAGGGTTATGTGTTTCACGCGTATCTGTGTATGTGGATTTCTTTATACCTTATTAAACATTCACAAATATATTTTGGAAAAATGTACAGGGCTAATTAAGTTACTTGATGCCCCCCGGCATCTATTTCCGAATATACTGAAACTAAACTTATGAAAAATTTAGAAGTAATAGAAATTTCTTTAAACCTTGCAGGAAAATTATAGCGATTACCTTAGGTCACATAGTTTTTGAGAAAAGCGCATTTTCCGTTACACACAAATTTTGATTTACGGCCTTTCAGCAAAGGTGTTGAGGAGCGCGAGAGGTACCTGTCGTAACAAAAGTATAAAAAGTATTGTTGATATTGATTTTCGAAAAAAATCGTCGGTAATTAGCCGAGATTTTAACCCTTTAAGAAACGGGCTGTTTGGACATACATAATGGCAAGGGCGGCCTACTCAATTTACTATCGGATTTTAAAGCCTGAATAACAACTTTTAATGCTATATTTTTGTTATGAAAATACAGTATTATAACGTATAGTCCAATAGCAGTATAAAATCAATAAACGTCAAATTGTTAAAAGCAGACTGATTTAATTAGAATTAATCACAGAAATACAATTGGATTCGTGACTAGTTTGCATTGAGTGGAGCTCTCTATGCGCCTCCCTTTAAAAATTAATTATAAACGTACATTGAAAAACGGAGCACGACCAAGGCAGCGTTGCAACTTTGCGACCTCCTTTCGAAGTGCGCTTAGCACATTCCCAAGTTTAAACTTTGAACAAGCGTTTTGTTTTAGCTGCACTGTAAAAAGAGAAAATATTACTATACTGAATTTAGTTTTATGAAATGACAAATGAAGTTTAAATGTTCACCACTTTTGTTGTCCCTATAAGTTCATCACAAACGGATTAAGATAAGATTAAAAAAAAGAGTTATACAGAATAGCAATATTTGATATTATTTAGTCTTCATATCTCTTTGAACTTTTATGATATACCCATTCATACTTTTCTTGTATATACAGCTATACCCAACCCCACGTTGTATAATTTTTTACAAAGTCTTATTATTCTTTTAGAAACGATTTTTTTAAATAATACAGTTAATAATGAATATATTTATTGTACGGAACCCTCTGAGGGTGAGTAATACTCGCTCTTGACCGTTTATTTTTTTTTATTAAAATCCATTTATATCTACCGGTGCTCCAAGCGCCCAAAAAATAGATTAAAGTTGAAATTTTTATAAAAATGTATAATTTTTCTTATTTTTTTTAAATTGCTTTCGACGCGGGTTGAGAAAGTTGTCTTTTATGTATATTAGTTTACATATTTGTTCATTAAAATTCCATTCATATCTTCCGGTACCGCAAGAACCCCAGATATAAGTTAAAAAAATTATGAAAATTCACATTTTTTTTTCTTATTAAATTACTTTTATTGCGGGTTGCGAAAGTTTTCATTTGAGTATATTAGTATACATGCAAAAATTTTCAACTTCATATATTTCTTCCGATGTCCCAAGACACGTATTTCTACAAACTAAACGAAAACTCAATTATATAGTCCAGGAACACATAAACTATGTAAAGAAAAAATAATTGCAAAAATCCTCTATTGCTTCTGATTGCTGTAGGGAGGGACATAATTTCAATTTTGACTCAGCTACTATTACGAAGAAATGCATTACTCCTCTAGACTTAAAATTTTTTGAAGCTGTTCATATTCAAAGATTTAAAAACTCCTTGGTTAACGACTTGTCTAGAGTACCTTGCATTTCAATATTCTGTGCCGATTTGTTGTGTCACGATACTTCACTTCCGCTTTGATTTCATTGTCTACTGGAACTTGATGGTCTTTCAGTACTGTGGTTGCTGACATTTGGGTTTTAGGCCGTGCTGGTAGTTGGGCGGATATGATTTTTATACATGGATTTTATACACTGAATATATGAGTTCTGGAACTCACGGAAAGTATACGTCTGGTTTTATTCACATTACCTAATGTATTTTATTGTGTGTTTAAACGTTGATTTTTGGTGATATAAATAATATTAGTATTTTGTTTTGACTTGAAATGCAATCAATGAATAAAAAATATGTTAATTAAACTATGTGTTTTAAAATATAATTTAGATATATAAAGTAAACCCTTTCTTAATACAAAACCGAAGTACCAATTGACGATATAACATCTCTTTTTCATTGCATTTTAAATACTATGTCAAATCACTTTTATGAGTATTCAATCTTTGCTCCACTTGCATTTCTCCGATAAAATACTTTAAATATTAAAATAATAATAAAAAGTATAAAATATTTCATCCCTGACTTTTTTTCTATACAATTTAATAAAAAACTAATTTTCATTGCAATTTCATGGACTATATAAAGAAGCTAAACTTAAGAAATGTGTTATCACAAAAAAGGTGCTTATTAATATGCTATTTTAAAATCTTTTGTAAGTTAATTTGAATTTTCATTTTAAAACAGCGTATTTTTGTTAAGATTATTTTTTCATTTTAAATAAGTTCAAACGAAATCTATCTTCCTTTATTAAAAAGAGGAAATTAAGCTGTTTTTTTTAAATAACTAATGAAATATGTTTGCAACTTAAGTGGAAGAAATTAGGGCTTATTTAAACTAAAATCCTTTTGGAGAAGAATTAAATGCTCTAAAATGTTCTTTTCTGTCATACAAAAAAAAAAAAAAAAAAAAAAAAAAAAATGAAAAAGATGTTTCCACTTTATGCTTTTTTATTTCTTTTTTTTAATTAATCGCATTTTACTTTTCTTCCGTATCTCTTAATAATTATAAATTTTAATTCAGATTTAATAGAAATATTTGAAATCCTTTGTTGTTCAGCATTACGAATTAAATTATATCTGAATTTCAATTTATAGTTAGATCGCAAATTTTTGAATTTTCATAATCGATTATTTAGAACTTACTCTCCTAACTTTTCGTTTCCGTCATTTTTTATCTGATGTCAGCTGTTTATAAGTACGGTTTATAAATGATGAGGTTTACTGATTAGGTTTATAAATAAATGTATAGGACACACACAAAGTGCTTCAAAAATCCGTGCACAACGATTCGGAGTAATGTCAACTCACTTGTCGTTATTTTGGATTTAACTGCCTTTTGGCACAGCAAGTTTTGCTGTGTTTTAGTTTGAGTTTTCCGTTCATTGGATATGACGTTTATATTGAATAATAAAATGTTACCTTTGAAAGTATTATTCCTGACGCCTTCTGAAGAATATTTCTGAAGAATGATTTGACGTGTTTTATATAATGAGAGCTGTATATAGATAAAAGTAATTATTTTCTTAAATTAACGTAAGTGTCATGATTTTTCTGAGAAATGTACTAAGGTCTATATGAGAACACTGAAAATGATTCTTTATTAGATTAAACTGTAGAAGATGTATTTTTTCTCTAAAGATAATAAATACTTCAAATCTATTGTGCATTATAACTCTATGAGAATGTGTTGTATAAATAATATTTTATTAGCTCTTCTATCCTGATTAATTAAATTGATTTGTTGTTATTGAAAAAAAATGTATCTAAGACAATCTGCACAATTCTTGACATAGTTGGTTATGAAAGTTCTCATACCGGTCCAATAGTACCTTTTGGATATTCTGTGATATGCCCCTTCAGCTCCATAATGTAGGAGAATCGTGATGACTTTTTAAATTTTCATTTCGTTCATGTGCATGAACGACTAGTTGTGCTTCCTCAGAATTGGAATTTGGAGCCCAGCGATACAAGACTCCTTGGTTTGAAAGACAGACTCGCTCAGTCTAATTTGCATAGTATGTGATTTTTCATAGGATTTAAAAGGTTGAATGATTTTACTTAAATTATCATGTTTTAATTGTTCTTCTCGAATATTCATTGCAGATCTTTTGGGTATTTCGATGGTGACGGTACAGATTTCACAGGAGGGTTCTTCGTGACTGAAATTTGGTAATAACAACATGTCAGCAACAACATTCATTTGACCAGGAATGTGTTCAATCTCCTGGTTGTAAGACTTGATTTGTAAAGCTCATCGAGCTCATCTACCCGATGGCGACTTGAAACTTATCAACCATTCCAGTGGTTGGTGATTCCGAGGTAACAGTTACCGCTTGTCGTTCTATATATCAACGAAATGTGTTTAAATCTGAATCAACTGCAAGTTCTTCACGGTCTGTTGTGGAATAATTTTTTCAGCAGCATCCAAAAAACGACTAGCATACTCAATTGGGTGCTATTCGTCTTTGTAACCTTGAAGAAGTACCGCACCAAGGGTACTTCCAATGTTGGTTGATCGTAGGATGTATGGTTTTGTGGCATCATATTGTTTCAATGCAGGAGGACTTGTAAATAACTGCTTCAAAGCAACGAAAGCAATTTCTTCTTCCTTTTCCCACTTTCAGGAGGCATTATTCTTGGTTCAGTTACTCAAAGAGCTAGCAACATCCGAGAAAGTGGGAACAAATCTTCGGTACCAGGATCAAGATTGAAATAATGATTGAACTTTCTTGACAGTTCTGGGAGCAGGCATCTGTTGGTTTGCTGCGGTATTTTCGGGATCGACTTCAATTCGACTTCAACGGATATGTAATCCAGCGTCCTAAATATTTTACATGAGAACAGGCAAAATTACACTTTTCTCGATTTGCACGGAGTTATGTCAAAAAGTGCCGTCAAATCTGTTAAATGTTTCTCAAAATTTTCTGATAAAACAATATATTATCTTGATAGGGAAGCATTAGAATGTCCTGTAGACCATTTCGAAAGCGATCGATTAACATCTGAAAACTGGATTGATCATTGACTATCCCGAATGGCCTTTTGAAGAAGCGGAAGTTGCCAAAAGGACAAATAAATCAGTCTTGTCTCTGTCTGGTGCATAAACATTTACCTGATGGTAACCAGACTTTAAATCTGTTGTTGAATTGTTGAAAAATTATACAAAAATGCATATAAAGTCCATTCCAGTAGTAAAAAAATCAACCCTAAAGGCTGAAGATAGGACAACCACATAGAAACATTTATCGGCAAAGAAAGTTCGCAAAAAAGGGAACATTATACGGAATTCTTCCCTAAGAGAGTACCTATAGCAAAGATAAGAGCCCATCAAGAAACTAAAGAAGCTTGGAAATTGGAAAAAGTTGATACAAAGGAGTCGGAGGATATCGCTGCATAACTGGAAAACGTTTAGAATTCTCAAATTGATGATAATAATAAAAAAAAATATTTAGTTGCGCTGAAGGGTTACTACTTTCTTTTTCATTTATCTCGGAACAACTTTTTTGAAACTCGTGTACAAGATATCTCAAGATCTACCTAAACGATTTTAATGAAATTTAATTCACATATTCTTTATATGATTATCTAAAAAGTAGAATATTTTTCTTTTATTGGGTGCCATGTTCATTCTTTATAGATTTTAAAAAATGAATTTTTTTATAAAAATCAAAAGTTCCGTCATCTCTACAAAAAAAAAAAAAAAAAAAAAAAAAAAAAAAAAAAAATCCCTATTTTATATCTTAGATATTACATTTCGGAATAAGAAAAAATATTATTTTATTTTTTAGATGATGTATCAAAGAGAAAAAATTACACCATCATCAAGGAATTTCACTAGATTGATCATATCTGCGCCACTTAAAAATAGATATTCTACGTATAGAATTTCTACGTATATGTGCAAAATAAAAATTATTATATTTATGGAATAGCTGTTGAAAATTAATTATGTTATACCCATATGTCTAAGCGCAAGCGTGGTGTAACCTCTTAAATAAGAGATTATTTTTAAAGATCAGTTATTCCAGAAAGATATAATATAAGATGGTTTAGAATGGAGACACATAAAGTAAAATAAAGAAATTCCTTTATTAATAAAAAATAAGCAAGTAACGTAAGCGATGTAATATAAAGAGAAATGCATCTTGCTCTAGCGAGAAGCTCTATGAAACAATAGCATAACTATTCCGAATTATCCACGAATCCGAAATACCTTCCTTTGATTTCAGAAGTCTTAGAAAGACAATTGATCTCCAAATTTTAAAGAAATATTTCTGAAACAAAATTTTCTTTTGCTGCCTTCTTCAGAACCTGGAAACAAAACGAAATATTGAATTTACGTTTCCTATCAATACTCAAATAAACTATTTTTAGCTGAGCAACGAAAATTATACATGCATGTGTAACAAAATATTGTCGATCTTATCCTTGACATGTTTGTCAATTGCACCTGTTTGTAGAATATGACAATGTTTACTTGAGTATTGCTAGCTTTCGAAAAACCGATATTCCGTGTTGATATTTTCGTCAGATTATAAAAATTAATTTTTACAGCGCAAAAACTTCATCGAACATCACATTTCCAAAAATTTCAGATAGCAAAAATTGTTTCAGAAATTCTGTTTTAAATCTCGAAATTATATTGGTTTCTGAGATTTATGAAGATAACGGAACGCATTCTTATATCAGGGGTATTAAATATGTAACTGGTATTTATATACAGTGGAACTCCGATTTAAGGACGTTCATGGGGCTGCTCAAAAACGTCGTTAAAAGCGGATAAACGTTAAATCGGGGTCATGAGAAAAACACTGTGTATGTTATTGAAAACATTGCCGAAATGATAAAATTAAGTTTACATTACTTAAATGAAACATAAAAAAGAAAATAAAGCATTTACAGTGAAGCGCCGTTTACGTTTTTCAAGGGAACAAGAAAAAAAAAAAAAACGTATATTCGAAATTCATAAAAGTACGAACATTTCCGTGTTTACCAACAATAAAAAATCAGATAGAGATTAAAATACATGAGATACAAGAGGTATGTAATACTAAACTTCTTATTCCGGATGTAAGTTACAACTTACTACTATTCATATTCATTCATGATGTACAAAAAATTTTGTTATATTTAGGTTGTACGGAATTTTTAGAATGCGCAGAAAAAGTTCATTGTTCACAGTTAAAAGTGCCATCTTAACATAATCATTCAAATCACTGCTAATGAGATATTCTTGCATGGAGTTAAAAACCGCCAAAGCTTGTTGAAAATTTGGCAGCGGCTTTTTAGTGCAGTTATCCCTTCTTCACTCGCTAGTTTGCGATCATTTCATAGATTGTAAGAAGAGAACATGTTGCAAGCTCCGAATCACATTGCACAAAATCTTCAAGTGTAATAACGTCACTTCAATTTGACCAGTTTTCTGGTGGAGCAAAATGATCAGGTTTGGCTTTTTGAATAGGATTGACATCTACTAGAGTTAAAAATCCGACAAGGGCGAAGCAATTTTTTATCATTTTGGGTAAAACAATTTTTTAATGAAAACGAATAAAGTTTTTTAATGTTATCTTTCAGTTCAGTTTCTATCGAAAACCAAACACTACTGCTCCCTCCCTCTGTGGAAGATTTCACAATCCCTTTCGTGGATCTCTCTTGTTTCGTCTCTTATTCGCAACAAAAAATGATTATTTGTTCTTTTACTTTTTAAGTAGAACTAAATTTGAATGCAACAAACAAGCTGCAGGTTTCTTGGTTTTCCAAAATAGAAAAAAATATATTATTCCATTTGATTTGATTTTGTTCATTACAGGAAATATCGATTCAAAGAGCAGAAATACATACCGAAAAAGTGCGAAATTTGTCAAAAACGATCAATTATTGCTCGTAAAAATGTTCAGTTTCATTTTAAAAACGAAGTTAAATGCGAGAAATACATCAAAATAAGATTTTAAAGCGTTTTTTTTTTTTTTTTTTTTTTTTTTTTTTTTTACATTACTAGGGGTTCTGCCCCCTACGAGCTATGCTCGTCAACCCCCGTTCAGACACCGCAGACTCTAACAGCACGCTAATTTGATCGGCTTTAAAAAGATTTATAAAGATTGAATTATAATTTGAATCTGACAATTATAATCTGACGTAATTTTTACCAAACTTTTCCTTCTCTTTTTAATATTCACGTAAAAATACTTTTGTTAGAAATGAAATATTATGATCATCTTAAAATATCAAATTAATCTCTTAAAATATCAAATTAATAGCAATTTTTAAATTTAAACTGTTTTGCAATATTATTTTTTGTTCATTTTACGTAATAAGTGTAATGTGACGTAAATGTGACTCAAATTCTCCTATTTATGACTTCTAACGCATGTTAATGAATTTATTATTTTACAATATTCTTTCTCTTTTAAAATTCAAGTGTAAGTATAGTTTTTATGACGTAATTTTCAATGAGTTCCAGATTTTTATATTTTCTGTTTATAATAGTCATGTGTAAAATAAATTTTTAATTTGAAGCAAACATCATTGTTTGCGCTGTTTATACAGTTGGCAACAGTTTAAATTAATACAATATCTCTATTCTAAAAAAAAGTAACTACCGCTGTCACCGCCGCCGCCATCGGTTTTCAATTTTTTGTGACCGGAGGTCTTTCTTCTTTAATATTAAGAAAAATAATGCATACAAAAATATGAAAATCGGTGGTTTTATACAGAAATGTTTAATAAATACGCTGATGCAGACAGTTTTCAAATCGAAGAATTATTTTAAGAGATATTTAATGCTAAAGTTAGACAAAATCGTTCCACTAAAAAAGTTTTATAGCAGCAAAAACTATACATGGCAGTGTAATCATTTTTAGATCATTTTATCCATTAGAATTTGCCAGAGTGCAGATTGCATTAATTTTTTTTTTATTTTGACTCATTTTTTGAGGTTTTATTTCTGTTTTAAATTCAAATTTTCAGCATTTCTAGAGATATTTTTTACATTATTCTAGAAAATGGCATTAATTTATACTGTTGCCAAATGTATAAACAGCAACAAAGAACACTGCTTGCTTGAAATTAAAAACTTATTTAACCGTGACTATTATAAACAGAAAAAAATCGTTTGGAATTAAAATTAAATAATAATGTACAAAAAGCAGAAACTTATTAAAAATTACGCCATAAAAAGTATACACGTGAATTTTAAAAGAGTAAGGATATTGTAAAATAATAAATTCACTAACATGCGTTAGAATTCTACGTCATATTTACGCCACATTATAGTTATTACATAAAATGAACACAAAATAATACTGCAAAACAGTTTAAATTTAGAAATTGCGCTAGACATTTATTTGATATTTTGAGAGGATCTTTTCAACTATTTTTGTTAGAAAAGCGCAAATAATATTTCATTTCTAACAAAAGTATTTTCACTTGAATATTTAAAAGAGAAAGAATAGCTTGGTAAATATTACGTCAGATTAAAAACGATTAATTTAAAATGTCTCATTTAAAAGAACTTTCTTTTCGCTTTGTTAAAAAATACCAGGAGACAAAGACTCTGTTTATTTAATTCCTTTTATATTAGCTTATTTTGAAATGTTGTTACACGTGTCTACGTCATCAAGTTATTTTTATTTCGACGTTTTATTTGTATTTTTATTAATGTTGTAATAATTTATTTGTTATTTCGTTATTTAAAATAAAAATTATGTCAATTTGTATAATTTGGCGAGTGGTTTGGCGATTTATATAATTTGGCGAAATTGATCGACGGGATAATCAAGTAGTACCGCAGCGGATTTGGCGTTAAAATTCCCCAATCAAAGAGAAATGAATAGAAATTTGTTTATAGGGAGATAGCCACTGTTTTTTAAATTATAATTCAATCTTTCGAAATCTTTTTAAAGCCGATCAAATTAGCGTGCATTTACAGTCTGCGGTGTCTGGACGGGGGTGGCGAGCGTAGTACGTGGGGGCTGACCCCCCTAGTTTTCTAAATTTTGTAAAAAATATCTCTCGAAATGCTGAAAATTTGAATTTAAATTGAAATAAAACCTCAAAAAATGAGTCGAAATTAAATATTAAATGCGGTCTGCACACCGGGAAATTCTGACGCATAAAATGATCTAAAAATGATTAAATTCCTATGTACAGTTTTTGCTCCTATAAAACTTTTTTAATGGAACAATTTTGTCCAACTTTGGCCTTAAATATCTCTTAAAATAATTCTTCGATTTGAAAACTGTCTGCATCAGCGTGTTTATCCAACATTTTTCTATAATACTACCGATTTTTATATTTTTGTATGCAGCAGTTTTTTAATATTAACGAAGAAAGGCCATGATTAAGCATTCAAATTGGATGCCGATCTGCCGGGAATATCTACGCAGATTTTCATTGGTCCACTTCCAAATCAAAACTTTTTTTATATACTAGGGTGCTCTGCCCCGTACGAGCTACGCTCGCCAACCCCCGTTCAGACACCCCAAATTCTAAAAGCATGCTAATTTCATCGGCCTTAAAAAGATTGAATTATAATTTTAAAAAACAGTGACGGTCTCCTTGTAAACGGGTTTTCATTCATTTTCCTTTGATTGGAGATTTTTTAGACGAAATCAGCCGCTGCTAAGAGATACAATGGCTGTTTTCGTCTTTGATTAAAAAGAAGAAGAGAAATCATGCCTACGGCATAAATTATGAAACACTTTCCAACACTCCCTGAAAGCTTTAACAAAACTTCGTTATTTAGGGAAATAAGGTAAATGAGGTAACTAACTAAACATTTAAAAAACTGATTTCAGCAGTTACTATCCATAGCCATATATTTATTCCAAGTCTTCCGAACAGCCCTGTATTTGATCTGTAGGCTGATATATATACTATATAATAGAACATTTAGTTTAGCAAGAAAACGCATAACAGGTTGACTTTTTTCTTTCAGCAATTTATACTAATAGATGGAAGCATACCTGAATAGTTTTGTTCAGCCCCGTAGTTTACATAGTACCTTTATTACACGCCACTATTTAGCTAAACTTTAATTCAAACTAAATCACTCTTAAAACTAATGAAATCGCATTTCTAGAATTTATCATTTGTAGGCGGCCATGTATACAATTCTTTGCGTGGACCTGTATATCATTTTATCTATATTCTACAAACATTTCATAGAAAACTACATGCAGTTCAGCATAACACATTTTAAACCCACCTTCCAGCAATTTACGGTCATACTCAGTAACCTTTACGAATCCTTTTGCGTAGCTCTGTATATCAACTATAACATATACACACACCATATAGTACGCATAAATATAGTGAAACTGAAAAGCGCATATCATAATTAGAAATGCATTCCCTGCCATCGCCTCTAATATACAGTACTTCGGATAGAAAATACTTGTCTGAAGTGTTTTGTATGTTCCTGTAAATGCTATGCACTTCGTATTATACATGAAATAACTTAAGTAAGCCTCACCGACGTATATTAATTTTATTATATATGTATTTTTATAATTAAAATATGCCGCAAAGAATTTCCGCAAAGAAACTGAAAAGCGCATATCATAATTAAAAATGCATTCCCTGCCATCGCCTCTAATATACAGTACTTCGGATAGAAAATACTTGTCTGAAGTGTTTTGTATGTTCCTGTAAATGCTATGCACTTCGTATTATACATGAAATAACTTAAGTAAGCCTCACCGACGTATATTAATTTTATTATATATGTATTTTTATAATTAAAATATGCCGCAAAGAATTTCCCCCTATACTATTTGTAATGGAATTCTTTTGTGTAGCCCTGTAAATGAATAGTAACTGCTCGTTACACCTCATGTGCAACAGAATATTCTGCGTATTTTAGTGCACTTTGTAAATGCATATATATATATTTATCTTTAAAAGGGTGTAACATCTTTAAAATTCATTTGAAAAGATTTTTCCCATTGGCCGTAATGTAACGGAATACTTTTAACTGTCCTTGTAAATGAACTAAACATGCTACAAACTTAATTTGAAATAGGGTTCGTGCTAGGCTAAACGTCAATAACCAAAAAATTCAGTGCTCATGAAAATACTTTCGTTGTTAGAAAGGAAATATTATTTGCGCTGTCTTAGAATCCACGATAAACTCTATAATAATAGCCTATGTCATGTGACTGTCATCAACAGTTCCGGGTTGACCGCTTCGCTTTTTACATGCCAAGCGGCCAATTTGGTAGTTTAATGTTAGCAGGGCGCAGGTGATAAATCGCCAAATATTGTTCATCGCCATCATGTCATCCGTATTATAATAGTTCATTTCATGCGACTGTCATAAACAATTTTTCACGTGGTAAACTAAAACAAAAATTTGATGTTTAAAGTAAATGTCAAGGTTTACGGTATTATTTATTATTTTTCTTTTCTTTTCTTTGTTTTAAAAAAATAATTGACAATCGTAAATTTTAAATATTTTAGTTTTTAAATTAAATTGTACCAAATAAAATTGTATTTTAAATAAAATGAATGAAAGTATTTTATTTTAAATGAAATTAATGAAATACGAAAAAATACGACGGGAACAGTGTTTGGTTATTTGTGACCTGCACCCGCCTAACATAAAAAATACCGAGTTCCTGATTTCTGTAACAAAAACTTCCGATTTGGCGAAGGATTTAACAAGTAAGATAAATTTTGAAAAAAAAGTAACATGATACAATCAATGCTTAGCATGCATTCCAGGGAGACCAAACTGGTCGCCAAGGGCGGCTAGTAGTTAAACAGATTATCTCAAAATATATAATAAACGTTTCGTGCAAATATATTTTTTTAATTTAAAGTGTTTTGCCAACTTTTATTTATTTGGCCTTTTTAAATATGACGGAATTTCCTTCATTTGTGACTTTTTACGCATAATAATGAATTTAGTATTTAAAAATTTTCTTTCCCTTTTAAAATTCACGTGTAACTGTAGTTTTTATGATGTAATTTTCAATATTTTCCTGATTTTTAACACGTAATCACATAATTCTAATTTGAAAGTTTTTTTCTGTTTATAATAGCCACGTGTGAATAATTTTTTATTTGAAGAAAATATTATTCTTTGCGCTGTTTTTAAAATTGGCAACAGTTTAAAATAATTGCTCTTTTCGAAAATGTCTGAAAAATATCTCTCGAAATGTTGAAAATTTGAATTTAAAATGGAAATAAATTCTCGAAAAATGAGTCAAATTAAAAAGATAATTGCAGTCTGCAGATCGGGAAATTCCAATGTATAAATTGATCTAAAAATGTTTAAATTCCTATGTGTAGTTTTTCTCCTATAAAACTTTTTTAAAGAAACGATTTTGACCATCTTTAACATTAAATATCTCTCAAAATAATTATTCGATTTAAAAACTGTCTGCATCAGCGTGTTCATCAAATATGCCTCTATAATACCACCGATTTTCATATTTTTGTATGAAACAGGTTTCTTAATATTAACGAAGAGAGATTCTCGGTCATAAAAATATGGATGTCGATCTAGTAGGAGTATACCCGGATGATCTACGCAGATTTTCATTGGTCCATTTCCAAATCAAAACTTTATATATATATATATATATATAGAAGGATAGATGGATTGGTATAGAAAGTTGGTGGGACCAAGTTGAAACGACGTTAAAAACGGGAAAGCGTTATATGCAGGAAGCGTTAAATCGGGGTTCCACTGTATAAGGAGTTATGTACAATTTCTATCGAAATTTATTATTATACTATAATATTGAGGGACTCCTACAATAATCGCCAAATCTCACTATACTTATTTAATCAATCTGTTATTGTTAATTTTATGAAAATCTTATTTTATCCCATTGGCAAAAGTATCCTTAAGTATCTAAGTAAACACAGCGAAAGAAACATATTAATGTCAGAGTTAAGGTTTCTAGACATTATAAAACAATGCAAAAGTTATGACTGTGCATATTTAATACAAACATATCATAAGAATAACAGAATAAATACGTATTAAATTCAGATTATATCAAATTGCGTACACTGTAAAACAAGAAAGAAAAATCATGCTTCAAGCATATATTGTGAAACACTTTCCAACGTTTCTAGAATACTTTAAGAAAACTTCGCTATTTAGATAAATGAGCTAAATATGATATTTAAGTAAGCATACCAGAAAATGCATAGCACATTTAAAAAGCTGATTTGAGTAATTACTGTCAATTGCCAAATGTGTACACCAATTCTTATGGGAAGCCTTGTCTTTAATCTATAGATTGATATCCTATATAGTATTCGAAAATTTAGCTTTGAAAGAAAAAGAATTATAGGTTGGAAGTATTTTATTAGCGATGTATACCTACAGAGGGAAACATACTTGAGTACTTGTGAACAGAGCGTTATTTCGATTTGTATATTGAGACTCGGAGCCACTAAGGTGACCCCAATTGGCGCGGGGATCTGGGCAGCTGTCCCGTTTGCTCAATGGATGCGCCGGCCCTGAATAGAAATTATAGAAAAATTGTAAGAATTACATTACTAGTATTGTTTCTTATGAAGTATAATGCAAAATCTATGTACCTATTTTTTGAAATAGGTACATAGATTTTAGGAACATTTTAGGATTCATAGGAACAATTTATATCGGAAACAGTATTCGGGATTTCCTTTTACAAAATGGGTTTTTTAAAAACCGCGAGCCCCCCCCCCCCCCCTCCCCCGTGACACGAAGTAGAAATACGAGAGCTAATCTGTAGTAATAACTGATGCTAAGAATGTATCTATGCCCGTTTGATACCTGGAGTCCAGGAATCCCCGGCATCACCTTAGCTCTGTGATTCTACATTAAGAAGGAAGAACTTATTTCTTGCATCGCCAGTATTGAAATCAAGCGGTGGCCGCGGGGACACTCCCCCCGGAGAAATGAGATGTCCCCCCCCCCCGGAGGATTTCAGATTGTGTGTCTTCAATGGTCAAAAAGTGCAATCCCCCCCCCTCCCCGGAACTCTATAATGCGCCCCTGGAGTCACACAAATCCCTCTCGGAGAAAAGTGTCTCAATTGTGAAAGTGTGAAAGTGTCTACTAAATTTTTATACAAGCCACTTGTAAAGCTAAAAGTTATTTCAAGCTAGAACACGTTTATAACTATTGTAATCACACTTACAGAACCCCATAGGTGGCTAGGTATCCAATGATTTGCGTGCCATTGTATATGATTTTTATCTATATTTAAAAAAAATCTTTTAGTATACTAAATGTAGCTCAACTTGAAAATGCCTAACGCAATTAAAAATCACCTTTAAGCAATTTACGGTCATACACAGTATCTCTTACGAATGTTTTTGTGTAGACCTAGAACATGATCTATAGAATTTCTACACACCACTTTGTATGCAAATATTTAGTCAAACATAAAAATACATACCATGACAGAAACTGCATCTAAAAATTATGGCTAATTTACAATACTTCGTACGCTGCACTGTATCCGAAATATTGACTTTGTAAATGAATAATAAATAAATTATATGCACTTTATAGTCTTCAAAAATAACTTGTATTGAACCTCAGTAACGTATAACAATTTGATTATACTTTAAATAGTTTAACAAAAATAATCAACAAACAGTTTCCGAACCCCTATACCATTAAGTAACACCTTTAGCGCGCCCCTGTAAGTGAATAATAAATTATTTGCACAATATATTCTACAAAAAGCATAATTTATTTTTCTTCCCAAATGCATATCAATTTCTTAATGCCTGAAATTGTGTAACATCATTAAAATGATTTTAAAACGCCTTTTTTCAAATTCACCATAATGTAAAGGGGGAATTGTTGACTGTCTCTGTAAATGCACTATAATTACTACATGCTTCATTTTCAATAGCAACGTGCTATAATAAACGTCAATAACATATAAACGTTTTAGAGCAAGTCTAGTATATTTACGAGAGTTAGAGATCAAACAGAAGGACAAGACAGATAGATGGACAGAAAAACCTAAGTTATTAACACTTTTCAACTATGTTGGAAAGTATTCGGGATGTAGTAAGAAGATTTACTAAAGTGAAATATTATTCCTTCCACATTTTTTTAATTAATAAACCTCTTAAATGAACAAGGATTTGAAAGTTACAGCAGGCTGCCTGAAAAAAGCACATTTTACTCATTGTAATTAGATCGGAACTGATTAAGAGTAGTTTTTACAATGTGTCAATCCCGGTTTCAAAAACGATATAATTGCAAAATATTGGTTTTTCTGATTTTGCAACTTCTCAAGTAAATATTTTCTGCTGCGCAGCAAGATTTACACATTCAAGTAGAATAGAATAATTTTCATTTTATGCAAGTTTAATTTTTCGAGCTTGTCTGTTGATCATAGAAATGGATTTCTTGAGAATTGAAAAGTTCCGAAATACAATATTTCTTGTTGAAACCCGGTTGAGAAAACTGAAAAACACACTTTAAAATATTTTCACTTTCTAATATATATATACACTTTCGAATAAGTCTCAAGAAATGACAGAGAGCATAATAATCTGAGAATGCTTGAGAAACAAAATGAAAGAGAACCATTCAAAATTTCTTTCATGTGGATGTAAAACCATATTGTCATTTTTTTTTATTTAGAAGGACACAGTTTTTCATTAATTTAAATTTCCTTTGCACGTGAGCACGATAGTACATATATATAAGTGTGTATATATTATAGTTTAGATTTTCTGTGTAAATCAATAATTATAGAATAAGCCAGTCTTGAGATTATAGCAAACAAAAATTTTCGACATTACCTAAATGATTGCAAATAAGCAACACTTTATGTTATTACAGTTGCAAAAGCGCTAATCACACATATATCGTATGCACATGCGTATCAAAATGGTATCCATAAGATCAATATATGCTAAACGAAAAGATAATCTTTAATCCTAATTAATTTTGAGTATTTCTTTTCTTTTGAGGAAAATCTATCTTAAAAAATAAACAGAAGTCAAGTATCCAAAAATCTGTATGACGTTTATCATAAAATGACCACGAAAACACTGTTAATTTTAAAACAAGGCATTTTTAAAATTGATTTTAATTTCTTAAAGCCTTGTAACAAGAATTCCTGTAGCAAGACAACCTTGTGTTTGAACACTATTTAAAAAAAAATACATACAATGCCCTTCTACATTTTCAATACATATATTTTTTAAACGTCAAATTGAAAGTCAATATAAAAATTATATAGAAAAATTTTACAGATAATAAGTGATCATAATACAGAAAATTGTTATTAAAAATTAAATAATAAAAAGGAAATTATTCAGTAAAAAAAATAATGAAAAGTAAAACAACTTAGTATTTTGCAGCTTTCACTACTACAATTATATTATTTGAGAAATTTCATAGTCAGACAATACGTATTATATGAAAAATATAAAAAGAAGTCTATATTTGATAATTAAAATACATAAAGTTTCAGTTATTTCACTTTGCATTAAAAAAAACACGAATCAAACTATTTCCTTTGTGATTTTAAACATATTTATTTTCTTGAAGATTTCACTTTATATGCAAATGCTTTGCTATGTTCTAAACATATGTATCTGCATTTTAACGGAATGGAAGATTTTAAAATATATACTTTCAGTTTCATTAGAATGTGCTATCTAGTGATATCCCGAACATCAAAATATATTCCAGTAACATTAATATTGCTACTACAATTCATAAAGATTTTACTTATTATAAAATCTACGTTTTTAATCAGTTTCAACGAAATATTTTTTGCAGATTCATAAATAAATTATATCTTGAAATTTTTTCACATATATCTTGATATAAATATATATATTATAAAAAAAAACATAAAAAAATTTCTAGTTACAATTATAAAGTTCAGTTTATAAGCAGAAATTTCTTATGATTATGCTCATATTTTTTATCAATGAAAAATCCCTATAATTATTGCATAAATCTTTTAAAGTTCTTGTATAGCTATTGAAAATTACTTAGTTATCAGAAATACTCATTGTTTGTGTCATTTAACGTTTTAAATGGTAAAGGGACGCATGTCTGATACTTACTGTAGCCAGATGCAGCTGTTGTTTATATTTTCTGCCATTATTAGCAAATTATAATAGAATTCTATAGAGAAGATTATTGCACAGAACTTCTAATAGATAAAATAGTAAAAAATAGTAAAACGATCTGTTTAAAAAGACGACTGCTTATTAATGTAAGGGAGACCGGGGCTGGTAGGCGCGGTTTTTAGTTATTGATTTTTATTATGTTTTTGTTTAAGTTTTTTAACAAATTTTAACTGCACTTTTAAAGAACATGCATTTGGTTATAAATACTCGGAGTTTTGAGTTGGTAGCTTTTTGTCGTTTATGTTTAGCAGAAGCCTAATGTAAAAAGAAAATTGTGCGCCAACATACTCCGTCACGGGGCAAGTTGCCTATACCTATGGGATAAGTTGGCACACGCTTCATAAAAAATTAAATGAAACTCAAATAAGACACGCAGTTAAGAGAAATCAATTTCATTATTACCCGTATGTTTAAACAAAGGCGTTATTGCCGTACAATGTAAATTTTAAATTATAATGACATAAAAATAATGAATAAAACATTAACATTGAGTAACTTCTATCCAACTCGATACCAACACCAGAGTCACAGTTGTCACAAATAAAAAATCGAGTGTCTCCGTTTGGGCAAGCCTCGTGTGCCCAAAATCTTGCATTGCAACAACTTTTCTCTTTGTTTTCTATATTTCAAGCTACCAGTACACGCAAGACACCGAGCCAACTTGCCCCGTGTTCAATGCGCCTAGTAGCCCTATAATAAATTTCATCGAAAAAGGGAGACGTAAACTTCTAAACATAAATAGTCCAAGTAAATCGTATATGAGATAGGTACAGTTAATCATACACTAAGAAAAACTGCACAAGTTACATCGCAATTATTAAGATTAGTATTAGAAATTAGAAAAAGAATGAAGCAACAAAAAATTACTTATGAGTGCAAAAAACAGAAAAATCGTAATAAATATCCACCGCACGTAGGTAACGGTTCAAAACTACAATGAAGATTGTAAAAAGCAATAAGAAATGTAATCTGTGACTGTTTGCGCAATCTATCCAAAAACATGCGATTTATGAGAACTGCGCCTACTTACCCCTGTAGCTAACTAGCCCTGGTCTCCCCTACGTGAATACTACATAAAATAAAGACGAAAATACACAGCTACCTCTTACGAGTTACCCATGATTCCGTAAAGCGTTCTTTTGAATTATCAGAAACAAAATATTTTTTTTAATTTAAAAAAGTGTATAAAAAAAACAAAGTTCGTTATGTTGCCACTGATTTGCTGAAGCGTTTCAAATAGGTTTTATAGTTTATACTCGTATCCGTTGCATATCTCCTACCTTTAAATAAATACTCGATGTAAAAAAAAAAAAAAAAAAAAAAAAAAAAAAACATTTCGAGAAAAAACATTCCTAAAACACAGAAAATTAAACTTCTTTTCAAAATATTATTCAAATTCTTAAAAAAAAAATGTTTTTAGGGTTATTTTCTTTCGTCTCACAAAATCCTTATAGTCTCGCTTCTCTGTCTGTCCGTCTCTCTATCAATCACAGGCTTCTACTAGAAAACTATTTAACTTGCAGATTTGAAAAAAAAAAAAAATACATATAGCTGAATATTTCGCCTGTCATTCCCAAAATCATAAAATTTTTAAAAATTCTTATATTCTTTAAATTAAGCGAATTCGTTCTTTTTTTTTAGTTCAAAACATAATCTTAAATTCAGCAAGTATCGTTGAGGACCGATGGAGCCGTGGTAACGCAAATGTCAACCACGGAGTAGATTGTGATTGTGGTTCGAATCTATCAGTCGGAATTCAAAAATGTAATGTTTGTTGTTACACTTCATTTACAGGTGGATTTAATTAAATGAAATTTTTGGCGATTTTAATTACGCGATTTTTGCGATTATATTATTTTTTGCGCAGCGGCAATTTAAAAAATATATTTTATTTCGGATAGAGCAAATCTGAAATTTCAATCAAAATATTCCGAAGAAATAATCACTTATATTTTTTTTTAAATGCACATTACCAACATCCATGAATAAAAATATTTTACTGTAACTGTGTCAGTGATGACGTCATATTCCTGATCTTTATTCCTACCCATACATAGACTGGACTCTTGCTATTTATTTAAAGATCCTTGGTGTACACAAAATAAAATATTTCTGAAAATTACTTAATTTCCAATTAATTAAAATGAATATTTAATGAAACTCAGGAATTTTAAAACAATTGATTAAATGAACTTTAATCTCGGAAGGGATGAATGGTTCTGATACTGAAAATGATGTTATATGTGAAAGAAAAGATTCATTCTCATATGGACTCCAAAAGTATTATGGCGCACGGTAGAATTGTTTCAAACAAACAACCCATTTCTGGGAAAGTTTTCCATAGTCTGAAGGAATTACCTTCCGAAAAAAATCGCAGAAAAAAAGCAGGAAATGCACATTAACAGTTTGTTAGGAACTGTCAATGACGTCATGAGCTTTAGAGTCTATATAAAACTGAAATATTTTAGTACGATTTTGTATATTTGACGTCATATACACTGGAAATTTGCATCTAATTCAGCAAATTAAAATTCAGAGCAGGATCTCTTTAAGCACAGTACGATCTTTTCACAGATGTAAGAATGACAATGGCCATTGGTTCGTTTTACGGTCACGTGACACATAAAGAAAATCAGGTGTTTGATCAAATGTTTCTTTTAGACTCATCAGAAAACGCGTTGTTTATGTTTTGTTAACTTGCCAAGTGTCTGAGGGATATTGTATTTTTCACATTGAACGAACTTTAGATAGTGTTTGTTGATTTATATCGAACTATATTGGCATGAGGTAGTGTTTTTCCAAGAGTTTTTCGAAATAAATTTAAGACAATAATTAAACACACGATCTTGCTCAATGGTGCACAAAATACGAACTTTAATAAACTAACATTTAAAATCTACGTTTCGAGCTGTTTCTACAGCCATCTTCAGGAAAATATGATAATAAAATGGCTCAAAGTTCAGAGACGAAAGCTTCCTGTAGAAGAGATAATTAGTCGAAAAGTAAATTAAGAGATAATTAGTATTCACATTATGGCTAGAGTTGCTGCAAAAAGTGTCAAGCAAGCAGAGCGATCTGGGGATGCGTAGCGATCCCAATGTGAATTGTGTCGTAATTCACGGGGGTTGGCGAGCGTTTGTGAGCAGGCGGCACAGCCCACTAGCTCCATAAGCCCATAGCCCCATAACAAAAAAATTAATGGTCTATGATGTAAGACGCCGCAAGTCCTTTTAACTTATGAAATTTTCAAAAAAGTGTAAGGTTAAAAAAAAATAACATTCATTGAAAACTTCGCTAGGTTGCGTTTATTCTTGACGGCCAATTATCTACACGAAGGATATAGGGTCGGGGGGGTGCCCTCCGTGGGGGTCTTTCTAAGGGAACCTAATCCGTATTTACACATGGAAAATCCACGGTCCGGAGAAAACCAAGAAAACTCCGAAAGATCAGGCCAACGGGCGCGATTGGGATCGAACCCAGCACCTCCTGTCTACCACCTTCAAGAGTAGAACCTCTGGGCCACTGGTGGGGCTTGAAAACTTCGCAATTAAAATGCATTTAGTTGTTGCTACCAATAGGAATAAATCATTTTAACATTATGAAATTTACTAATTTTTCAAATGTAAAATAATTAACTGAAAAAAATTACCTTGGAAGACAATTAATTTAAAACTCATTGCACATACTAATATTGTACAGAACGTCTTCAATTTATTTCGAAAAACTCTTTGAAAAACACTACCTGATACCAAGATAGTTCAATATGAATCAACAAACACTATCTAAAGTTCGTTCGACGTGAAAAATACAAAATCCCTCAGACACTTGGCAAGTTAACAAAACATAAATAGCATATTTTCTGATGTGTCTAAAAGAAACTTTTGATAAAAAAGCTGATTTTTTGAATGCATCACGTGACCGTAAAACAAACCAATGGTCATTGCTATTTTTACATCTGACAAAAGATCGCACTGTGCTTAAAAACAGCTCCTCCTCTGATTTTTAATTTGCTCAATTAGATGTAAACGCCAGTGAATATGACGTCATATTGACAAAATCTTACTAAAATCTTTCAGTTTTATATTAGATTCTAAAGCTCATTACGTCATTGGCAGTTCCTAACAAACCGTTCCTGTACATTTCCTGGTTTTTCTGCGGTTTTTCCTGAGATGTAACTCCTTCACACTACGGAAAACTTTCCCAGAAATCAAATGTTTGTTTGAAACAATTCTACCGTGCGCCATAATACTTTTCGAATCCATATGAGAATTACTTTTTTAGGTTATTGTTCTTTCCATGATCACTGGATAATTTTCTCTATGCGTGTATTTCTATAAGAATAGTTTTTGAAAATGGAAAAATATGAATTTTAACTATTTATTTAAATTTATATTAATATTAAATTTATCTTCTTATTTTGTTACAAATTTTTAAAAATAATTTGTAAGAAAAAATTACATAAAAAATATCCAATTTATTATATTTCAGAAGTTTTATTGTTTAAGAAAATCATAAACTACGCATGTAAAAATATTAATAAAAATGTTTTATTCTTTATAAACTGCAATATAAAAGGAATAATTTTTACCATTTTATTTAGAACTAGGGGGCTCTGCCCCTTGCAAGCTACGCTCGCCAACCCCCGTTCAGACACTGTAGAATCTAAAAGCACGCTAATCTGATCGGTTTTAAAAAGATTAGAGAAGATTGAATTATACTGAAAAAACATGTAGCGATCTCCCTGTAAACGGGTTTCCATTCAATTCCCTTTTATTGCAAAAAAAGGTAGAATCAGTTGCTGTTAAGACATCCAATTGTTGTTTTCGTGTTTGGTTAAAGAAGATCAGTTAAACATTTGAAAAGAAGCTAAAATAAAATGAATTAAGTAAACAGAGTCTTTGTCTCTCGGTATTTTTTAACAGCTTTATAAAACGATTGACATAATACAATTACTAAAATTTTCTGCCTTAACCCCTTCAAGGGCGGTGGTTCATTTTTGGACCACTTAATTTTAATTATTAAATGCCACATTAGCATCAAAATATTGGGATGAAATTTTCCCTTTTATTAAGTAAGAGAACAAAAGCATTTTTATATTTCGAAATTAGTTTGTAAATTCTGGTGCCATTCATTGATTTCAAGATTTTACGAATAGAAGTGCCTTGTCCGTGAAAGGGTTAAACGCATATTAATGAATTTATTATTTTAAAGATTCCTTTCCCTTTTAATATTCATGTGTAAATACAATTTTCAGGACATAATTTTCAATGTTTTCCTGCCTTTAACACGTACTCATTTAATAGTAATTTTAAAGGGTTTTTTTTTTTCTGTTTTTAATAGTCACGTGAAAATAAATTTTTAATCGTTAGGAAATATTATTCATTCCTCTCTTTTTAAAATTGAAAACAATCTCTATAATAATAGCCTAAGTCATGTGACTATCATCAATAGCTCCAGGCGGATCCCTTTGCTTTTTATATTCCAGGCGGCCATTTTGGTACCAGCCACAGGTGTGATAAGTTGCCGAATATTATTCTATACCCTTAATTTCGTTTATATTATAATAGTCCAAGTCATGTAACTGCCATAAACAACGGGCTGATTCCTTCGCTTTTCATGAGAAAGGTTTCCATTTTGGTTAAAGAATCAAAATTATTTTTTCGATTAAACTACATAAAAGTTGCCATGATCACAAATAATTCCTGGTACATTTATGTTAGCCGGGTGAAAATCTCGATAATAGCTATTTTTTTAACTCGCCAGTTAGCATTTTTTTTTTTCGAGTGGTAAATTAAAACGATGCTACTTGGTTATCCCATCGACCTAAAATCTGTCACCAAACTATAAGATTAAATGCCAATAATGGTTGATCGTAAATGTCACATTTACTTGACTTTAAGGAAGTTACACATGTTCACGCCATCAAGTGATTTTTATTTCAACGTTTTATTTGTATTTTTATTAATGTTATACTAATTTATTTGCACTTTTGTTATTTAAAATAAAAAAATATGTCAATTTGTATAATTTGGCTATTTATATAATTTGGCGAAATTGGTTGACGGGAGAAGTAATAACATTAAAACGTTGCTTTGAAGTGGAAATTAAATCTCAGGATTTGTTGCATTGTCACATACGCACCGGGTTTGGCGTGATTTTTTTTTTACAATTTGGCGAAAACCTCGTTTTCAAATACCTGTTACATATGTATTTTTAAATTATTTTCTGTTATTTTTAAAATGAAATAACAATAAATAAAAAAATTTAATTAATAACTATAGAACAAAACAATTTATAACTTTTTTTGTAAATAAAAAGAAAATAAATTCAAATAAACATTTATTAATAAATAAGCAATTATTAATAAATAAGCAACAATAGCCGGGTTACCATGTCAGGCAAAATAACGCCAGTTTGGCGCCAATTATGTACCCCGTTGCGTATATGACATCTGTGTATCTTTTCCTTTCGTTTAAAAAAAAGAATGAAGTAAAAGCCATTTATTTTAAAGGTTTCAATTTTAAATCAAAGTTTCTCTCTATTCTAAAAAAAAGTAACTACCGCTGTCACCGCCGCCGGTTTTGAATTTTTTGTGACCGGAGGTCTTTCTTCGTTTATATTAAGAAAAATAATGCATACAAAAATATGAAAACGGTAGTATTATACAGAAATGTTTGATAAACACGCTGATGCAGACAATTTTCAGATCGAAGAATTATTTTAAGAGATATTTAATGCTAAAGTTGGACAATATCGTTCCACTAAAAAAGTTTTATAGGAGCAAAAACTGTTCATAGGAATTTAATCATTTTTAGATCATTTTATGCGTTAGAATTTGCCGGAGTGCAGATTGCATTAATTTTTTTATTTTGACTAATTTTTTGAGGTTTAATTTATATTTTAAATTCAGATTTTCAGCCTTTCTAGAGATATTTTTAACAGATTTTAGAAAGTGATATTAATTTAAACTGTTGCCAACTGTATAAACAGCGGAAGCAATAATGTTTGCTTCAAAAAAAATATTTATACGTGTAAATAAATGAAAAATTTATTTACACGTGACTATTATAAACAGAAAAAAACATTTGGAATTAGAATTAAATAATTATGTACAAAAAGCAGGAACTTATTAAAAATTATGTCATAAAAACTATAATTACGCGTGAATTTTAAGAGAGAGGGGAATTTGTAAAGCAATAAATTTATTAACATGCGTTAGAAGTCTTAAATAGGAGAAATTACGTCATATTTACGTCACATTACAGTTATTACATAAAATGAACGCAAAATAATATTGCAAAACGGTTTAAATTTAGAAATTGCGCTAGACATTTATTTGATATTTTAAGAGAATACTTTTCAACTATTTTTGTTAGGAAAGCGCAAATAATATTTAATTTCTAACACAAGTATTTTCACGTGAATATTAAAAAGAGAAAGAATAGTTTGGTCAAAATTACGTCAGATTAATTTAAAATGTCTCATTTAAAAGAACTTTCTTTTCACTTTGTTAAAAAATACCTGGAGACAAAGACTCCGTTTACTTAATTCCTTTTATATTAGCTTATTTTGAAATGTTGTTACACGTGTCTACGTCATCAAGTTATTTTTATTTCGACGTTTTATTTGTATTTTTATTAATGTTGTACTAATTTATTTGTTTTTTTCGTTATTTAAAATAAAAATTATGTCAATTTGTATAATTTGGCGAGTGGTTTGGCGATTTATATAATTTGGCGAAATTGTTCGACGGGATAATCAAGTAGTACCGCAACGGATTTGGCGTTAAAATTCCCCAATCGAAGAGAAATGAATAGAAATCCGTTTATAGAGAGATCGCCACTTTTTAAAAAAAATTATAATTCAATCTTTCGAAATCTTTTTAAAGCCGATCAAATTAGCGTGCATTTAGAGTCTACGGTGTCTGGACGGGAGTTGCCGAGCGTAGCTCGTAGGGGGCCGAGCCCCTAGTGTTATAAAGTTTATTAATAACAAGCTGGAAATTTCCTTCACGACACTAGTTGTATTAAATAAAATGATAATGAAATACAAATTAAATTCTGAATAAAAGTAACACGATGCATCTCTTAGCATTCATTTAAGGGAGGCCAAACTCGTCGCCAAATTAATTTAAAATAACCTCTTCTAAAATATGAAAAAAAGCTCTGTTATGATTAAAATTTGAGTTGCCATCATTTGAAAAAAAGTATTTAAAATTAGAAAAAAATTAATGTTTCGAAAACTAATTCTAATTTTAAAATTCTAATACAAGTTTTGAGATCTACTGGATCAATACGGATTTTTGGTGTTAATTTCATCGCAAAGTATTCCATATTTTAGGAGAAATCGCCGTGAAACGTAATCAGTTGTTTAATCAGTCGTTTCATAGAATCGTTACATAAATTCGTTTCAATTCGATTCGTTAGGATTTTATATATATAGGGTAGATTTATCAAGAGGTCTGGCACAGTATATACTAAATAAAATTTTATTAAACGATAGAAAGAATAAAAAAAGTCGAAGTATAAAAATGCTAACGCTTAGTAAAATCTCTAAAATAAAATAAAAATAAATAAATAAATAAATAAAGTCTATTTCCCTAATTTATTTTCTCCTTTTCTTGTTGCTAAATATCATAAATATTTCTTTTTTTAAATGTGATATCTTAAAATATATATTTTGAAATTCTGGTATTGTTATTAAGGTTTCTTAAGAGACTTCTATTGCTAGAAGTTTAAAATTAACGTGAAAAACATATTTATAAAATTCAAATTTCAGTCAAATTTGTATTTTTTAGCGAAGAAATGCAGAAACTTTGTTATTTTCGTCTTTTTATATTGCAGATATAAACGAATTTATATAAATTGCGACATGTGTTGCATTAAATGTAGAATATTTATGTTTTTTCAAAAATATTTAATTAATGTTTTTATACTTTTGTATGTAATATTTGCTATTTTTTAAAAGCTGCTTTATATATCTAAAATTTGATTCATAAACTAAATGAATTATAGTGATTTGCTTAAATAATTTTATGCATGATTCAATATTTTCAGATTGATTGATTAATGTTTTTTAGATACAAGAAATTTAATAGCTATCCAGGAAACTTGCATGGAAATATTAACATATCTTATATAAATAGAAACTCTTTTAAGAATTTTTTGATTCTACAAGCCATATGTAAAAAGAGACGGTTAGATAAGATCCTTTTTTCACACATCAGACTTTATATATATGACAATGTTTTTCTTAAGTATATAGACATTGACACTCATTGAGAAGAATGTTCTTTGTCAAAATATTTTTATACTTATGAGGGAAAATATTGAAAATATATTTTTAGTCACGTCTTTTTTGAGAACGTTGATAGTTGCGCTCTGTCTTTTTGCCCCCGGCCGTTCTACATATAGAAAATGTAAAGTAAGAAACGTTTTTCTCTTAATATTCGAATATTACATTTCAATGAAGTTATAAATTTGTAGTTGTAAAACTGTACCTAAAGAAAAAAAAACAGAGAGGCCTTGTAACTTCACTATGGTGGAGGAGTCAGCTAGTTGGTATTTGTCCATTGTATTTGTAAGGGAATATGAGTTACCAGAGGATAATTTATATCGGCTGTAAAAATACCGACACGCGATTAATGCCCGGTTAACAATAGAAATATCATTCGCGTAACTTTTGTCTATGATATCGTTATCAAAGCTTTTTGTTGCAGCATTTTCACCTGCTTGTGTATATAAAAAAAGATTAAACAAAAACATAATTTGAAGAACAAATTAAAAAAACAAAATTTATTTCCTACATTGTTTAAGCCTGAGAAGGGACATATATTAAGTTATTCCATTCAATTAGTTCTACATTTAATGTTAAATTTTTGTAACAAATTAGTTAAGCCAATTGAAGATTAAAAAATAAAAAATAAAATTCATACAATATGATACTTAAAACATCCTAAAAACTTAGATTCCGTTCAAATGAAATCGAAATAAATCTTTGACTTCTTCCATTTTTAATTGAAAATATTTGTATTGCAGATTTAGTATTATGTTTATGAAAATTGTGCATAAAATGATAAGATGCATGCAAAATACAAAACTTTAAAAAAAGTCTAAGATTTATTTCGATTTCATTTGAACGGAATCTAAGTTTTTAGGATGTTTTAAGTATCATATTGTATGAATTTTATTTTTTATTTTTTAATCTTCAATTGGCTTAACTAATTTGTTACAAAAATTTAACATTAAATGTAGAACTAATTGAATGAAATAACTTAATATATGTCCCTTCCCAGGCTTAAACAATGTAGAAAATAAATTTTGTTTTTTTAATTTGTTCTTCAAATTATGTTTTTGTTTAATATGTCATGTTTTTTAATGACTACAGCACTCAGACGAACGCATTTCAAAATTAATACAGAGTATCATCATCAGGCTTTGATGTATGCGGTATTGCATCACAATGTGGGATGCAGTTTACCAATGTGTAATTCAAAATTTTTCACCACTGTAGTAATGCAGGTTACGGTAGTTTGGACAAAAACTTCCAATCTGAACGTAAAAAATCTATAATCAAAACATAAAAATTTAACTTCACTTAAATTTAGATACCCTATTTCCCACTCAGGAACGCTATGAATGTAATTGTAAATTTTGTTGAATCCTTACTGCTAATATTTAAGAATATTATAACTGTGATACAGTAAAAAATAAAAAAATAAAAGTTTTACTTGAATTTTTAAACCTTATTCTCTCCCAAAGGGTGATGTAATCACATCAGAAAATTATTACACAAGTTTAACTTGGGGTATAAATAGTTCTCATCTCGAAAAAAAAATGCATTTTAAAATTTAAGTTATGTAATTCCCCACTAAGTTCGCTACCTGCGTAAAAATAGCTATCCATTATAAACTTTTTACTAAAATATAAACTTGACCAAAGCAAAAACGTATTCTGAAAATATCCTTTTTATTTCCATTATGACGCCATATTCACCTTTTTAATTTTTGAAAAAAAAAAAAAAAAAAAAACTATTTCAATTAAAATTTTTCACGCGGAAATCTTTCTACTAAAACCAAATATATTATTGTTACGGCTTTTGAAATTTTGCAACAATGAAGAAAAAATATTACATTTTCTATTTAAAATGTCCGTTGATTCTCAATGAAAAAAGTGAAATTTGGAATTATTAAGAAAAATATTTGAATAATATACAAAAAAATTGGCCCTTGTTTCTCTCTGGGTTATAATTCACCCATATGCAAGGGAGTCCATATTGTCCAATCATATTTTTAGGTCAGTATTTATTTCACTACTCTGAATAACGTATACCCTACGGGAAGGTAAACAGACATGGACACAATTAACACTACTGCAAAAGTTTTGTTTTGTTTAATGCCTTTAAAAAATCATCATTATTCAAAAGTTGAAACAACTTTCTATTAAATTAAGTGCATATTATTTGGTTAGTGGATCTCTATAATTTAAACAGTCAGAAAATATCGTAAATAACTTCATAAAACAGAGGCAAATTCATTCAATTTTAAAGGCGTGAAGATTATACGCTGAACTATAAACAGTAGCGCATATTGAGTTAAAGTAAATATGAAATTACTACCCAAAAATCTACGTCTAATTTACCTTGTCCGTTTTTTTTTCTTTAGAAAACAAGTTCGTATGAGATTTTTAAAAATATAATATTTCAATAAATATTATTTTCAATCACTCTCAAATGCAAAATGTGAATGTAAGACTTGAACAGTAATAGAATGCAGATCGAAAGCCTTGTAGTAGTCCATCTTAAAGTCAGTAAATAATGACGATATAGAGTAAAAATATGTGTCTAAGACAATTAAGGCTTCTTCCATTATGAATTTTTTGCAGAACATTTCGTCATGAACAATATTTTATTGAAATATATTGAAATTAGATAATAATGTTATTATTGAATGCACAATGCACCAAACACTTTTAAACGCCGAATGTTCGCGATGCATAATCTATCTATACTCCTATTATAAAGAGGAAAAAATTGTTTATTTGTCGGAGGTAAGCTCTGGAACTACCGAACCGATTCCAAAAGTAATGGTATCAAAATGATGGTATCAGTCCAACTTAGAACATAGGCTATATCTTATATCGGTGCCACTACCCCAAATGTGGTGTAGGAGCAAAAAACGTTCTAAAAATGCGATTTTAGCGTTACTGAAGGGCCTAGAAATATGAAATTTTGAATATTAGTTACTTATAAGATATAAATGATGTCTAAGAACAGATCTTAAACAATTCAAAATTTAAAAAGGGTGAAAATGCACAAAAAGCGTTCTAAAAAACGTTCTAAATGGTATTTTCTACACAATCTCAGGAAACACCAAACCGATTTAAAAAATATTGGTGTTAAAATGATGGTGACAACGCTTGCTCCAAGATAGGCTATGTTTTATGTCGGTGCCACTACCCCAAAGGGGGTGTAGGAGCAAAAAACGTTCTAAAAATGCGATTTTAGCGTTACTGAAGGGCCTAGAAATATGAAATTTTGAATATTAGTTACTTATAAGATATAAATGATGTCTAAGAACAGTTCTTAAACAATTCGAAATTTAAAAGGGGCGAAATTGCACAAAAAGCGTTCTAAAAAACGTTCTAAATGGTAGTTTCTACACAATCTCAGGAAATACCAAACCGATTTAAAAAATATTGGTGTCAAAATGATGGTGACAACGCTTGCTCCAAGATATGCTATGTTTTATGCCGGTGTCACGATCCCAAAGGGGGTGCAGGAGCAAAAAAACGTTCTAAAATGCGATTTATGTGTTACTAAAGGGCCTAGAAATATGAAATTTGAAATATTAGCTATTTATTAGTTATAAAGGATTTCTAAGAACAGTTCTTAAAGAATTCGAAATTTGAAAGGGGTGAAAATACGCGAAAATCGTTCTAAAAAAACGTTCTAAATGGTGGTTTCTACACAATCTCAGGAAATACCAAACCGATTTAAAAATTAACGGTGTCAAAATAAGGGTGTCAAAATGACGGTGACAACCCTTGCTCCAACATAGGCTATGTTTTATGTCGGTGCCATTACCCGAAAGGGGGTACAGGAGCAAAAAACGTTCTAAAAATTCGATTTTTGCATTACCGAAGGGTCTAGAAATATGAAATTTAAAATATTAGATATAAAGGATTTCTAAGAACAGTTCTTAAACAATTCGAAATTTAAAATTGGTGAAAATGCGCGAAAAGCGTTCTAAAAAACGTTCTAATTGTGGTTTCTACACAATCTCAGGAAATACCAATCCGATCTAAAAAATAATGGCGTCAAAATGATGGTGACAACCCTTGCTCCAACATAGGCGATGCTTTATGTCGGTGCTACTACCCCAAAGGGCGTGCAGGAGAAAAACGTTCTAAATTGCGGCTTTTGCGTTACGGAAGGGCCTAGAATCGTGAAATTTGGAATAGTAGTTAGTTATAAGATATCAATGATCTCTAAGGACATTTCCTAAAAAAATCGAAATTTAAAAAGGGGTCAAAATGCGCAAAAATCATTGTAAAAAACTTTCTAAATTGCGATTTCTGTGCAATCTCAGGAAGTACTGAACCGATTTCAAATATAATGGTGTAAAAATGATGGTGACAGATCTTGCTCCAAGATAGGCTATATTTTATATCTGTTTCCACTACCCCAGAGGAGATGCAGGAGCAAAATGCGCGAAAAGCGTTCTAAAAACGTTCTAAATGCCGATTTGTTGGCAATATCTCAGGAAGAATGAATCTGATTTCAAACGTAATGGTAGGAAATTGATGCTGATAGCCCCTGCTCTAACATAGACTCTATTTTATGTCGGTATCACTATCACCAAGACGTTGCAGGAGCAAAAAAGCGTTCTAAATTTCGACGTTTGTGATCGGTAGGTACTAGCAACTTAAAATTAGGCAAGGTGCATATTTATTACATATAAATTATCTTTAAGAACAGTTTCGAAAAAAAAGGAAATTTAAAAAGGGGTGAAAATGCACGAAAAGCTTTCTAAAAACGTTCTAAATTGCGATTTCTACTCAATCTCAAGAAATTCCAAAGCTATTTCAAAAGTAATGGTTGCAAATAAATGGAGACAGTCCCTGCTATAACATAGGTTATATTTTATGTTGCTGTCACTACCATCTGAGGGTTACAAAAGCAAAACACGTTCTAATTTGCGCTTTTTGCACAATTGAGGGGTCTAACACTTTGAAGTATGGCATGGTATTTACTTACAAGATGCAACTGCTTCCTAAGAACATTCGAAAGAAAATTCCAAATTAAAAAAAAAAATGACGTGAGTGAAAAGCGTTATAAATTACAATTCTTAAGCAAACTTATAAATTACCAAACCGATTAAAAAAATAATGATAAAAAATTTTGGTGATAGAACCTGCTCAAACATAAGCTATATTTATGTCTGTTCCACTACCACCAGAGGTTTGCAGGAGCTAAAAACTTTCTAAATTCCGAATTTTGTGATACTGAAAAGGCTAGAAACTTTAAATATGACATGGTAGTTACTTATAAAATATAAATGCCCTCGAAGGAACGTCGAAAATAAATTCGAATTAAAAATGGGTGAAGCGAAGGGGAGGTGCGAAAAGCATTCTAAAAGATTCTAAATTACGATTATATGCAATTTCAGGGAATATAAACCGATTATAAAAGTAATAGTTGCGAATCAATGGTAACAGTCTCTGATCCTACACAGGCTATATTTTATGCAGGTGATTCTACCACCTGGCGTTCACAGGAACAACAAACGTTCTAAAAAAAGGCTTTAAAAGCTTTTTAAATTACGTTTCTGTGGAATATTAGGAAATAACAAACCGATTTCAAAATTAATGTTGGCAAATTAATGGTGACAATTCCTGTTTCAACATAGCCCTTTATGTTGAGAGAGGTGGTAGGACTTGGAATTTGACATGATGGTAAATTTTAAGATGTAAGAAGATGGTTTCTAAAAAATTCAAAACTTCAAATGAATACTGAAATGAGCGTATTAATTGAGCATAAAAGTTTCAAAATATTTTCTAAATTATCATTTATTTAGTTTTATTTCATTTTATTAATTTAAGTCTCATTTCTGCCTAATGCATGATAACTTGATACTCTTTATTTAGCCAAAAAACGTAGACGTATATAACTATAAAATTTATGTAAACATTAAATATACGCTTAAAGAAAATAAATTTCAAGTTTTGCAGTAATTTTAAATAACGAAAGAACATGTAAATTAGGAAAACAATAATCAATTTACAAATAAAACGTCGAATTAAAAAGACTTGATGACTGCCAAACACGTTTAACATATTTAATGTCACCTGAATGTGACATTTACGATTATCCATTATTGGCATTTAACCTTACAGTTTGGCGACAGTGTTTTTGTCGACGGAATAATCAAGGACACAGATGTCATATACGCACCGGGATACTTAAGTGGCTCCAAAGTATCGTTATTCTGCTTGATATGCTAACCAGGAGGTTGTTGTTTATTTATTAATAAATTACTTATTAACTTTTATTTTCTTTTTAAAAATTATACAAATTGCTTTGTTCTATAGTTATAAATTAAACATTTTTTTTATTGCTATTCCCTTTTTAAAAATAAATATGTAATTGATATTCGAAAACAGGGTTTACGCCAAATTGGCGTCAGAAAAAAATCGCGCCAACGTGTTGCATATATGACATCGATGCCTAATCAAGTAGTACCGAAAAATGCAACTCAAAAATTTAATTATATAAAATCTCAGTATTATTATTATTATTTTTAATTAACTAAGGAAGTTTTGAGTTGATACCATATTTGGCGTTTTTATCTTTTGCGCGCCAGGTTAAAGAAAAAATGCTTCTCAAAAATTTCATTAGAAAAAATCTGAATAAATATCTTTTTCTTTTTTTTTTAAAGTAATTTTATTTTGATTTTTATCTATTTTCCTATTATGTTTCTTACAGGAGAAATTAGCAGAATTATTTTTAAAAATGGCTCTAACTGCGAATTATACGTTATTTGTTTAATTGGGAGATCGAATTTACTGTTGTCGCCAAACAATGCAATTTTAAGCCACAAAGGCAGAAGCGTGAAATAAGCCATGCGAAGGTCGCAATCATTTTTTTTTTTCATGTGTAGGAAAAGATTTTGGAGTAAATTTTTATATTCTAATGTAATTCATATAAAAAGCAGTTAAATTTATAATTATGTAGCAGGTATTTAAATTTTAGTGTACATGTCTGCTAAATACACACTTATGCTAGAGTAATTTAATTTCAGAGATTTAAAATATTTTTTATCATAATATGGAATACCATTACTATGGAAACATGCCGTTTTGTTTTCTTCAAGCATGTCATTTTTATATCCTTGAACTCAGATTATTACTTATTAATGGGAAATTGCGTATTATGTTATTTTTTTTAAAGATGTCGGACCTATTGCCAATTTCACCTATAGGAATATTCACTGCTTTAAAAGTTAGGATATAATAAGATTCTTAAGAAGATTTCTGCAATTATGCGTTATTATTATTGTAAAAAAAGCCAAAATTTTGCAATAGAAATTGCTTGCTGAATTTAATTTCAGATATTATTTTTTTAATTCGTCGCTTCAGCTAAACTTAGCAACAAATTAAGAGTTATTTTCATAATCTGAGCTATTTACACAATAGACGGTAGATTAATTTACTATTGACTATAAAGGAATTAGCAAGCCTATTTATTTGTCCGTGTGTTATTATGCTCTTTAGAAAAATGCAAAATAAATCTTCGGTTCAAGTATTCACCAATATGCTTATTGCTAAAATTTTTGTATAACTAACTTTATTTATCATTGTCAGGTCTATTTAAGACATGAATATTTCGACATTATTTATTGGATCGTATTTTGGTGAGTAATTAAGTTTGTTTTGTCATTAACTCTGGTAAATGTGTAACAATATTGTTGCATCTGTCTTAATGTTTGACGTAGACCATCACAATGCAGTCGATTACAGATGATTAGAAAGATTTTATTTGATGCAAGAGGTTCATTTTTTTGCAAGATTAAGTCATCAAGTTTTATAACGTGTAAACGGTTACATGATTGTAAATGCTCTACAAAATTAAAAGGCAGTGAAAATGACGTCATTTTAATTTTATTCAAACAATTCAGCTTTAAAAACTCACTTTTTTATATTTCACTTTTCTTTGAAATATGAAAGTTAAACATTCTTTTTTGACGACAAATTGTTCAATACATTTTTTTACGGTATTTACTCTGCTGGAATCCAAAGAGAGAAAACAGTAATAGTAGATCTGTCACAGAGGACGTTTATAAAGAAATATAACGTAACATTCAATGAGATTATATTTAAGCTACCAGAATCACATATTGCGCGATCTGAGATCATAGGAGTTCAAGAACTATCAAACGAAAATGAACCACCTGAACATTATTCGTGTTCAATGGTCAATCTTTGCAATCATTCTAATGGATTCTAATTTAGTAATGCCAGATTAGAAACCATTTTAATTCCTGTTGTCATAAGGGTCACATTACCCTACCAAAATTGAACTGTTAATAATCAACTAAAAGAATTGCTGGTTAATAGCTCAAATTTTGTCCAACGCTTAAGATAATATAATATTGCAATGGCGTTCGCATCGTTTTCAGCAATGAGCAAAGTCCAGCTGAAGTCCAAATTGTTTAAAATACAAGTTCAAATTTATTTCATTTAATCCAAGGTTCATTTGAAAATACTGACCAGCGCAGCGGGCATAGCCTGCTAGTGGGAAGATAAACAAATAAAGAAATTATTTCGACGATTGAAATATTCCACGCAGGAAAATACATTTAAGAAATAACTTAATTATAATACTTAATAATACTTAATATATACTTAATAATAATATATACCAATAAATACTTAATAATAATTGGGTTCTAATGAAATTTATTATTTAAAAATATTTTATATAATTAACAAAAAGTAGTTCGCTAGTTCAATATACTAGTTACATAATTTATTGTATTTTAAATAAGTGTACATCTAATCCCAATTTATAAAATAAATCTGTGAAGCTTTGTGATAAAGCATTTTATGTTAAAAAAACATTAATATTATATTTAATAATTTTTCAATTTAAAAAACAGCATAAATATATGTTGAAGTTTGAGAGATATAACGAATATGACAAACAAATAATAAAAATATTATTAAAAAGGATGTTCAATGACCTTTTAAATTGGGGTACAAACGACGAAATTGCTCGTGAATTTGTCATTCACCCACTGATGAGGTAAGGTTGAATTGCATAGCGTGATCATTGTTTTTTTTTTTTTTTTTTTTTTTTTTTCTTAAAATCTTTTTTTAGCAACTATGAATGCTGTGCTCCTTATTAAGAAATTTATAATATTTAATACACATATATATATATTATGCAATTTAAAATATAAATATTAAGTAATTAGTCAATTATATCTTTAAAATAAATATTTTACTTTATTTCCACAGAGCTCTCGATGTTGAACTGGTCAATTTATAATGAAATTTAAAATTACATTCAACATTTCAAATCCCCTTTCATTTCAATTTCTTTATTGAAAATCCTGATTTTAATAATGATGAGATAAAGTTCTCTAATTTAGATTGAATTCATTATAAGCTTTTCAAAATTTTCTAGATGCGTATTTGAAAAGGCTGTATTAATTAACTTCGAACTCATAATGTAAGAATTGAATTTTTAAGTTAGAAATTTTAAAATTTAAATAATCCTAGAACGAAATTATTTTTAATAGAGATAAAATATATTCTGTATTATGTTTCAATAGTATAAAAGCACTTCGTTTATATACCGCTGAATAAAATGAATATGATAAAAGCTTTTAAATATTTAATATCGCTTATACTGAGTCACGTTTTTTGATTAGAAAGAATAATGTGACATTTTCAAATTTATTTAGAGCAAAATGAACAAAAAAGGAAAACAAACTTAGGGCAGGTAGCACAGAAGTACTTATTTTTCGCATTTAATAATGATTACGATTCATAATTTTCTTATTTAATAATTTGACGATAGTTATTCGAAAATATCTGCATTTAAAACAAAGCACCTCTTTATCTCCTGAATGTGTAATTAAACATAATTTTTCGAATCTTATTTTCAAAATTAATATTATTTAAAAAGTATTTAATAAAAATAATTCCTTATAACTGCTGTAAAGAAATTTCTCAAAAATTTTACGATATTTTTTTTTTATTATAACAATAATTAAATTCATTGTAGTATACCTTTTATGTCTTCTTTTCCCCGTACATAAGCAAAATTGAGTATTCATTAAATTCATTTTTATATGAAGAGTTTAATTATAAATTTGCCTTGTACGTAAATACTATTTATTCAAAAATTACATTTTTTTTTCAAATTTATTTTTAAAACCAAATATCTTTTGCGATAGGAGATATATAAAAATCATCTAAATGGATGTTAAACACAGTAGATCAATCTATGAACTATCACATAGATTTATGGCAGCAATAAAATGCAATTTACAAGGTCGGACGACGTACGTCCTACCATGTACAAGTAGAACACTTGTTTATGCTTATAGTCCAGGCAATAGGGAAATTTACCTAGCAAAATTAATGGTAGTACTGAAAATCGGCTTTCTAGATGTTTTTTGGGTCGCTGAATCCGAATTTGTAACTTCCCACCAAAATTTCCCCCGGCAACCTCCCCAAATTTTGGTAAAAATGCCCCCCAAAAAAGGTTTTTATTAAAAAAAAAAATGTTACTGTTTTAGAGAAAAGGTATCTAGAAATTCAGAAAGTAGACAAAATTTCCAACAAATTAGATATATGACATTATGACTTAGGATGAAGGTGAAGGGGGGATCTGCCTCGGAACATGCTCGCGGTGCTGCGTAAACTAAGTTGCGCAATTCCACTTAACTACTCACACGTTTACATTTGCCCTCCCATCTCCCCTCCGAACTTTCTCTATAAGGTTTACTTTAAGATTTTTGGGTCGCTGAATCCGAATTTTTAACTTTCCCCCAAACATTTTCCCCCCGAAACCCCCTCCAAATTGTTGTTTTTAACTGAAATTTCTTATTGTTTTAGGGGAAAAGCATTACGAAATTCAGAAACTAGACAAAATTTGCAACAAATAGGATAGATGACATTATGAATTAGGATGAACGGGGAGGGTGAGGGCTGCCTCGGAACATGCACTGCGGCGCTACGTGCACTAAATGATGAAGTCCAGGCAATAGGGGATTTTATCTGGCAAAATTAATAGTAGTACTGGAAATCAGCTTTCTAGATGTTTTTTGGGTCGCTGAATACGAATTTGTAACTTCCCACCAAAATTTCACCATGCAACCCCCCAAAAAATTGATTTTTTGAAAAAATTTGGTTTTTGAGAAAAGCGCGCGGGGAATGTTCCGAGGCAGCCCCCTCTCTCCCCGTTTATCCTACGTCATAATGTCATATATCCTACTTGTTGGAAATTTTGTCTAGTTTCTGAATTTTGTAATGCTTTTCCCCTAAAACAATAAGAAATTTAAGTTAAAAACAACTATTTGGGGGGGGGGGTTACAAGGGGGGGGGGAAATTTTGGGGGTAAGTTAAAATTCGGATTCAGCGACCCAAAAAACTTAAAGTAAACCTTATAGATAAAGTTCGGAGGGAAGATGGGAGGGCTAATGTAAACGTGTGAGTGGTTAAGTGGAATTGCGTAACTTAGTCCACGCAGCACTGCGGCGCATGTTCCGGGGCAGATCCCCCCTTCCCCTTCATCCTAAGTCATAATGTTATATATCTAATTTGTTGCAAATTTCGTCTACTTTCTGAATTTCTTGCTACTTTTCCCCTAAAATAATAAAAAAATGGATTTTTTTAATAAAAACCTTTTTTTTTGGGGGGGGGGCTTTTTACCAAAATGTGAGGGGTTGGCTGGGGAAATCATGGTGGGAAGTTACAAATTCGGATTCAACGACCCAAAAAACATCTAGAAAGCCGATTTCCAGTACTACCATTAATTTTGCTAGGTAGAGTCCCTATACGGTCTCTATTGCCCTGACTATTATGGGCTTTTTCTTGAAGATCAGTTACAAATGGAAAAGCAAGGAAACTCAATAAGGCTTGTTTACTTATGAAAGCCACAGCCAACATAAACGAACCACCACTCTCCCTTTGAGTGACAAAGAAAGACCGTTACAAAATTTAAAAAAAAAAAAAAAAAAAAAAAAAAAAAAAAAAAACTGACTCTGACACTCTTACAGCGACCTTGTATGGTATAAGACAAAAATTAAAGCTTATTTTCAGGAAAGTTTTCCTGTCCTAGTTTCCTCTTTTTGAATGTAAAAGACCCAGAGACGCAGCATTAAGCCATACAAATGATCCCTCTATCTGCATGGAGTGAATACTTCGCAACTTAATATTTTTGGATACTTGAGTGAAACTTAGTAACACAGATCTATATCATTCAGACATAGTGCATTTGGTCGAACTCTAATAATGTAATAAATGGACGTGCGAAAAGCATTTGCAAACCACCGTATTTACTACATCTTATTTCTTAACACATTCCTTAAACACTTCTCCAGGAACTTGCTGAGATATTTTATTCGAATTTATGTTCCCTTACTTTCGATAGTAAAACCACCAAAACACACATGCATTTTCAAATTTATATTTAAAATAATGTTATTTAACAAAAGTGTTGAACATTTAAATAATAATTAAACTCATGGGATGTTTACCAACTGTATCATGCCACTAGTTTTGCCGTAATAGAGATTCCGATTATAAGTACAATTATAATTTCAAGCAAATATTTCTCTAAATAATTCATGATATAATTAAGCAGAATATATCAACATAATTTAAACACAATTTTTAATGTATCTAGTGATAATATATTTCCCACTGAAAAAAAAATAATAATAATATTTGAATGATATGAAAGTATTTTCTTTTTTGCATATGACATATTCTTTTGGTTCTGGAGATTTGAGACTAAGGAAAACATTCATTCTAAAAAAAAAAAAAAATCTGTAAGTTTAGTTAGTAACACAATATTTTTCTGCAGTAACATTACTTCCGAATTTTCATTTGTTTCCCTAAAATTATGCTCTTTTCTTTTTTTTATATTTACCTTTAATAGTGTAAGACAGTAGCAACATTCGAACTAGGTATTTCTCTTTTCAATTTTAGTTAACAACAACACACGGCGATTAATTATTTTTATTCATCAGTGAACTATCTATGAAATTCAAGTGTAACGACGTGTATGCAAATTCCTGCAGATAATTACGAAACAGCTACTAATATGATCTCGTGCCTTTGATCCATGAGTTATTCAGAGGTTCTAGAAAGAACCCCCTTTATTGCCTGAGCCCTTTTAAATTTAATTCTGTAAGTGTATTTTTTTTTCTGTCAGAATATCTCCTTATTGTATTTTTAAATTTCATTATATTTGTTTAAATTTCACAATTGTTAACAAAATTTTACTTTAATTAATCATTGTAGAAGGATTTTTTCCTTTATATTCCTTTTCATAATATTCATTTTTAAATAACATTTCTTTCAATTTCTAGAATTAATTACATTTGAATTATAATATTTTATGTTTAATTTTTGTTAAAAATTTTTTTAGCACAACGAAGACATGTAAAAAAACATATTTTTTTAATATCATCCATCACAACAATTATTTTTTTTTAATGAAAAAGAGATTTATCTTATATCTGAGCATTGAATTAGTAATAAGATATCAAAATTGAGAGTCAATCTAATATTCAAATATTCTATTAAAACATTAAATCTGGGATCCGTCATTCTGATTTTATTCATTCTAAATTTTAGTTAATATTTAAATGGAATTTAAATGGTTCAATGACATATTTGGTGTTGTAATAATCAAAAGTAAATGAAATGGATAAATAATAGCTCTTAGTATTTTTTATTTTTCTAAACAGTTTAATATTTTTTTTTTATTTATGTTCTTCTGCTATTAACAGAATAAATTAACTATTATATCGTACTAATTGAACAGAAAAATCCATTAGTTTTTCAGTATTAGATTAAAACTTTCTTTAAATCAACTGAAAGTGTTTTAAGAAATTTGAGACATTTATTTTAGAAGTCTACTATTATCGTACATTTCTGTGTATGTAATATCATAATTCATATACTATTTCAATTTGCATATTTTACGATTTTATGAAAAATCATTTTTGAAAAATAAATACATATCAAATTAGAAGCAGAAGTTTTTCTTTTATGGCAAATAACCTCTAAAAATTGGAAATTGAAGATAGTTACATAAAGAAAACTACTAATTTTCTAGAAATAGTAAATACATGCTTCGTCTAAGAAATATGTTGTCATAAAACATTATGAAGTCACTTGACATCGAAACACTTTACATTCGAAATATTTTTTGTCCCACTTTTATCATTCTAGTGTCAGCATGAAGATGTAATATAAAAAAAGAAATACACATTCATTAACAAAATCAAACGTCAAAAACTAACTAAGCACTATACCATAGAATTATTTTATGTAACAGATATTGTTATAGAAAAGACTGTTTCTTTTATTGATATTTGAGGAATTTTCATCAGATTATGGATAAATTTGGACATTATCATGGCGTCTTTTTTTGCAGTTTTAGAATTTATGTCTGCTTTAAAAAATGAAATGAATAAAAAAAAATAAATAAATATTATCCTTCTAAAATGATTAATACATCCGTTTTGAAAACTTAAAACTAAAATATTTTAACGAATACAAAAAAAAGGTTTAAGACTATTTCGAAGTTTAAAAACATTCAAAGCCGTTTTCATAGGGAAATACGCATTTCGAAAATTTATTTAATATTCTCAGTTTTAAAAAAAGTTCATATTTCTTATCCTTCACTTCACTTTGTACTTTATAATACTTCTTCACTTCATATCGCATTCTTTATTTACTGCTGCGATTGAGGTGAACTTTCCATTGAATCCTTATTTCGTAGTTCTGGGTTAAATTTCAAAGTCTTCATCTCCGAGCATTTAGAATAAGCTCGTTAAAACAAAGAAACTACTATGTGAGCGCATGTTTACATAGAAGCATTATAGAGCATGATTTTTTAGCTTTTAAATACTAACGAATTTCGGTATTTATTTTACATTAAAGGACTTTCTTAAAATATATAAGGGCGTTCTTCTCTTTCCTCACAACTTATTTTACAGCTTAAAGAAAATTTAATAAAACTACACTGTATCTATCAAACATATCAGTTGTACACATTTCATTATGAATATCATAATACTTGCACGTTATTCTCCAATACAGTATATTTAGTTTATTTGGTACACCATTTATCAGGGTCTAATGTGAAGTACAAAATCAAGGAATATTAACAACACATCTCAAGCTTCGCCACGTAATAGTACATGGACAAATCAAGCAGAACCGATATACTATATCAATCAATCGAAAAATACTGTACATGAACTTGCCCAAATTCATTCTTCTACATCAGTTTCATTTAAGAATTAGATGCATTTGCATAAATTATGTTTTTCTTTTATAATCGAAAATCGTTTTTAAAAACTTTTTTACAAGATGATACGTGTTGTAATGCTTTCGCTAACTTTTCAATATCCCAGTCTTAATGAGTGATCATTGTCCGATAGCATGTTTTGCAAGTGCTTCATTTTCTTCGGCTCATGTTTTAAAACTAATATAAAACTCACGAACATTGTCTTATTGCAAATCAGTAATATGTTTCTTACTTGTAAAAAAGTGTAATAAGTATTAGATATAAATAATTTTGTAATTGTACGATAACACCTTTAGGAATACTATTTCTTTTCTAAATCTTAAGATTTGATTGCGGTTGAAAAACAAAACTTAAAAAAAAAGAAACCATAATATACTGCGAAAATATTCCTTAATTGTATTTTTTGCATTCATTTAAAATTTAATTTCTTATCTCATAGAAACTTTTTTTGTATATTGCTAGGTATTTCCTACATTACTAACTCAATTATGTGTCATTAAAAAAAAAAAATCTTCATATATATTTTTTTCGTGCATATAAACTCTAAAACCCGCAGAACTAATATAGTATTTTTTAGCAGCACTTTTTCAGGCATTTCTAACATTAAAATGTTATAAAAATAGCATGATTGATATTAGCCCAGTGGTTAGGGGGTTGAATTCTGAATTAATTAGGAGAAAGCTGGAAATTGTTTTAATCCCTTTGGTTTAGGTCTAGAACGAATTTGCTATGTTTTCCCCCTTGTACTAGGTGAGCGTTAGGAAATATGTACAGATTTATAGTCAAAAAACCCGTTTTTTTTTACATACCATAACTGTATCTCAAAACAGCTAACTCAGTCAAAAATATTGTCAGTACAAATGTTGTAGAGCTTAAAATTTTGAGTAAAATGAGTACCTACACTTAATATTTTTGTTGAACATTAAAGTCACAATTCTACTTTAAAGTTTTAGCACCATGGTAAGAGGGTTGAACTCAGAATTAATTATGGGAAAACTGGAAATTATTTTAATCCCTTCAAATTAGTCAAAAATGAATGTTCTATGTTTTCTTCCTCCTACTTGAGTGAATATTACAAAATATGTACATATTTATATTCGAAAAACACTATTTTTTTAATTTCGTTAACAATATCTCAAAACAGCTAACTCTATAAAAACATTGTCAATACAAATGTTGTAGAGCTTAAACTTATGAGTAAAATGAGTAGCTACACTTAATATTTTTGTTCAACGTTAAGGTTACAATTCTATTTCAAAATTTTGCCTTAATCGCTAATCAAGAGCTTGAAGCCAGGCGAAACCAAGTTAACTTAACAATATCTCAAAACATCTAATTCTATTAAAAACATTGTCAATGCAAAAGTTGTAGAGCCTAAAATTCTGAGTAAAATGAGTACCTACACTTAATATTTTTGTTCAATATTAAGGCCGCAATTTTGAGATATTGTTACGTTAACTTGGTCTCTCCTGGCATCAAGCTCTTGTATTGAAAAATTTTGAAATAAAATTGCGACCTTAGCATTGAACAAAGATGGCACTCATTTCATTCAGAATTTTAACCTAATTTTCCTCCTAATTAATTCTGAGTTCAACCCTCTGATCACGGGTCTAAAACTTTAAAGTAGAATTGTGACTTTAATGTTCAACAAAAATATTAAGTGTAGGTACTCATTTTACTCAGAATTTTAAGCTCTACAACATTTGTATTGACAATGTTTTTGACAGAGTTAGCCGTTTTGAGATACTGTTATTGTATGTAAAAAATGTGTTTTTTGACTAAAAATCTGTAATTATTTCCTATCGCTCACCTAGTACTAGGGGAAAAACATAGCATATTCATTCTAGACCTAAACTAAAGGGATTAAAATAATTTCCAGCTTTCCCCTAATTAATTCCGAATTCAACCTTTTTTCCTCCCGTACCACTGGACTATTTATGAATGCAGCATTGTTATATTTTTCTTGGGTTACACCTCACTGGATTTATTATAAATCTTACAATAAGGATTCGTGTAAGGGATGGAAAAATGAAATTATGCGTCATTAACATTCATTTGCTTTACCATGCTTAGTAAAAATGATAAAAAAAAATAAAAAGTTTTGCATACATGGTGCAATTTAAATACTTGTTTTGACTTTAAATTATTTAAGAATTTTTCTCTTCGCTTTATATCTAGATAACATGACTGAAAAAAGCCTGCATGTATGCTCCTTACTTTAAAGTGGATCTTTTAATTTTTTAATTTACTTAACATTGTTCGAAATTTTAAATAACATCTTTTGAGCAGAAAAATCATTAAAATATTTTATCATTTCATTTATCTAAAGTAATTTTTTTACCTGTAAAAGCTTTTCAGTAAGTTAGAAGCAATCAAGATGAGAGAATGGATGGAAATTTATAGTTGAATAACACTTTCTTAGTCAGTAAATTAAATATTTTTCGTCCAAGAAAATTTGCGTTACATAATGCATTAACACTTTATATACTGAATTATGAATTCATGAAAATTTGATCTTCTAAAGCATTTTTCGTGAATATTTGAAACTACATTAGAAGAGTTACATAATCATTTAATACACTGTAGAATGATTTTAGAAGGATTTAGAAGGATTAATTAAATTTGAATTTATAGGCATTTTACGCATATTTATAACACCAGTCAGATCTTTTATTTTAAATATTTGTCTTAGTATTTTGTAGAATAAGGAAATAACAAATATAATGTTCTTATAATATAATAGAAATATAGAAATATTTCCAACTTGAAAAATCCATATTTACCTAAACTACCTACATTTTATTACATAATTGTACATACTTATTGTTTAGACATCTAACTTTAAAATACTTTCGCATAGCTTTATACTGTTAAAATTAAAATAATAAAATTCTTTGCAACATTCTCTCCCTTTCAGTTCATTTTTGACCTTGTCCGTTTCAGTACACGTGTTTACTGTAGCTGATGACGAGCTGTTATATTTTTAGCTCGAAACACGTCCTATGTTTTGTTTTTATTTTATGGTGATTTTTTACAAAGTTTTATTATTTTAATTGCCTCATATCGCCCGTTTTCGGTGCTGTTTCGCTAGCTTTATACTGATTACGTAAATAAAAAACATTAAAAACCCATATACATTATATGGCCAAAGGAGAGCGGCCACTTGCGATTTTAGAGGTTTTGTTAAATATCTACAGAAATACATGAGGACTGAAACTGCAAGTGTGTAAACAGTATAGTATAGGTCATATATTTCCGCGAAGATTTCTTCCCGAAACCCCAGAGGGAACCGTCAACAAATTTAAAAAGAACGAATATCTTTTGGATAACCCTGTAAAAACTAATGTAGCAAAAGCGTTAAAACTCGAGATTATCGATGAGTGGCTTATTGTAATTTGCTGTGTTAATTTTTCATGTATACTCGTTGAGAAATTAGGGTATTTATAAAAACAATCCCACATTTCGCCAAGTATTTTGCTTATAATTTCCAGAGTTCTTAATTTTAAAAAGCGGTCTTTTCGGAAAAAATGACATATAAAGTTGTAAATAATACCCTGCAATCAAAATTACAAAATAATAAAAATTGGATGAAAATGATCAGGTTTACAAGAAAAGTTTCACTGCGCATGCTCGAAAGCAATCCAAATGTAATATGCATAATGTATTAGCTAATTGTATAGAGCAACTTTTGTGAAAGTCTCAAAATCATAGCATGAAAATTCTGAAAATTATCGTCGATAGAATAAGCTCGAAATCCGTTGTTCCCGAAAAGAAGCAAAAATAGGAGGAGTTGTATCAAATACCTGATAATTAGTGCCAAGATAGCGTACACAATATTTGGATACAACCCCTCATCCTTTGCTTCCTTTTGGGACAAAGGATTTCGAGGTTATTCTATCGATGATCTATTTCAGAATTTTCAAGCGATTTTGAGACCTTCACATAATTTGCCCTATATAATTAGTTAATACATGACAAAATTATGTTTTGATTGCCTTCGCGCATGCACAGTGAAAAATTTTTTAGTAAACCTGCTCATTATTTATCGAATTTTTATTATTTTTTAATTCTGATTGCAGAGTATTGTGTACAACGTAATTTGTCATATTGTCTGAAAAGAACTTTTTTTAATATTAAGAACTCTGCAAATTATAAGCAAAAAACTTACCAAAATTTGGGACAGTTTTTATATGAACCTTAATTTCTCTACGAGTATACATGATATCCTCATACAAATGAACACATTATATTACATTAAGCCATTTTTTAATAATCTGGAGTTTGAACGCTTTTGCTACATTAGTTTATACAGGGTTATCCAAAAGATATTCGTGCTTTTTCAAATTGTTGACGGTCTCCTATGGCGTTTCGGCAAAAAATCTTCGCGGAAATATATGACGTATACTATACTGTTTACACACCTGCAGTTTCAGGATAATTCCTGAGGTATTTTTCTAGATATTTAACAAAACGTCTAAAATCGTAAGTGACTGGTCACCTTTGGCCATTTAGTGGAGAAATTGGTCATTGAAAAGTATAGTATAAGGAGTTCTATCTTTATATGCTTATATAGATGAACACATATTTCACCGTAAAATGTGTTCTAAAATAATGTGTAAGGGAGAGGGTTATTTTTTTATTTTGCAAATTTGTTAAAAATTACTTATTTTTAAGTTATTTAACTTGCTTTCTACAGGAAAATGATATGAAAAAGAAGTTTTGAAAATTAATATTTTATTCAAAGCTTTCGTATAAAAATAATCAAGAATATTTTTCCTCTACTATTTACCTTTCTATCACTTTAGAGTAAATAACTAAGATAAAACACTTAATAATAAACGAATTGTTACATTTTTTTATATTTAATATAGCAAAAAGTTAAACACATTCTTATGAGATTAATTTATAACTTTCACACAAAAAAAAATTTCATAAGTGAGCCGAATATAGCTAATTAAGATGAGGAACTATATAGTATTTTACGGATAAAAATGATCTTTTCTAAGTTCCTATTTTAATCAATTTTTATCGAAGGAAATTTATGCTAGATATTGGAATAAAAAATAGTTTCTTATTTAAGTCTCATTATTGAGATAATGAAGTATTTTTTATTGAATAATTCTATTATTGAAAAAGTTTAAAATTACACGTTTTCCATTTTATTAAAAATTCTTCATATCGTTTTTATAACCCTTCTGCAAACAAATTTATAATTGTATAACAAATGAAATTTCAACCTTTTATATTTAACTATCTGATAAATCTTTCATGAAAACATATATGAGGATAAGATTCTCTCACTCTGAATTTTTTATCAAGGTCAGGAAATGCTAAAGGTATAACGAAAAGAAATTATATAAATACGATAATTAAATAAGATAATTTTGTTTTAAAATATTTAATATTTTTGTTTTATAAATTGTCCTTGATAACATGGCAATAAAAATACAATGTTCCATATAGTAAAATGAAATTACAAGGTATATTTTATGTTTAAAAATAATTTATTTTAGTTTTAAATGTTTAATGGCGCACTGAGGTTTGAAGAAAATTGTTTATTGGAATGAATAGAGTGTATTGTATCGATTTTGTATTTTAGTCTCTCATAATGTAAGACGATGTTAGTTAATTTACATTACAAAAATAGGACTTTGCAAATAAAAACAAACTCTTTTTCTTATTTCAATTACTTTTTTTATCAATAGAATATGCGCTAGATATTGGAATTAAAAGCAGTAAACATTAACAAAATGTTAGGACATCAGAAAAATTAATCAAATCTCTTTTGTTGAATAAATATGTAATTTAAAATTTTAAGATGTTAATTTCAAAATTTATTCTAATATAATTTTTTTCAATATTAAATTTGGAAGAACACTTAAAATACAGTATGACACGATACATATAGTTATTTGTAAAAAAGTAACTGATGGCAGACTGTCCATTTATCATTAGAAGTACCTTTTAGTATAAACTTATTTCATATTACATATATGCCTCATCTAAGTAAAGTGATGTTATTACACTGAACATGGAGAAATTAAAAAGAACACTCAGAAATACTTATATTTTTCGAGGAAACTCATACTGCATAGTGGAAAAATCTTAAGGATAATGGTGATTATTCTACAAAATAAAATAAGACTACATTAGGAAATTATTAAAAGTATTTCACCGGTATGGAAACATGCACTTCGGTCATTGCATTTACAAAAGGATATTTCAATTAGTAAAACTTACGAACCCAGGAACTAATTTAAAAATCTTGGCAATTCCACTAATTTAAATTTTGAATAATAGATTCCTTGTAAATCTTTTTTCTGAGAGAAAGAGAGATTATAAAAACAGTATGATGCAGGAGACTATTTAAATTTCGCATATGCTATAGAACATCTCACTGGATTCTTGTCAGTGTGCCACAATTAATTGTAATATCAGAAAATAGAAATCCGTTGATAAAAAAAGTACAAACAGAAACGCATGTATTCCTACATCATTATGCTTTCATTCTTTAATGAATCCTCATGCCAAAAATCTTTTTTGTCAGCATTAAATAAAATGTCTAGATACTTTTTGCTGAAATATTACGCAAGATTATGTGAAAATTATTACATTTGAGATATATAGAATAACCAATACGGTTAGTCTGACTCAATATGTCCTTATTGACTCAATTTATCATAATCGAATTTGTCATTATCACTAAATTACGACGCAATTTATCGTTTATGACTCAATTTGACGTTTATGAAATATTTTGTCATTCTGTTAAATTGTTTTCTTTTTACTGTCTGTCTCGCTGCTTTGAAACTCATCGTATAACCACATATCCGTATAAAACATTTTTAACTGCCGATTTATTATTTCTTTCTAATCCATAGGTGATGCCTGACATCAGTTTTTATGTTGGAAAGTGTTACTAACTGCAATTTCTTTAAAACGGAAGTTGGTACATTTGCTTTTAGTTGTAAATTATTTAAGAGGACATAGTATGCGGTTTTATTAATAAAAAATATTGAGTTACAGATTTCAAGAGCTTTAATAAAAGATGATTTAAAGATTATCTTTTTTACAATAGATTGGGGATTTATTTGTACTTATAAAACTACTGTGCAAACGTTAAAAACAATATTTTGCTATACTTCTGATTTAGTTTGCTTTGTTTGTTTAATTCTCATTACCATAATCATTCAAATCATTTAAAAGGTACAGATACATACCCCCCCCCCCCCTCAAAAAAAAAAAAACTGCGGAAAATTTATAATGTTCTAATAGGATTTTCTACTCAACTAAAAGTAATTTGATCTTTTGGTATGAATGAACATAGCAACAATAATGTCGTTAATTTTAAGAAATTAGGAATTTTTTTTTTCTAATTGTGTAATTATTGTATTATTTTTTTATTTGTTTCCGAAGGATCGAATAACAGATCAGCTGCTACAAAAACTGCAAATAAAAAGTTATTGAAATTACTATAGCAGTTTCCGGTTAAAATATATTAATGTTAATTGTAAAATGGCGTAAATATTTCATTTTTTAATTATGATTTCTTCGTGAACGAACAATTTATAGTTTAGTTACTGAGTCATTCCATGTCAACTGGTCTACAGGTTCCTGCTAGATTCCGTTCAATTTTGATGTAAGTGTAACGGGAAATACATAGAACTCGACGATGGAGATCTGAAAACAAGTATAGTATAGTTGGGTTACCAGGGTCCTTTTGTGAAGTTCACTATTTCATAATCGTAGTAACTTGTCAACTAGATTATCATCTTATTTCACATAGTAATAGGAATCTTGCTTATTGAAAAAAAAATCTAGTACAAATGTTTACGCTAAAAACATAATTGCAGAATTTAATATCATAAATCAATACCTTCCTCTTTCCTTGGTCTTAAAGTAGTCCATACGGCATCTTTCAAGTAATTTTTCGCTTACTTTTACAAGCTATAACTAAAAATTACTTTAAAATTTTTACATTTTAACTACCTATGTAGACGTCATATAGCTGCTTAAGTCCTATCTGTACCGCATACATATTAATTTATTTATTCATCTTTTAAATCACTTCAAAAAATTTCATATTTTCAACCTCATTTTTAGAAGATGATATCTGAAGAAAGATTCTCATTTGATTAACATCCATATCACTGAAAAAAAAAGCACTTTAATTGACAATAAAACATTTGCTTCATGCTGAGCCTATTTGGTTTAAGGCAAATAAAGCAAGGTTCAAAACGTATATCTTGTGTCAGATTTGCAAGTACATAGGGCATTCTCACAATCTTTTGACTTTCATGTCCCTGAATAATAATTTTTTATTTAATACAATTTTTTGTGTTTTTTTTAAAATTTCATATACTGGGGAACATCGCATTGCATGATTGCATAACAATATTAACGAGATAAATAAGTTTTGGACGATGTTAAGGGTCCAAATACCAGGAAAACTCATCTACCGTCCCGTGTCCCTGATGCTGATTTTTAAGTTTGGAGCTGTCTGGATAAAATTGTTTCAAAAAGATAATTCAATGTAATTTTTGTATGAAACTGGCACTATTGTTTTATATAAATATATAGCTAAAAATTAACCTGCACACATTTTTAGGGTTGTTAATATTTTTTAAACTTTGTCCCTGTGTTTTAGATTCCTTACCATCCCGCTTCTAAAATTAAACGGAAAATCATTTCAAATGCAGCCACAGAATTTTTTTTCAAGTTTTTCTCATGCAGAAGTATGCTAGATAAATAATGTCTAAAATGCATTGGCAGGAAATTTACTGTAGAATTTAAATCAGCATTCAAATATCAATTTCAAGCATCGTGGTTTTATTGGTAGTCTCACCGTCCCCAAGGTTTATTCCTTTACTTTTCGAGGTAAAGTTAAAATATATATATATATATAATCCAATGTTAACAACTGTTTCTAAAAATCAATGAACATTATGACTATGGCTTAGTCTTAACATGATTTTCCTAAAAATAGGTGGTAATTTTCCTTACCGTCCCTTTTTTTACAATTTCGTCTCTTTTTTTTACCTTACCGTCCCTTCTTTAACACCCCTTTAAGGCAATGTTATACAAAAATTCTGTATTAAAAGTACTACATTGTTATTATTTCTTATTTCAATGTCCTGTGAGTACTATGCAAATTCATTATAAGTAAAAATTTAGAAGAAAATAAAAAGTTATAGGGGTAAAATGATAAGGAAAATTAAACTCGCAAGTTTAATTTAAACCTCAGTTAAATAAAAAAATAAAACAATTCGCTGCTGACCATTTTTTTTTTGAATCATTAAGGCATTCATCTATCGGATTAAAATGTTATTTTAACAAGTTTAATTTTGTCAGATTTTTTTTCCCCCAAAAGTTAAAAGATTGTGAGAATGCCCCATATCCGCAGTAGAAATAGTCTTTAAAAATATCTCAAAAAGACTCAATAACAGAAAAGTATATGAAAAAAGTGGGTGTTTCTTTTGTCATCTGGCATTGGAGGTCCTGGCCGGCTTCAAAATAATGTTCAGAATACTCAAATATTTCTTGAACGGATATGGCTATAATAGCAGAACAGATGACAACCTATAGTTAAATGACTCTCCGCTGTCATATGAGAGTTGTTTCAGTGTCCGAAGTAGTTAAATAAGAAAAATGTACTACCTATCTCTAAAACATGAGATAGAGCGAAAAGTGTCAATTAAAAAAGTGTAGATCATCCTCCAGTTAGTATGAAATGTTAAACACAACTTTATTATAAGCTGTGAAAATATCAAAGCGATTAGCGGCGCAATTAAGCCAGTGTTTGGATATTGAAAAATTAACATTTCATACAGGGGTGCCAGCGCTGCGCCAGAAATGGCCGATTGCTACCACTAAATTTTATTAGCATTCTTCTCCTTATTTAAATGTCATAGATTCTGTCATTAAATAAGTCAAAAAATACTATTAAAATTTAGTGGTAGCAATCGGCCATTTCTGGCGCAGCGCTGGCACCCCTGTTCATATCTTCTAATACAGTTTTTTGTACATGTAAAACATTGTTTTAAACTATTTTGCGTATGCCCCAAACTTTTGTGATTTGACAAATTTTCGCTAACCCTCATAGTTTTCATGATAAGGTCAACGTTTTACACAATTAGCACTAAGTGCAACCACTCTCATATGATAGTTCAAAGTCATTTCATTACAGGTAGCCACATGTTACACCATTCTAGCAATACTTTCGAATTTTAAACAAAATACATATTTAGAACCTTGCTTTATTTATCTTATACAGAAGAGGCGCAAAATGAAACTTTTTTTTTCAGCAGCACAAATGGTAATAAAATCAGAATTCTTTCATTTGAGTTATTTACCAACGGAATTGAATTTATGACATATTTTTGACGGGATTTCAAAGATAAATAAACTAATGACTATTTAAACAAGAGAGAAAAAACTTCACCATTTTTATGACATCTTCATAACTAATTAATTAGAAAAGTGAAAAACTTTAAAAATAATTTTTTAGTAGTTAAATATTGTTTAATGTAAGAGAATCGTTTATCCCGACAGGTCGTATGGTGTACTTTGAGAACAAGTACTAAGGTATTGCGTTTCTGCTCATTAATAATGCAATTTCGTCATGTAAGAAAAACGTTCATCACGACAGGTCGTATGGTCTACTCTGAGAACACGTACTAAGGTATTGCGTTTCTGCTCATTAATAATACAATTTCGTCATGTAAGAGAAGCGTTCATCCCGACAGGTCGTATGGTCTACTTTGAGAACAAGTACTAAGGTATTGCGTTTCTGCTCATTAATAATGCAATTTTCGTCTTAGTGCAAAATAGTTGTACTAGATCAAAGTAAATTTTCTTGTACCTTTAGCAATAAAATGACTAACTTAGTCACTTTATTGCTTTTCGGTGAAAGTGAAATAGTGAAGTTTCCATACGGACCAATTGTGACACGACTACTTTTGACAGTTTTTAAGTGTAAATATTTAATCTATATGTATGTTCTTTTGCGATTTAATCAAAACAGAAGGGCGACAAATAAGATTTGTATCACAGTATGGAATGGCAGTACTGTCAAAACTATTTTTTTAAGTTATACTTCTCGCTTTAGTAGCTCCTGAGTATAATTACAGCAATATCATGTTTTTCAACGGTTATTTCTCTACGTGTTTTCTCCCTTAAATTTGCATTCGTAATTTAAATGAAGAAGTAATATTAAAAAACAATAAACCAGATTCAAAAACAATATAATCTGAGTTTTTAATCTAAGTTAGTTACTCCTTTGGCGTTGTTTTTAATAACAGTCAATAATCAGTATTCTATCGTTTCCTCATCTTCTTATTTACAAGTAGTATACTAATTCAAATAGAACATGTTGTTTAATAAGCATTTTGGCAGCACACTGGGATCGGCTTTAACCCCTTAATTAAATCTCCCGTCAATATGAAGGGCTGAAGTGTTGTTCGTGATTTTCCGTGCCCGTCATATTTCCGGCTTGAGATTTAATTGCTGGGAAAAAAAAAAAAAAAACTTCGGAAACCAGAAAAAATTAACTGTCATTTCCATATGATGACTTTAAAAATTACCCAGTGGGTTTGATTTTTTGTACTGATTGTGACGTTATAATTTGTATTGCATGTTTTGAAGTATATCACACTCAAAAAAAATATTAATAATAAAAACTAATTTAAATATATTATTTCAAATATTAATTTTAAAAATTTGTGTGATGATGATAAATAAAGTATGCAAAATAAGATGTGGAAAATAAAGGTCTTGTTCACATTAGTTTGTATGGTGTAAAACAAACTTTAAGACAGAGAATTCTGCCATGATGGCTTTTCTAAAAATGTGAATTTGTTCCATAACATCTTTTTTTTTACCTTAGAAAAAACCAGATGCACATTTTATTTAGAAACCTCATAATTATTCAATTTCTGCAATAAAAAATAGGTACTTTTTTCATTTTTGGTTTACAAATATTAAGCGATTCTTAAGGGGTTAATATCTAGCCAATGCTATTTATGAAAAAAAAAATACTAAATATGTCTATAAATTGAACATATATTTCAACATTTAGTAAAAGAAAACAAAAAGAATACGCCCTCTTTTTACGAAATCGTTTTATAAAAAATAAAGGTAAATTCCCTATAAAGTTATCACAATAATTGATAATTTATTTTGTTTAGAAAAGTAAATAAAATAATGTTATCCAGCTCATGGAGCATCTATTTTGAAGTAACAGCACAGACACGAGAGAGTTTTGTAAGTTAAAATAAACTCAATTGAAATATTACTAAAACGTTCTTTTTATACAGTTGTTTTTTAAAAGCAGAAATTTATCAAAATGGGAAATCTTCGGAACTTAAATGCAAAGTAATATTTCAAAGGTGATAGTGTATTAAAAAATGAGTCAATCCTCTAAAAACCAGAAAAAAAATCGTGATATACATTTTAACACTAGATAGATGGGAATTGTTACTCAAGTTTTAACTTATTTAATTAGCCCTTTTTTCCTTTGTATATTTTCAACTTATTTTATAAAGAAGATTCCAGTTCGAACAGAAATATATCCATATGGTTAGGGCCAAATTGACCGTTCAACGTCATTCTAGTTTTAAACAATGCAATTTCCCATTAAAAAGATTTTATTATAGATGAAATAGAAAATTACGATGATATTGACAATAAGGATTTTCCTTAGAATAGGTTTTACGAGATTAATGCACTAACATTAAATTAATTATGAGTAGATACCTGGACAATCTATGTTAGTAAGTAAAAATGTTTCCCAGGATATAATTAATTCGGTCTTCCACTTATATATATATATTTAATTTTTAAACTTGTATTACTTGTTTTAACAGACATTCATTTAAAATCTAGCACTTTGTCTTTACTTTTATAAATTAATTATCATTTGATTTTATTGTAGTAAGAAACATGTTTAAATTCAAGTGGAATAACATAAATTTCATTTTAAATTTCTCATTTGTAATGACAAAGGTTTTATGAGAAATATATATGTATATATATTTATATAAATAGGAAAGATCACCTTTAAAATCGATAGTGAAACCTGATAATTTAAAAATTAGTTGCATAAAAGCATTAGTAGCCTTTTTAAAATGAAATTCGTTTACTTAATTTTAGGACTCTACTGAAAGTTTTGTTTGTTTTCCGTACCACGAGTTACTGTGCGAAATAAAAGCGAACTTTGGGTGCCTACCGACACCGCAGTCGGATTAAATTAAGTAATACTGAAAAAAAAAATACTCATGCACACTGCATAGCACATAGTACTTTTGAGAATTTTACATTAATAATATCGGAGTTTTACGATTCGAAAAATATTGATGACAAGAAGGCACTTAGTAATAAAAATACTTTTTTTCATTATTTATAATGATAAAACAATAAACAAGATGTATAGTATTAAAATTCATGTATGATACACGAAGGTTCATCTGATCTTAATGCCAAAAAATATGTATTACTATTTTTTTTATTAACTTATTTTCATCATTAAGGAATATATGCTTGAGTTCCCAATTTTTATTAATTAATAATATTATTTTGAACTTGTAAATTCAATAAAGACATTCTGAAAAGTATTTTCCTGTATTTAATGATATACATTTCGTGATTACTTAAAATTAAAAATTCTCTTTTTGGAACTTCCGGTATGGATTTGAATTTCCAGATAGAAAAAGAAAATCCTGAAATGCTAACTAATGATGCAAATAGGTTAATCCTCATGAGGATACTTCTTTCTGCGAGAACGAAAAATTATTTTCTATGCAGAAGTTTTTCTAACAGTATATAAAAGGTTTTACATCGTGATCAATTTGTAGATATTTATTATGTAATCGTCACTAAAAAGAACGCATATTTCACATTTAGTAATTTCTTTGATTAGTGTTTTTTATTAACAACTTAATACTATAGACGCTTATTCTACTGTATTTATGCTTGACAAAATATCTTACTTAAATGCGATTTTACTTATTTTGGTGAATCAGGTCTGTGAGTTGTATTGTTTATTTTGTATGTTTTTTTTTTTAAATTAAATATATTACTTTAATAAAATTTTCTTTGTTAAGGTAAAGTATAAATTCTCTTAGAGATACGGTTTTCCAGTCAATACATGCTTCACTCATTATGACTTTTCAATATCTTAGCATGAGGAATGTGAAAATAGATGTTTATATTTGTGGCATAAGCTTTATTTGGATCGAACTCTCTCCTTTGTGTCCATACAAAGTTTAACATGTGGCGAAATTTATATAATTTTTCTCACTAACTAATAAAGAATCAATTTGTCAGGATTTTAATAAGCATTTTGGCAGCACACTGAGATTGGCTTTAACCCCTTAATTAAATCTCCCGTCAATATCACGGGCTGAGGTGTCGTTCGTGATTTTCCGTGCCCGTCATATTTTCGGCTTCAGATTTAATTGCTGGGGAAAAAAAAAAAAAAAAAACTTCTGAAACCAGAAAAAATTAACTGTCATTTCCGTATGATGACTTTAAAAATTACCCAGTGGGTTTGATTTTTTGTGCTGATTGTGACGTTATACTTTGTATTGCATGTTTTGAAGTATATCACACTCAAAAAAATATTAATAATAAAAACTAACTTAAATATATTATTTCAAATATTATTTTTAAAAATTTGTGTGATGATGATAAATAAAGTGTGTAAAATAAGATGTGGAAAATAAAGGTCTTATTCGCATTAGTTTGTATGGTGTAAAACAAACATTAAGACAGAGAATTCTGCTATGATGGCTTTTCTAAAAATGTGAATTTGTTCCGTAACATCTTTTTTTCACCTTAGAAAACCAGATGCACATTTTATTTAGAAACCTCATAATTATTCAATATCTGCAATAAAAAATAGGTACTTTTTTCATTTTTGTTTTAAAAATATTAAGCGATTCTTAAGGGGTTAAAATCTAGCCAATGCTATTTATGAAAAAAAAAATACTAAATATGTCTATAAATCGAACATATATTTCGACATTTAGTAAAAGAAAACAAAAAGAATACGCCCTATTTTTACGAAATCGTTTTTTTTTTTTTTTTTTTTTTTTTTTTTTTAATAAAGGTAAATTTCCTATAAAGTTATCACAATAATTGATAATTTATTTTGTTTAGAAAAGTAAATAAAATAATGTTATCCAGCTCATGGAGCATCTATTTTGAAGTAACAGCACAGACACGAGAGAGTTTTGTAAGTTAAAATAAACTCAATTGAAATATTACTAAAACGTTCTTTTTATACAGTTGTTTTTTAAAAGCAGAAATTTATCAAAATGGGAAATCTTCGGAACTTAAATGCAAAGTAATATTTCAAAGGTGATAGTGTATTAAAAAATGAGTCAATCCTCTAAAAACCAGAAAAAAAATCGTGATATACATTTTAACACTAGATAGATGGGAATTGTTACTCAAGTTTTAACTTATTTAATTAGCCCTTTTTTCCTTTGTATATTTTCAACTTATTTTATAAAGAAGATTCCAGTTCGAACAGAAATATATCCATATGGTTAGGGCCAAATTGACCGTTCAACGTCATTCTAGTTTTAAACAATGCAATTTCCCATTAAAAAGATTTTATTATAGATGAAATAGAAAATTACGATGATATTGACAATAAGGATTTTCCTTAGAATAGGTTTTACGAGATTAATGCACTAACCTGGACAATCTATGTTAGTAAGTAAAAATGTTTCCCAGGATATAATTAATTCGGTCTTCCACTTATATATATATATTTAATTTTTAAACTTGTATTACTTGTTTTAACAGACATTCATTTAAAATCTAGCACTTTGTCTTTACTTTTATAAATTAATTATCATTTGATTTTATTGTAGTAAGAAACATGTTTAAATTCAAGTGGAATAACATAAATTTCATTTTAAATTTCTCATTTGTAATGACAAAGGTTTTATGAGAAATATATATGTATATATATTTATATAAATAGGAAAGATCACCTTTAAAATCGATAGTGAAACCTGATAATTTAAAAATTAGTTGCATAAAAGCATTAGTAGCCTTTTTAAAATGAAATTCGTTTACTTAATTTTAGGACTCTACTGAAAGTTTTGTTTGTTTTCCGTACCACGAGTTACTGTGCGAAATAAAAGCGAACTTTGGGTGCCTACCGACACCGCAGTCGGATTAAATTAAGTAATACTGAAAAAAAAATACTCATGCACACTGCATAGCACATAGTACTTTTGAGAATTTTACATTAATAATATCGGAGTTTTACGATTCGAAAAATATTGATGACAAGAAGGCACTTAGTAATAAAAATACTTTTTTTCATTATTTATAATGATAAAACAATAAACAAGATGTATAGTATTAAAATTCATGTATGATACACGAAGGTTCATCTGATCTTAATGCCAAAAAATATGTATTACTATTTTTTTTATTAACTTATTTTCATCATTAAGGAATATATGCTTGAGTTCCCAATTTTTATTAATTAATAATATTATTTTGAACTTGTAAATTCAATAAAGACATTCTGAAAAGTATTTTCCTGTATTTAATGATATACATTTCGTGATTACTTAAAATTAAAAATTCTCTTTTTGGAACTTCCGGTATGGATTTGAATTTCCAGATAGAAAAAGAAAATCCTGAAATGCTAACTAATGATGCAAATAGGTTAATCCTCATGAGGATACTTCTTTCTGCGAGAACGAAAAATTATTTTCTATGCAGAAGTTTTTCTAACAGTATATAAAAGGTTTTACATCGTGATCAATTTGTAGATATTTATTATGTAATCGTCACTAAAAAGAACGCATATTTCACATTTAGTAATTTCTTTGATTAGTGTTTTTTATTAACAACTTAATACTATAGACGCTTATTCTACTGTATTTATGCTTGACAAAATATCTTACTTAAATGCGATTTTACTTATTTTGGTGAATCAGGTCTGTGAGTTGTATTGTTTATTTTGTATGTTTTTTTTTTTAATTAAATATATTACTTTAATAAAATTTTCTTTGTTAAGGTAAAGTATAAATTCTCTTAGAGATACGGTTTTCCAGTCAATACATGCTTCACTCATTATGACTTTTCAATATCTTAGCATGAGGAATGTGAAAATAGATGTTTATATTTGTGGCATAAGCTTTATTTGGATCGAACTCTCTCCTTTGTGTCCATACAAAGTTTAACATGTGGCGAAATTTATATAATTTTTCTCACTAACTAATAAAGAATCAATTTGTCAGGATTTTAATAAGCATTTTGGCAGCACACTGAGATTGGCTTTAACCCCTTAATTAAATCTCCCGTCAATATCACGGGCTGAGGTGTCGTTCGTGATTTTCCGTGCCCGTCATATTTTCGGCTTCAGATTTAATTGCTGGGAAAAAAAAAAAAACAAAAAAAAAACTTCTGAAACCAGAAAAAATTAACTGTCATTTCCGTATGATGACTTTAAAAATTACCCAGTGGGTTTGATTTTTTGTGCTGATTGTGACGTTATACTTTGTATTGCATGTTTTGAAGTATATCACACTCAAAAAAATATTAATAATAAAAACTAACTTAAATATATTATTTCAAATATTATTTTTAAAAATTTGTGTGATGATGATAAATAAAGTGTGTAAAATAAGATGTGGAAAATAAAGGTCTTATTCGCATTAGTTTGTATGGTGTAAAACAAACATTAAGACAGAGAATTCTGCTATGATGGCTTTTCTAAAAATGTGAATTTGTTCCGTAACATCTTTTTTTCACCTTAGAAAACCAGATGCACATTTTATTTAGAAACCTCATAATTATTCAATATCTGCAATAAAAAATAGGTACTTTTTTCATTTTTGTTTTAAAAATATTAAGCGATTCTTAAGGGGTTAAAATCTAGCCAATGCTATTTATGAAAAAAAAAAATACTAAATATGTCTATAAATCGAACATATATTTCGACATTTAGTAAAAGAAAACAAAAAGAATACGCCCTATTTTTACGAAATCGTTTTTTTTTTTTTTTTTTTTTTTTTTTTTTTTTTTTTTTTTTTTTTTTAAATAAAGGTAAATTCCCTATAAAGTTATCACAATAATTGATAATTTATTTTGTTTAGAAAAGTAAATAAAATAATGTTATCCAGCTCATGGAGCATCTATTTTGAAGTAACAGCACAGACACGAGAGAGTTTTGTAAGTTAAAATAAACTCAATTGAAATATTACTAAAACGTTCTTTTTATACAGTTGTTTTTTAAAAGCAGAAATTTATCAAAATGGGAAATCTTCGGAACTTAAATGCAAAGTAATATTTCAAAGGTGATAGTGTATTAAAAAATGAGTCAATCCTCTAAAAACCAGAAAAAAAATCGTGATATACATTTTAACACTAGATAGATGGGAATTGTTACTCAAGTTTTAACTTATTTAATTAGCCCTTTTTTCCTTTGTATATTTTCAACTTATTTTATAAAGAAGTTTCCAGTTCGAACAGAAATATATCCATATGGTTAGGTCCAAATTGACCCTTCAACGTCATTCTAGTTTTAAACATGCAATTTTCCATTAAAAAGTTTTATTATAGATGAAATAGAATATTACGATAATATTGACAATAAGGATTTTCCTTAGAATAGGTTTTACGAGATTGATGCACTAACATTAAATTAATTCTGAGTAGATACCTGGACAATCTATGTTAGTAAGTAAAAATGTTTCCCAGGATATAATTAATTCCGTCTTTCACTTATATATATATATTTAATTTTTCAGCTTGTATTACTTGTTTTAACAGACATTCGTTTAAAATCTAGCACTTTAAAATCTAGCAATGTTTCTCCACGTACTGTACAATAAATGGAACCATTCGGTGTTAAACACACATACGTGAGATCCACAGATCCAAAAAATCTCTTGTGGAACAAATTGTAATAAAAGGTAAAACATTAAGTTATAATTATTTCTTCTTTCCTCTATTTTTTTTTTTACTTTTTTGTATCTGTGAGAGCATTCTTTGATCATAGATTCATACATAGCTGATACATAGAGTTAACTATACCAGCGCAAACTGGTTGAAGCTTAACTTATGCTGAGATAACTGACTTTGCATTCTTTATATATTTATTAATACATAAAGTAAAACTACTTCTGTATTGTACAAAAATGCACACATCAGAATGCATTATACTGTAGTGTTTTTGGAATCTTAAAGCGATAGCTATTTTTTAAGAATGCAATTGTGTGATATGTTATATTAACATCTCGCATGTTTCTCTTTTAATGCTATATTACTAATTATTATCTAATAAATATGAAGAAATGTAAGATAATTTCTCAAATTGCTTTCTCTTTAAATGCACTCTTAAAATTCAATTCTTGCTTTGAATTTGAAAATTTTAATTAGATCTGCAATCTCTTAAATCTCTTAATTGCAATAGATGATTAGTGATTTGTAAATAAATGTAAACATTCGTTACACTAATGAACTTTTGTTGCAGTGTATCACGCCCATACATTAATTTATGTTGCGATTAATCCTGATAAATTATTGCATATATAAATTTGATGTACTTTTGAAATAAGAACAAAAAACTTCTTAAAACACCATCAAAAATTATTAAATGCGCTAGGCCTTTCGAAAGATCTGAGTCTTTCTTCGTCAGGCGCAAAGAAGAGGTCCTTCTACTATGAAAGCAGCAGGAAGACTGAAATGAGAGATGAGGGAAAGGAAACAAGCTGAAGAAACAGCCAATAGGAAGTTAGAAATGAACAGCCAATAGGAAAGTAGAAGACAACAGCCAATCACAAAAGAGTATAATCAAAACAAAAGAACACAGAGTAGGAGGGGCAAAAATTGGGAGGGGAAACAAATAATTAAAAATGGGAACACATGAAAATAAATAAATAAATAAAATATAAAAAAAAACAGACTAATACAAAAATAAATTAAGTGGTAGTACTGAAACGATTTTTCCAAGCTGCAGAGAGCATTGTGGAATCAGATTTATCATTAACAATGACATCACGATTAAGATAAATAGCAAGATTTTCAAGGAAGTCCAATTCAGAGATACTATTAGCATTAGAGATAATTTTAGCATTTTGAAAATTAAAACTATGGCCAGAATCCCAAGAGTGTTTGGCAATAGAAGATTTAGAAAAGTCTTGATTGATTACATAACGAGAGTGTTCTTTTAAGCGGATTTTGAGATTTCTTTTAGTTTGACCAATATAAGATAAATCACAACCATTACAAGGAACTTTATAAACTTTTTTTATATATTTTATTTATTTATTTATTTTCATGTGTTCCCATTTTTAATTATTTGTTTCCCCTCCCAATTTTTGCCCCTCCTACTCTGTGTTCTTTTGTTTTGATTATACTCTTTTGTGATTGGCTGTTGTCTTCTACTTTCCTATTGGCTGTTCATTTCTAACTTCCTATTGGCTGTTTCTTCAGCTTGTTTCCTTTCCCTTATCTCTCATTTCAGTCTTCCTGCTGCTTTCATAGTAGAAGGACGTCTTCTTTGCGCCTGACGAAGAAAGACTCAGATCTTTCGAAAGGCCTAGCGCATTTAATAATTTTTGATGGTGTTTTAAGAAGTTTTTTGTTCTTATTCATTCACACCAGTTTTAACTTATTTTCTTTACTTTTGAAATGTTTAAGAAATAATTAAAACAAGCTTTTCAAACTATTTTAACATTACTTCTAAAAGAAGCTAATATGTAAGAATGCTTATTGTAGAAACGTTTAATTATCTACAGTTACATGTACTGTGTTATTGTTAGACTTTCATGAAAGTAGCAAATGGAGAAATAAAATTATATTACAGTTATCGACGCAAATAAACTTCAAAATTACTTCACATTCATCCCGTTGTACATTTTTCAGGAAAATGTTTTAATGTCCTTCAAATTTCATTCGTATATTATTTTTTAATCACTACGGATATCGTTAGAGATGCACAAGCAACGACTTACAAAACTATGATAAAGTTTTCACTTGCCCTTTAACTGGTGTTTCTTAGATAAGCCTGGCATTGAAATTTACCGAATCTTTATTTTAAACCAAATATAATATTAATATATTATTTTTTTTTATCTCTAAAGGTAATTTTGACATTTTATACCACACTGACACCCATACGGTGACTTTGGATGTGTGGCTAAAATTATAGGGCTACCGCAGGAGAATTATTTTTCTATTCTATTCGCACCACTATTTAAAAAAAAAAAAAAAATCTAGTATATTTCTCTCGCAAATGTTCTCGATTTTCTCTATAGTGGATGTAAAGTTACCAAGCAACTAGGAAGTACAAAAGATCAAAGGATGGGATCCGTCTTTCTCCATCTAGATCTTCAGTGTTGAATAGAACAGAACATGTTCCTTCAAATACAATTTGAGTTAAAACTGTATCTTATTTTTCTGATCTTTAAAATAATTTTCAAGAATGTTTTATTATTATTATTATTATTATTATTATTATTTATGTCTGTCGCGTGCAGACAATAGGGTAGTGCGAAAAAAGTCAAGTTGATATTTCCGAGTCGCTATAGTGCGGAAAAGTTGCGATTGGTCAATACAAGAAGAAAAAAAAATATTCTTCGAATCGGACTTTATCTTCCGACCCCGCAAACCACCTAAAAATTCAGAAAATTTGAAAACTTCCGATTTTTTCAGAATAATTTTTTTTTTTTTACGTTTATATATTTTTTATCGCTATAGTGAAAAATATTTGCGGATTGTACTGTTTAATAATTATAATAATAAAAATTGTGTTTAGAGAATATCTTCCGATCGCGCAAGCTCAATAAAAATCGGCAAAATTTCAATTTTGAGTGATTTTCATGCATTAAGATATAATCACTGAGGTCAGTTTTGATGGACATAAATCAAGCTAATTGACTGTGCTAAAGATAATTTTCTCAGTTACATAAATAATGCGTCGTTTCAACTCAGCCATAAATCTCTTCAAAAGAAATTAACCATGGAAATCCTTTGATAAAGATAATGACTTGTTGAGTGACTCATAGACATTAAACTGATTTATTATTATTATTATGATATTGCTATTACAATTATTATTACTGATTTATTATCTTATAATGTAAATATTTTTTCATTCTGAAAATGTAGTCATTCCAGAGAATAGGCATGAAAATGCTCTCTCTTTTTTACAATTTAAACAATATGAATTAAATAGCTTAAAGCGTTACCACTGCTTATTTATTTGATATAATAGTCTACAATTTCTTTTGTCAAAGGAGTTTATAAAGAGTGGTTGATTAAAAATATGACAACTAACACATATTGGATTAAACAAAGTGTGGATTTACACCGAAATAGATAAGTATCCTGAAGAACGGGTAAGTCCCAATTTTATCTAACTTACTCATGCCCTTTTCATTGGGATTCAAATCCTAACAAGTTTTCGGTCTCAGGTTAAGATTTAAATGTTAATTGCTACTATTGAGCATATTAAGTTATTTTTAAAGAACCTAGAACTTACCACGAGGAGTTCGTTCTAGGCCTGAAAAGTTTAGTAGTTCACCCAACTGCCCCTAGCCACGTTGCAAAACAACGCTGACGTCGGCGTACGCGCTCCCACCTAGTCTCACATAACTCCATAAAATTTACAGCAAAGTCAACTGGATTCCGATGAACTACATGGCATATATTTTGACGGAAGAAAATACCCTAGTTAAAGAAAGGATATCCTTAGATCCAATATTGGATCTAAACAGGTTCGTCGAACTATTAAAGAGGAACACTATTCTTTCATAAAAGAACGTGACTCTTTATTTAGGCCATGTGTCTCCAAACTCCAGTTCTGCAAAGGACATTGTAGCTTCCATAGTATCATGTCTTACTGAACAAGGGGTTTCACTAGAATACTTAGATTTGGTACGCGGTGATGGTACAAATGCCGATACTGGATAGAAAGGTGGGGCTATAAGACAGCTTGAAATGCATCTCGGACGACCACTGCAGTGGTTTTTTTGTTTATTCCATTTTGTTCAATTACCTTTCCGCCATCTTTTTCAACATTTGGATGGTGAAACAACTGATCAAGATCATTTAGTAGACCAATCGGGTAGAATCTCATTGTTGTGTAAAGCTCTCGGTGATAAATTTTCAATTGACCTATTGTGAAATTCCAGAAGTGCGCAGACAACTATTGAGTAAGGACCAAAGATATCTTTTTGACGGAAGTCAAGCAATTAAAAGTGGAAACTTTCCAAATGACTTATCGAAGTGTGACCCCGGCCTAATTTCACTTGGCAGATGGCTCACTTGTGCAAATAGAGTCCTTCGACTTTACGTGAGCGTGGAAAACTCATCGGATGCCTTAAAAACCATATTGACATTTATTTTAAAATCCTAGATGCCAGTATGGTTTGAAATAAAATGCAGTTAGTACATTACAGACGGTCGTATTCATCTGTACAGAGCAATAGAAACATCTCGATACTTGCGTGACAAAATGAAGAAAGTTTAGTCCCTGATACTGAACGAAACTGGTTCTTTGCTCACCCGGAAAACCTACTGATGGCAATGGTCTTTGTTAAGGGGAGGCACATAAGAGAGCTAGGGCTAAGAAGAGTGTTAAAAGCCAGACAGAATGTGTCAAAGGGTAAATACATCTGAATATTTATCACTCCTACTTTAAATTTTGATGCGGCAGACTATACAGAATTAATTGATTGGAATGTAGCAAAATTATCATATCCACGTCTTTTTCGGAGAATAACCAATGAAGAAATTCATTTCTTCGTTCAAGCAGATGATATCTCAAGCTGGGATGATAAAAAATTTCCCTACCACACGCAAGCTGTCAAGCGGTGCGTCAAACGGTGGTAACGGAAGCATCGTTTAAGGGATGTGGGCCCCAATCAAGAGATGGATTCATCAGGGCCACATTGAAATCAGTGTCCATGATACGAGACATTACCACCAATTTGCAGTACAAAGTTACGTCTAAAAGTCACACTTAAACAGATGAAATAACAAATTATATATATTATACTGTCAAGACACTAGTTTTTTTAATACAGTGTTTTGACTCGATTATAACAAATTATGTGTAATGTAAATAGCAAACACCCTCATTGGTTGGATGAAAGGAAAGGTGTGGATTGAACTCGAAGTGCAGCTAACTTCCCGTGGGGAGTTCTGGTTTGTTTAAATATTATCAAATATCTAAACAAGCTAAAAGCTGAAAATTTATATGTAAATGTTAACATTGGAACGCAAACTGATCTCAGGTGATTATTTTCTTTATTCATCAAAATCACTGAAAATTGAATTTTTTCCGATTTTCATTCAGCTTGCGCGATCGGAAGATATTCTTTAAACGTTACTGTCTATTATTATTATTATTAAACTTTACAATCTGCAAATACTTTTAACTATAACGATAAAAAATATGTATACGTAAATAAAAAATAAAATTCTGCAGAAATCGGAAATTTTGAATTTTTTTTTAATTTTTAGGTGGTTTGCGGGATCGGAAGATGAAGTCCGATTTGAAGAATTTTTCCGCACTATAGCGACTCGGAAATATCAACTTGACTTTTTTCGCACCAACCTAGCAGACAATTAAAAAATATATTAATGCATTTGAACTTAGAACAATTTAAAAAGATCATCATGTGTTTCCTGCTAGTAATCTATAACGATATTAAAACTGCATCACTAAATTGAAAAAAAAATAATATAAATAAAACACACATTAAATAAATATTTAATATAACTACGTAGTTAAACAACAAAAATTATCAAAATTAGAAGTCTGATGTAAGTAGCAGTATCTTTTACGATTTATTCTACAATTACCTTCTGACATTAGTTTATAACGATGTTATCGCTTCTAAGGAATATCAAAATTGTGTTTGAATGCATACATTTTGTTGGAATTTTTTCAGATAAAAATGCTTTTTGATTGTAGTGGGCAATGTAAAACTTGTACATTAAATGTAAAAAAATAAATAAATAAATAAATAATAATATTAGAGTTTTCAATAATAAATGATTTTGAACTTTATTCTAAAACTCGGGAAGAGTCACCTAGTTATTTAAAAATTAGCCATCTCTGGCGACCAGTTTGTTCGCCCTTAAATGTATGCTAAGAATGACAACATGTTACTTTTATTTATAATTTAATTTATTTACTTAATCTTTCGCCAAAACCGAAGATTCTTACCGAGAAATGGAAAATTCTTTTATCATAGCAGCATTACGTAATTTTTTGATGTTATGATTTCATCTTTCTTGTCAAAAACCACTTAACTGATTTAGGCATTTTATTTCATGTCCGTCTGCATATCAGTTGTAATACGTTCACTAATGTGGAGATTTTAACATATTAAGTAATCTTCCGTAATTTGGTCCTCTGTCTATTGGCGCATTTCAGCTAATACAACACCAAAGGGATTCAGCGTCAGGGTCAACAAAACTACTGTGAATTTAACATTTAAATTTCAAAAAAATACATTGAGAAATTTTCGTAGCCTCCATCTCAAAGAAAATATTTATTTTAGAATTTTGATGCAGCTCTTTCATAATCAAATAAGCACTAAATTGTAATATCCACCTCAGAATCAACGGGAAATGTAAGTTATGGTGCAAACAAATAGCATATTTTCGAAATATAGCGAATAAATTGTTTTAATACGATTAAATAATAATAATAATAATAAATGTTTCACATTCAATGAATAGCGAGCTCAATTTTAAATCTAAAATTTATTTCGTTGGTTCATAAGCGAAAGACGTCACGAACAAAGCTGCATTCTGCCTCATGATTTGACAGCTATAAAAATCACAATCTGGTTAATTATTTAAAATTCCTCTCTCGAGAACTCGCTTTACGAATGATTACCATCATAGCTTATTATATTTTATCGCCAAAATGAACAAATCGCTATGGTTTGTTTACTTTGGTTGAATGAGATGTTGAGTTGTCAGCCTAATTTCAACTGATGTTGTCTCAGAATTTATCCATATTTTAATGTAATTTATCGCTAATTATCAATTCTTTTTGGTACTACTTAGTTATCCCATCGACCAATTTCGCTAAATTATGTAAATTGCCAAACCACTCGCCAAATTATACAAAATTGGCATAATTTTTATTTTTAAATAACAAAAGAACAAATAAATTAGTATAACATTAATAAAAATACAAATAAAAAGTCGAAATAAATATCAGTTGGTTACGTAAATACGTGTAACTTGCCAAGTGAATGGGACATTTACGAAGTCAAGTGAATGGGACATTTACGATCAACCATTACTGGCATTTAATCTTATAGTTTGGTCAACGGGATAACCAAGTAGTACCAAGTAGTGGTAATTTGAACGATCTTTCGAAAAATTTAACTTTTCTGCAGTTGTAATGGAAAGAATAATTTGATTAAGAGTGGCTGCTTATCATATGGAAAGTGAAGCTGCCAGACCGTATTTGGAGATAACAGTGGCACAGATGTCATATACAAATATTGGAGCGATTTTTTTCTGACGGCAATGTCATGTACGCAACGGGTTCTTAACTGGCGCCAGAGTGTAGTTATTTTGTTTGATATGGTTACCCCGATGTTGTTGTTTATACAGTTTATGTTTTCGCCAATTTGGCGTCGGAAAAAAAATCGTGATATGACATCTGTGCCATAACAGTGACATGAATTAAACTTTTATTATTAGAGATGAAAGAAATGTAGTTTAAAGTAGTTTGATATATGTATTTGAAATTAAAGTTATCTTAAAAAGCAAAAAAAACCAATGTTTAAAATGCACAAATAATACATGAAAAGCAACAAACAGCTGTTTCGAATCTACTAGCGAAATTCTTCTTCAGTGCAAGATAGAGAAAAAAGGAACAGCGTACTAGAAAAAGCAAGGCTGAGCAAAATCATTGACAGAGACGCGCTGGCTTATATACCCTATGCGGGTAGCGAAGGCGCCAAAAACAACCAATGAAAGAGAAGCAGTGGAAACGACTGGGTGGACAAGTGGCGACATCTACTGGAGAAGGAGAGAAAAAGAAACCAAAAAAGGGCGAAATTAAATTAATGTTTTCCAAATACTTGGGAAATAAGGAGTACTAGATAAGTCATTGACTAAAGAGTGAGAATTTTTAATGATGTGGTAAGAATCAAGATCAAGGCTAGAAGAACATTTTTGGATAATGATGGCTGAGGAAAAATCGAACCAATGTCGAGAAGACCAAGAATGCTGAGTAATAGAAGAACGTTTGTGCTCCTGATTTTTAACATAATCTTCATGCTCTTTTAAACGAAATCTAAGAGCACGTTTAGTCTGTTCAATATAAGAAAGGCCACACTGGTAACAGATTTGGTAAATACACCAGTTATCTAGGCGGTCAATGGGGTGTTTGAGATTTGAAAAAGTGATTTTATTAATAGGAGAAAAAAAAACATTAAAATCAAACCTTCTTAGGATTTTAGCAACTTTCTAACTGATTTTAGGGAAAAATGGTAACACAACTGAAGTATTAGAGTTGGAAATAGAATATTTTTCAGAATGGACGGATTTCGTCAATTTCTTATAAATAGAATCGATAATATTAGAGGAATAACCACGATCAACAGTACTAGCTTTGAGGTAATTAAGTTCAGTTCTAAGTAACTGAAGAGTGGAACAAATATTGGTAGTACGAAAAACAAAAGTATTGAAAGCAGAGAATTTCTGATTAAGGGGATGAGAAGAATTCCTGGGAGGTGGGAGACTGACAGTAAAAGGTTTACGAAAGACGTAGTCTGAAAGCCATTTTCACAACGAATATCAAGGACATCCAGGAAAGAAAGACAGTTATTGGACTCAATTTCAGAGGTAAATTGAATGCAGGGATTAATGGAATTCATAATAGAGAGAATATGATTAATACCCGAATTCATTTCAACCAGGACATAAATATCATCAACATAACGAGCATAGAACGGAAATTTTAAAATTTCAAAAAGTTTGACCTCAAAATAGTGCATAAAATTGGACTAAAAGGATTACCCATAACCAAATCGTCAATCATACTGAAAAAATTACCATTGAAAACAAAAGTATTTTGCGACAAGCAAGCGCGAGTTAGAAGGATAAGCTCCTCGATTTCAAAATAAGAGAAATGGAATTCACAAAGCCTTTTCTGGAGGAAATCTAAAGCCTCCTCAACCGGAACGTTTGTATATAAAGATTAACATTAAAAGAAACCATCATGTGACCCTGCGGCTTAAAATTATGAAGTTTTTTAACAAAATCAAAAGAATTCTTAACAGTGAAAAAGTTATTTCTCAAAAGTGGGAAAAAATAGAAACTAAGTATTTGGCAAGCTTATAAGAAGCTGTACCGATACTAGGGACAATAGGTCTAAAAGGAATGTCAGGTTTATGGACCTTAGGTAAAGCATAATATCTGGCGCAATGCGCAATAGACGGAATAAGAGACTTCTTAAAGTTAGCAGGAATAATGGAAGAAGACTTGATGGCAGACTTAATAGAGTTAATTTCATTAGTAGAAGGGTCTTTGCGGATATCCACATACGGACCATCATTAATTAATTTATGGGTTTTTTCCAAGTACGTAGATTTGTCGAGAAGAACAATCTGACCACCTTTGTCGGCCTTAGTAATAATTAAGTTTGGATCAGAACGCAAATTTTCCAGACATTGTTTAACAGGGTGTTTAAGATTGGGCTTATAAACATTAGAATTGAAATCAACAGTATTGGCAATGAGATTCCTAATGGACTCTTCTTGAGAAGAAGATAGAGCGCTATGCTTAAAGAGTCTTTCAATAGGAGCAATAAGATTAGGTAAAGAAGGAATCGCAGAGACAGAAAAATTGTTATTCAATTTGAGATTATCCAGCTGATTGTTACTTAAAGGAATATTAGAAAGATTGACAACAACATTTGGGTTAACAAGAGGCAAATTCCTGGACTTATTAGCGACAGAACTTTCAGAAAGTGTATTAAATTTCTACTTTAAAACCGAACAATGAACAGAAGAAGCTGTGAGAACTCTACTCCATGACCTTCTGTCGATAGACTCAAAATCAGGTGTAGAATTAGCGAGGCTGATATGTAAATAATATAACTCGCGCTCTACATGAGCAATTTTTTGGCGATTCTCTTGAATCAAAGCTCTTAAAAGAGCTGTTTTAGAACGAAATAAGACCTTGCCAATCCTATTTTAAGAAAATAAATTACAACGTATGGAAATGAATTTAGGAATAACCTTCTTACTCCTACAATCAAGTAGAAAATGTAAGTGTTCCAAAAACCTGTACTTCATTAATCGTAAATTACAAAACGTATTGATTTGAGACATTGCGAGAAAAAAAATTACAGAGGAATAAATGCCCGTTAACGCCAAATACAGAAAAATAGCAAATAAAACCTTTGTGCAACAATATTAAAAAGCAGAAAAAACCAACGTTTAAAATGCACAAATAATACATGAAAAGCAGCAAACAGCTGTTCCGAATCTACTAGCGAATTTCTTCTTCAGTGCAAGATAGGGAAATTTTCTAGCACGCTGTTCCTTTTTCCCTATCTTTTACTGAAGAAGAATCTCGCTATTAGATTGGAAACAGCTGTTTGCTGCTTTTCATGTATTATTTGTGCATTTTAAACGGTGTTTTTTCTGCTTTTAATATTGTTGCACAAAGGTTTTATTTGCTATTTTTTATATAAAGTTATGTATTTTAAATGAACTCAGTGGTAAGTTTATATTTTAAATGAAATGATGGCGATGGAACAATATTTGGCGATTTATCGACTGCGTCCTTTTAACATAAAAGTACCGAAATGGCCGTTTGGCGTATAAGAAGTAAAGCGGTCATCTCGGAACTATTGATGACAGTCAAATGCTTTGCGCTTTTATTATATAGATATATATTGTTTAAATTTTATACAATCTGTAATTTCAATAATCAAAGGTAATTTGTTTTTCATTGTGTAATAACGTATCTCTTATGAAGTAATATTAATAATTATTAAGTATGTGAATTTCAAAGGAAATGGATTTTGTAGAAAAAATATAAGTAATGTAGTCAGTTTTATTTGACAAAATATCACACAGCAGTTTAAAAGTGCCATCGGAACTTTTTAATTAAATTATATAGTTTGAAATAAAAACACATTACCTTTTATGGTTTCAAGGCGATTCAAATACCTTATACACCTACACAAAAACAGGCAGCAATTTGTCCAGTCATTCAACCATTTCTAAAGATAATAGTTACTTTGGGTTTATAGGGTTAACAGATGTCGATATCCAGTGCACTGCTTCTAATGCATTAAATGATTTGGCAAGTTGGTCGGAATTTTCAGAGGAATAGCTTTGTGCAATAAAGTCCCGAAGGACAATTTTTCTGTGTGCTAATTTAAAACTTTTAATGATTAGGCTTCAATTTTGAAGCATTAGCAGGAAAGAAGACAACATTCACGTTACTTAATTTCATATCCACAGGATGAGGTGTCGCGTTGTCCCTAAAAAGGAACATATTTCTTCTTCTTCTCTTTATTTCAATGGGAATGGGAATATTAATTCTCATTTCCAAGTGTCCTTTAAATCGAATGTCCCTTATTTAGCGGTAAATACATTACACTTCCTATATCAAGGGACTGGGACCGGACCTATTGTCCCTTATGCGAAGTATCCCTTTTTCGCAGGTTTCGTTGCATTATTATTATTATTTGGTTCATTTAGTGTAAAGCTGCAAAATATACAACCAGATAAAATCGCATTTCTCTTATGGGTTAAATACCATTTTGTGAATATTTAGACCACAATTTTCTACTATTTTACTTCACAAATAACCATAATTTTGTAGAAACTACCAGCAAAGGTCGATTATTAAAATTAAAATTTCTTGGTGATATAAAAAAAAAATAGATTATTGTATATGTGTTTAGTCTACATTAAAACAGAATTGCTGTATGCTTTAACCCCTTGAAGGGCGGTGGGATAAAATATGTCCCACCTAATTTCAATTACAAAATGCCAAATTGACCCCAGTATTCAGGACTGAAAAGTTTAATATTATTAAATATGTAAAAAAGAAGCTTTCGCCCTTTTTGAAATGAATTTGTTTTTAAATTCTGGTGTCATTCAATCATTTCCGCATTTTACGAATAATTTTTTTTGCTCCTGAAAGGGCTAAACAAGTATAAATATATAATTTAGACAATAGAGCAGCCAATAAGGATAATTATTTATTAAGAAATGTTTACAAAAATTGCATCTCTTACACTCTTACTAACAGATGGTTTTCATGATAAAAAGAAAAAATATATATTTTAAAATTTTATTCAATTAGCTGAAAAAATTCTTAATGTGATGTTTGTCTTGAAATAACTATGTAAACATTGAAAATACAGATATGCTTTTTATATTTTATTTAAATTCACGCTCCTACAAAAAAATATTCATTTTCACTAGAGAAACATTGCAAAATACAGCCAGATTATACATTGTGAAAATGCAGCATAAAAATATTTACAATTTCAAAAACAAGTCTTCTATTTGATTAAAATTCAGAAAACGATAGTGTAAACATTCGGAAATATTTACATTTAGAGTGACTTTTTATACTTAAAAAACATGTTTGAAATGGCTAAGGACACATTTTGTTGAATGTATTTGTCACAGGGAAGATAGAAATTTTATATTTCCTCGTCAAAGAAATTTACTTGTATTTCACGTTGTCTTCTAAAAATAATGTAAAAAGAAAGATTTGCCTAGAAAATATCATGCTGTCGAATAAACTCAGTGTGTCACATTCAGAATCTTACTTTCTCAGAAATTACGCAATAGTAATATTTACTTTAAAAAAAATTTAAATATGGAATTTTAATAAATTGCTTATAACTTTAACAAGATGCAATATTTTTGTCTTATCTATGTTCATTTTTATTTCGATTTTATTCGATGGTTTGTAGTATCTACATTATTACCATTAATCTGCAGATGATTTTATTACATACGATTTCTTAATAATTTGTAATAGTAGGTGATATTCTAAATAAGACCACTTCAAAAATATATTCGCCAACAAATCCATATGAATAAATATTTTGCCATTTTAACGCTTTTTTTTTAACTTTTCAATGTCGTTTAAAAGGTGTATTATTATTTTTTCGCTTAAGTAAGTCAAACTGTTTAGATGTATCAGTGCACTCTACTCTCCCGTATTCAACCGGTTTTCTTTGGCATTTCCGTTGGATATTCGCGAACAATATTGGTACTTATTGCAAAAATATTTTTTTAGCTTTAGTGTCAAACTGTTTGGATGTATCAGTCTATTTCATATTTCAATGAATTCTACTCTCCTGTTTTCACTCTGTCTTCTTAGCCATTTCCATTGGATATTCTCGAACAATATTGATACTTATTGAAAACTTTTGCTGAAATATCTTGTGGCATTTTGTCAACGAAAATGAAATTTAAATTTTGAGTGTGTTGATTCAGTTAGATATACAGTACCCACAAAATGTCCAAAAGAATGGTCGTTACTCCAATTGAAAAAGTCGCAAAATAGATCTACTTGTAACAAACCTCCTTGTAATATTTTTATAGTGAAAAATTTTTGAGGACTCGCATATATACTGAAAGTGTATCAAACATAAAAATTATCAATACTTTTACCTAATGTGAATACTTATTAGGGATCTCATATAAATTGGTGTTCAAATAACTGATTCGGTACAGCATTAAAAAAAATATCCAGATGTAAATTTTGCAAGCCCTATTTTTAAATACAGTTAAATTTATTGCAAAATGTATTGCAATGCAGACAGATTTTTGAAGCATAACACCAAAACTTCTGAGTGAAATAATCGTAATTTTAGGTATGTTTATTTTAAGATTTAAGAAATTAATGCTTGATAAAAAAAAAAAATCTTTTTTTGAAAAACATATTTCTTTTAAACAAATTACAAACTAGTTGGATGTGCCAATCCCAAAACTTTCTTCTATCTTATACATCTTAATACTTCAAAAACTAGTTACACATGTTAATACTTCAATATTATTAGTTCATTATTATGCCAACTTTGATTTTCATCTTAAATTTCTGCTTCAGTCAATTAAATGAACTAAAAACGAGTTAATCTATATCATGATATTTGTTAAAATTAATAGTTTTTCCTTATTCTGTTGTTATCAGATATTTGCGAATAGCCGGCTTAGCAGGAAGTGAGTTCCCGCCATTGCACGAGCCACCGATGGACAATAGAACTACGAAAAATGAAGAAAAGTATACAAAAATTGCTATCACAGAGCCCCTTTACCGCGCGATATTTCCAAATTCAAGGACCTGTTGGCCAAAGCCAAAAACATGCACAGAAAATTTGGATCAATTGTATGCATAATTTTATACACTTTTCGATTGTGCAATAAGGAAAATGGTACAGACATCGTAATTATAGCGCCCCCTTCCAGCGGAATTTTTCCAAATTCAGGGAGGACCTTCATGCCATGACCAAAAAGAAACACAAAAAAATTGGCTCAATTCTATGCATAACTTCATACACTTTTCGATGGTACAATATTCAAAATGGCACAAAAATCGCTATTAAAGCGCCCCCTACCGGCGAATTTTTTTACATATTGATGAAGGACCTGCTTGCCATAGCCAAGAACTTAAAATAAAATTTGGTTCAATTCTATGCATAACTTCATACACTTTCGGATGGTACAATATGCAAAATCGCTATTACAGCGCCCCCTAGCGGCGAATTTTTTCCAAATTCAGGGAGGACCTGCTTGTCATAGCCATAAACTTAAAATAATAATTTGGTTCAATTCTATGCATAATTTCATACACTTTTGGATGATACAATATTCAAAATCGCACAAAAATCGCTATTACAGCGACCCCTACCGACGATTTTTTTCCAAATTCAGGGAGGACCTACCTGCCATATCCAAAAACTTAAAATAAAAATTTGGTTCAATTCTATGCTTAACTTCATACACTTTTGGATGGTACAATATTCAAAATCGCTATTACAGCGCCCCCTACTGGTGAATTTTTTCTAAATTCAGGGAGGACCTACCTACCATGTCCAAAAACTTAAAATAACAATTTGGTTCAATTCTATGCATAACTTCATACACGTTTTGATGGTAGACGGACACACGGACTTCAAGATTCAAATAATCAATCTAATTCAAAATTATAGTGAGTAGACCAGTAGGTTTAAGTTATGCTTGAAAACTACTGACATTGAAATCTATTTTGAAACGATTAAAAATAAATTTAACATTAAGAAATTGATGTCGATTAATTTCTTATTAGAAAGTCGACATTCTAGTCTGGATATTTTTCGCCTAGTCGGAAATTTACATCTGATTCGGAGAAAAAGTGTCAGTGGAAAAATGCATACATTTCACTGGAAAAATAATATGTGCTTTAGATTAACAAACTGTATTTCCGAAATCGATATTATTACAAAATCCAAAAAAATCCGAAAACCCTGAATCAAATAAAATTGACATCGATGTCTCGGAAGTTACATGAGAAGAAATTCTTTCATTGTTTATTAGAATTTTTTTTTATACATGGAGAATATCGATTGAGGCAAGTTTTTCTAAATATTTACTTTTCTCACGTTAATATCACTTGGGTATGAATTAAGATATGAATAAAGGCACCATTAAGAATATCGGAATTACTTTTGATATTCTTTTAGAAATCCGGAAGTTCCAAAAATCCGGCCTAGACTATGTCCCGACGATGCGGGATTTTGGAGGTTGTACTGTATATATATTTAAAAAATATATCATATCTCAATTATCTATTCTTCTCACAATTCAATAATTCAATTATCAATTATGTATCACACACATATTTATACAGGTTGTCCTGAAATTCCTGGATACATTTTAAAATTCAATATAAAATCAAGTAATTGTCGGACAGGAGTGTGGTTTGGACTAAAATGCTTCTCAAGATGAAAAGTTTTCTTCAAACGAAGGGACATAATTAGTTCCAAATTTCGATCATACGTGGCGTAAATTGTTTTAGCGCTGGAAGTCGTCATTTCTGTGCCACAGCGACAAAATTAATCTGAAAATCAGAAAAAAACGAATGTTCGAAAGCAATCATACGGACAGGTGGGGCTTATTAAATCTGATTATTTCATACGTTTGAAGAAATCTTTTCATTCTTGGAAGCAGTTTAGTCCAAACCTCAGTCCTGCATGAAAATTACTTGATCTTGTAATGAATTTTTAAATGTGTCGGGCAACCTGTATACATATACTTCATCAAAATATTAAAATAACAACACGGTAAAAAATGTACGAAAAAATGTGTATATTAAACTTTTTAAACAATTAATTAGGAATTTTCAAAACAGTTAAATATTAATCAACACAGGTGAAAATACTGTTTGTTTCTCTTCAGAGGGTAGGTAGACCGAACTAAAATACCCCCCACCCCCTACACACACACATTATGAAAAATATTGTAGATTGCGATACAAGACGCAGTCCTACATTAACAAACAATTCAAAATCGTATAGATATCTACCCCATATATATAACCCTAATGAAACAAATATATGAAACAATTTTATGAAAAGACTGACTAAATGACTGATCATGTTTTACAGATATGGTACCTAGATAACCTCCTAAAATATGGTACATTTGGCGATGGAATAAACTCCAATTATTCGTATCGATACACATGTTTCAAAAATGGTATTAGAATTTTAAAATTCGAATCAGTTTGCGAGATATTATTTTTTTCTAATTTTATTGACATTTGTATAATGATGGCAACTAAATTACTCTATTTTTGTGGGAAAAAAGGTGAAACCACGGTGATTATTACATTTCTTTTTCGTCATTTTCCGATAGAAATTGAAATTATCTTTTATTTCAATCGACAGTGAAGACAATATTGTGATTAAACTATGATTTTCAAGAAAATAAAATAGAAATATTTTTTTCATATTTTGATCATCTAGAACCAAAAATCGTCTGGAACCAAAATTTCACGGATGAAAAAAAAAAAGGTTTTATTTTCAATTTTAAAGAGAAAATAACATGGATTATCTTAAAAACAGAAATCAAATTTTAAAATAGGACTTAAGTGATCATGTGTCTGAAGCAGAAAATAAGGAATGTTACATGAAAATCTTTACAAATAAAAACATTAAAAACGTAAGAAAGCTTTCAAATAAAATTATCACACGCAAAACGCATTTAAAGGTCATAATAACGTCATATCTCAAAGGCCTAGACATTTAATATCGTAATTTTAAAGTGCCTATAATAATTAAATTGTTACACGTGAGAAGCTATTAATGGTGAATAGTGGGTCACATTTAAAAAGCTCAAATAATATTTCCAAATACTTTGAAGTTAATTGATATATGCACCCGTGAATCTTAAAAGAGAAAAAAAAATAAATTATTACATGAGAAATGTATTTAATTAGAAAAATAACGTCATATAATAAATGGTACATTTAAAACGATTTTCATTCTGGTGACTTAATCTGACGTCCAATGGTATAAAAGTAGTGCGGCAAGCAAATTTGTTCATATATTACATCGCTTGATGCAGCATAAATACAGGTAAATGTATATGCAAAATACTTTAGATTTTATTTTGTACAAATTACTGTTAAATAAATACATATTAGAAAATTCGGATATATTTTTATTAATTACTACAATTAATATAGTCAGGGGGGGGGGGGGAGTAATTATGACCACTTTTTACATTTTCAACTTTGCTATTTTTTTTTTTTTTTTTTTTTTTTTTTTTTTTGGAAAAGTGCTGTTTTTAGTACATAAGAAGTAATTTTGATCCTTTAAGAACACATTTTAAAAGTTTTAATTATCATAGCTGTTTTTCTTTTACAGTTAAAAGGGTGGTTATAATTACCCCACCAAGAACTCGCAATCACATAAGTTTTAGGTAATTAAGACCACTAGCGGGGAAATTATGATCACTATATCTTCTCTTTATACTTGCCAATACACATATGTTTGGGGTAATTATAACCACTTTGAACTCCAAAATAACAAATCCGTTTATCAAAAATTTTATAGACTTAGTTTCAAATTGCTATTTTGATCTCAAAAAGGCTTCAGACTAGTAATAAAGAATACCTAAGATGAAATATACATTATGAGGTTAATATCTAAGCTTGAAACAAAATTTTACTACCACAGTTATCTCCAGTATGACGGCGGTCATAATTACCCTTTGGTCATAATTACCCCCTGGTCATAATTACCCCATCTGCCTATACATAGTAAAAATAACCCGAAAATATGCATGATGGCATATTAAAACATATTTCATGAATAAGCTAGGCCTGTTTTTGAAATATCTAAAACTCGGTCAAGGCATAATATGTAAGCGTTAAATTTCAAAATACAATGTTTTTCAATTTGTGGATCTGAAAGCTATTCCAGTTTTTTTAACGTCAAACCTGGAGAAAAAAATATTGACCATAGTGGCGTTATTGTTTTCAGGAAGATAGCGTTATTTTTAACCGAACCCTTTTATACAAGCTTATTTTAAAATGTGTAATTGATCTTAGTTATCAATCAAGAGTACTGATGTCATTCATTACGAAAGCGATGGAGTGCAAGGTAATTAAAAAATGCTCATTCAAACTGAAAAGCATGGCAACGCGATTACAGAATGTAGCTTCACTGTTGTACTGATAATATAATACAAACTTCCATAACATGGTAATTTTTTTTAACAGGGCACTTTAGTATGTTTTCAGTGGCTGCGAAGCCTTAACGGGAGTTGGCGGGCGTAGCTCGCAAGGGGCTGCGCTCTCTAGTATATATATAAAATACAAACAACATTACTTTTGTGTAACCTATTATAAAAATATTGTTTCAAAATTCTCTTTAATATACTGTTTTTTCTAAATTAGAAACGCGGCCCCTGTTTCAGCTACTCAATTAAGTTATTTAAATGAGTTTAGTCGCACATAGACTAGATTTCCAAATATTATTAGTATCCCAATACTTATCTGTTTTAATTGAATTGACAAACCTAACACTTTAATAAATCTATTGTGATTAATAAAATAACTTATTTGTTAAGTTATGCAATTAATTAGTCATGTACTACGAAAACTACTTGGAAGAAAATTTTGAAACTGAGATTTAGCATAAATAGGACATAATAAATATAAGTTTATCAACAAAATTATAGATTGTAATTAATATTTTCTTGAATTTCGTAATTCATAATTTATATTAATTTTTTAATTACAAATTCAATGCATTTATGTTTGGGATTTTTAGTATTATAACCACGAACAAAATTATCACATTAGGATTATAATCTCAGAAAAATTAAAAAAATATATGAAAATGCATTTTAAATTAGAAGATTTAATTTTTGAATGTTTAAAGTTAAAAAAACGTATCATCCAAATGATGTGAAATTTTGTTTCTAGGCATAGTATGAACCGTAGACATAAAATATATTTTCATGGGATGTTGTCATTGAAAAAATCAAAGTTTAATCTCGTTTTGAATTGTAAGTGGAACCCTGAGCAAATTTAATGTACATAATTTAAAATTAGACTTTATTTCCAATCTTTTGATTCCAGTAAATGTCTTCTATTATAATTATTTGCAGAGTTAGTATACGTTGTTTAATTTATTTTCCACTACTGTACTTCCGTAAGGAACATAATACAATCATATATTTGCTAGAACGGAATTTGTTTCTGCGCAGCGTTTCCGTAATAGCAGGTTTTGGTAAGTTTTGAAATATTTCAAGCTCTCTCGCATAAATTAATTACAGAAAACAAGATTTAAAATGAAATAAACTGTGAATTTACAAAAACCATCAACTTAACTCACATTAATAGCTTCACTTATTCAATATAAACTTTAGACAACAGTATATATTTAAAAGTATAATAAAAAAGAAAATTACACATTTTGTATGTTGAGTGATTATATGTATATATATATGGAAATACATTAAAAAAATAAATATTAAATAAAGATTTACTTCTTACAATTTTTTTTTCGGAAATGGTTTAACATTGCAGCTGCTTATACACATTAAATTTAGAAGAACAGAATATTAAATTATGTTAGTTATTAAATGTAGTACATTATGCCTTTTATTAAAGTTTCGAAAATTAGTCTCGATATTTTAAATGTACACATTTGTAATTAATGATAAGGAAAAAAGTATTCCCTTTTAAACAGTTATTAAATATAATAGCCAAAAGAGCTATTATCGTTATCAGCTGTATGCATACTAAGTTAATCAAAGACATTAATTTTAATTCTGAAATGAACACGATAAATACAAAAAGAAAGAGAAATGTTTTTACAGATCATCATAGAAATATTTACATCATTTCATATACTCATTAGGTATTTCATGAATGATAAAATAGGACTTTAACATATACTTATTTATTTTATTAAGATGCGAATCTCGTTTTATGTTATTCCAGCAAAGATCATTAATTATATTAAAATTCCCGAAAGAACACACGTGGACGCATTTAAGCTGATTATTTGACATTCATCATGAAATGTAATTAACATTAAAAACATATTAGCGTTGTATTAACAAAATTTATTTTATTTATTGACTTTTTTCTTTCTCATTTTTATACATGCGTGAGAATTATTTTGTGTTGTGAAATTTGAACTAATTTCCTTCTATTCCATTTTACGAGACTTTGGTGCATGAATATAATAATCTAATTCATTAGTTAAACAGCATATGAAACAAATATGACATTATGTTTATTTATGAATTATTTGCGTTATTTACGATTTTAATTAGTATAAAATAAGTGTTATGAAGAGGGGGATTTTTTAAATACTAAAATAAAAATTAAAATGAACATTTATATCGATACACTTTTCTTTAAATGTGAACACTTTTTATTCAAGGATAAATGCAAAATATTGGCTCAAAATACCTTTTAATTCTTTCATATCAGCATTATTTCATGTTTTTTGTTCCATATTGAAAAAAAAAAGGAAATCACAAAGTAATTGAACTATAATGTTAATTCAAGCGCATGTTATGACATGTTATAATAAGCGTTTAAAAATTATATGAAGTTTAAAGAAAATTATTTTGGTATCTTAAAGTTTGTTTAATTTACCATATATTAATTAAATCATCAGTGTTAATGAAACTATCAGCCAATTATTCGTCGAAGTACGAAATTGAAGATTAAAACATTAGTTTATAAATGATTTTAATTCTTATTTTTTTTCATATCTTAAAGAAGTCTGGAAAAATGCTCTTAGAAAATCTCGAAGAATGAGAAAAAGAAAATCATGGTGTCGTTATCCAATATACACATAATCATTTGCATTTAAGAAAACTGTTTTATTTTATTTTATAAACATTATTATAAATGCACTTGTCAGTTATACGTTGCGCAGCAAGTGCTCGCAATCTTTATATGAGTGTTTTTTATATATTTTAACACTGACATTAAAAATCTTTTGCTGATATATAGGGGCAATTTTACTTTGACGGTGGATTTGATTTATTTTTTTATTGTTGACTCTAATAAAATTCAACAAGAAAGGCATTCTTCTCAATTGAAATTTTTGTTTCAAATTCAGCTATATCACCTTAATCTTTGCAAAATTTATCACTTCCTTTTTTTTTTGGCATTTAAATTTTTACATCATAAGCATATTTTTATGGCTACATTTATAATGATTTTATGTGTCACAAATATTAATATGAAATACACAACAAGCATACCAGAAAACCAGAAACAGTATTTAATATTGAAAAAAAATTGGGAAAAACGAAACATTATTTACATTTTTAAAATGCATTTCTAATTTTGATTCTATTCTGTTTTTTTTTTTTTTTTTTTTTTTTTTTTTTTTTTAAGGGAACCTTTAAAAACTAAAAAAGAAAATCAATTTAAAAACTGGTTAAAGTAAACATTAATAGGAATTCAATTAGAAAAAAAAGATAACATTTAATTGACTGAAATATGTATCAATATGTTTTGTATGAAATTAATTACATTTAGCTTTTTATTAATTGTCAGTATTAAATAAAGTGTGAATTAAAAAAAAAAAAATGGGCAAAACTTTTCGGGCTGGTAGAACGCATCTACAGGAGCAATATTAGTCATAAAAAATTTGAGCCTTTAGGTGGCAAAGTAAAAGGTATAAAAATGTCAGGCCTCGCATCCAGCGGCCTTTCTACCGTGGTATACCGTGAGGATTGCTAGTTATACGAACCACGAAATGGCAGATATGCACTTCGTGTACGGTGCGGCCGACGGGAATGTGAGCGAGGCAAAGAGATTTTACTAGGACCAGTTTTTGATGAGACGCACTCCAGATTGGAAAACATTCGAGCGTTTGCATCGGCGGCTGTGTTAAACTGGTCATTCATAGCGGCTAAACAAGATGCAGGGCCTGAAAAAAGTGTCAGGACGCCGCAACTTCAAGAGAACATTTCAAGTAGGATAGAAAATCAACCGGGATGAAGCAGCTGGGCGCTTTCCCGTGATGTAAAGGTGTCCCAAATGACGGTTTGGCGTGTGCTACAAGATGAAGGAATGCACCCCTTTCGTACGCAGAAGGTACAAGCATTGTTACCAGCGGACGATCAGCCTCGTGTCGATTTCGGACGTTAGTGCCTCCATCAGAATGGAGAGCAGCAAGATTTCGGTGCACATGTTCTTTTTACGGACGAGTGTACTTTCTCTCATGAGGGCGTATTTAATACGCAGAACTCATGCACGTGGTCATCTGCGAACGCGCATGCCACATATCCCCATTCGTTCAATTGGCGATTTTCTGTAAATGTTTGGCCAGAGATCCTCCATGACCATTTTGTTGGCACGTACCTCCTGCCCATATCACCTGTACGGTGAACCGTATCACACATTCCTACGAGAGGTGTGACCGGAGCTGCTGAGTCCGATTTCAACACCCATCAGTACGAAAATGTGGTTACAGCACGACGGTGTGCCTGCACACTTCAATTTTGATGTGCTTAACACTGTACATGCAACGTTCGTAGGGCAGTAGATTGATCGAGGTAGTCCCACAGTTTGGCCTCCAAGATCCTTGGATCTTTCGTGTTTGGACTTTTCCTATGGCGCCATGTGAAAAACCTAATCTACAAGTGACCCATTGAAATCGATATGGATCCACTCGCCAGGATTTCCGTTGTTGCCGGCGATATTCGGGAAGTTCCTGGTTTATTCACAAATGTTCAGTCCCTATCAGTCGCAAATGTTCAGTAGCAAATGTTCAGTCCCCTGATGAGAAGACTGCGTTAAACCTGGCAGAAACTCTTTTCAGCAATTTCTGTGAGCAAGTACATCAATTAAATTCTTGTTAATAATTTTTTTTCTAAATCATTCTTGTGCTGATTCTTTATTTGTGACAGTGTATCACCTTTTAACTTTAAAGCGCTTGCGTTCCAGCTAGACATTTTATGCGAAATTTGCTCGTATACCAGCGATATATTACTACGTAAAGTTTTACACACTTTTCCAGATTCACCCTGAATAGACATATTTTTTCCCTAATGACGTTGTAGAGCGCACGATGAAAAACACTATCTTTAGAAACATCGAGATTTTTTATGAAAAGGAAGTTTCTTTTGCTGCCACGGACTTTCGGAAACGCTTCTTACTTGTCTTTATAGTGTTTTAATAATTTTTAACAAACCTGAATATCTGTTTTTAAAATACTATCATTTCTCAAATAATAATTTTCAGCTAGGTGATTGAATTTATACATTCCAGAGTAACGAAATAATATGAGTTTTAATGCAAATTTTAATGCTGTTTATTTAATTTATTAATTTATTTTGTTTCTTTCTAAAACATGTTTATTGAACATGAAAATGTTCACTTAAAATTTGATATCATAAACGATATCTAAATTCCAGGTTGAGAAAACTGATTAATATGCAATAATAACTATTCGGAAACATTACAGAAAATCAGTGTCAGCAACAGATAGTGTGAATTAGAAATGCTTCTTTAACGTCTTAAAGAGTGGCAGTATGTTTTACATACCACCTAATTTTAATTTCAAAATATACAATGCATATTTATCCTTTTAACTTATGGTAGTATGTTTTATGTACCGACGAATTTTAATTCCACAATGCCACAATTGCAAGTTTTTTTTAATTAATATTTTGCTATTATAATGCACGTGAAGGAACGTCTTTATGCTTTTCAATATTTTTTTTTCCAAAATTCTGGTGGAATTTTAAATATTTCAACATATAGTCCAGGCAATAGGGGATTTTACCTGGTAAAATTACTGGTAGTTCTAGAAATTGACTTACTTTATGTTTTTTGGGTCGGTGAATCCGAATTTGTAACTTCCCACCAAAATTTCTCCCGGCAATCCCCCAAAATTTTGGTAAAATGCTCTCAAAAAAGGTTTTTATTAAAAACAAATCAAATTTTTTATTGTTTTAGGGGAAATGTATCTAGAAATTCAGAAAGTAGACAAAATTTGCAACAAATTAGATATATGACATTATGACGTAGGATGCAGGGGGGGGGGGGGAATCTGCCTCGGAACATGCACCGCGGTGCTACGTGGACTAAGTTGCGCAATTCCACTTAACCACTCACATCGTTTACATTCGCCCTCCCATTCCCTTTCCGAACTTTCCCTATAAGGTTTACTTTAGATTTTTTGGGTAGCTGAATCCGAATTTTTAACTTACCCCCCAAAATTTCCCACAGCGCAACCCCCCCCCCAAAAAAAAAATAGTTGTTTTTAAATTAAATGTCTCATTATTTTAGGGGAAAAGCATTACGAAATTCAGAAACTAGACAAAATTTGCAACAAATAGGATATATGACATTATGACGTAGGATAAACGGGACGAGAGGCGGCTGCCTCGAAACATTCCCCGCGCACGTTTCTCAAAAACCAAATTTTTTCCAAAAATCACTTTTTGGGGGGTTGCCGGGGAAAATTTTTGTGGGAAGTTACAAATTCGGATTCATCGACCCAAAACACATAAAGTGAGTCGAAATCCAGAACTAGCATTAATTTTGCCAGGTAAAATCCCCTATTGCTTGGACTTGCATAATTTAGTGCACATAGCGCCGCAGTGTACGTTACGAGGCTACCCTCCCCCACCCCGTTCATCCTATGCGTCGTAATGTCATATATACTATTTGTTGCAAATTTTGTCTACTTTCTGAATTTCTACATACTTTTCCCCTAAAAGAATAAAAAAATAATTTAAAAACAACTATTTTTGAGGGGTTGCGCGGGGGAAATTTTGGGGGATGTTAAAAATTCGGATTCAGCTACCCAAAAAATTTAAAGTTAACCTTATAGGGAAACTTCGGAGTGCAGATGGAAGGGGAATGTAAACGATGTGAGTGGTTAAGTGGAATTGCGCAACTTAGTCCGCGCAGTACCGCGGTGCATGTTCCGAGGCAGATCTCCCCACCCCTTCATTCTTCATACTACGTCACAATGTACTATATCTAATTTGTTGCAAATTTTGTCTATTTTCTGAATTTCTAGATTCTTATCCCTTAAAACAATGAAAAAATTGATTTTTTTTAATAAAAACCTTTTTTTTTGGGGGGGGGGCGGTTTCCGGGGGAAATTTTGGTGGGAAGTTAAAAATTCGGATTCAGCGACCCAAAAAACATATTGTAAGCCTTTTTTCAGAACTACCATGAATTTTGCTAGGTAGAGCCCATATACTGTCTCTATTGCCTGGGCTAATATTATAAACATAAATACTAAAACGAAACGTCTATTAACATTTATTAAAGGAAGGTAAATATAATTAAGAATTTGTACGAGTTGGAAAGATGTGTGTGAATAATAATAAAAAAAAAAGACAATATCTGAAGATTTTTGGGCAAATTACGCTACTATTAAGTGGTTAATATTGGAAAATATAATATAACCACGAACGAATGTGTAAAATAACAATTCCAAGTTACCCACTACTTTTCCAAAAAGCGTTTCTTATTTTTCAAAACATCAGAAACCGATGTCATTTCGATATTTAAGGGAGTCTGGGACACAAAAATCTTCAAATTTTCATTTTTTTTTATTTATTGGATTAAAAATTTCTCTACCATTTTCTGCTTAAAATGATGTTTAAATCATGTTTCTATCTTAATTAGAGCAGGAAATATTAAATTTTTCGTTTTGGTTTGTTTTCAAAATCTGCCTTTCAAGCTATGGTTGTCAGGGAAACGAGTTCTTGTGAAATTGCGTTTTTCTTCATGATAGGTTTTTTCACCATTTCTCATATTTAAATTCTTATAACTCGAGAACCGTTAAAGATACAGGGTCGAAACTGGGAACATATATTTCTCAATTATTTTACTTTACTTTTGAGTCAGCATATTTGAAAAAAATATTTATTTTTGAAAATATGATTTTTTTTTTAAAAGTTGCACCACTTTTTTTGTAATTTTTTCGTTAAATATTTTTATTTAAAAAAAATAATATTTTTTTAAAATACTGACTCTAAATTAAAAAATATGTATATATATTGTTTTTTTTTTAAATGAAAAACAATTTAAATTCTACAAATAATATTTCGAGTTATAACGATTTTGTGTTATACCACTTTTTTCCTAAATTTTAAATTAATTTTTTTTTTTTAAAGCTATGAGAAGTTTTATCATTTGATTTTGTTTACAAATAATATGGTTAAACATCACAAAAAAATTCAAAATTTTAACTCAATAAATATAATTTTTTTGAAAATGTGTCCCGGATCCCCTTAAATTAAAAAAAAAAAAAAAAAAAAAAAAAACTTTTGGAAACATTTCAGAATACTTTTTATTGTGTATTAATCATTTTGTTTTGTTCCGGATGGTAGTTTCTTCAGATAATATCAATTTCGAGTTTATTTTGTTATATTCAAAAATATGCTTTACTAACAAAGTTGATAAAAAACTGCATTAACAGAGCCATTAAAGTTTATATTATTTTCTCCTTCTATAACATGTATAAATTGAATTACGCAGTGAAAGATGCTTAATTGAGTCATTATATCAGCATGAAACAAAAGTCCTTTTTTGAATTAACTAATTACTGCACTTTGAAAACTACCATGGTACATTTTCGAAAATTAGTGTCAAAAAGAAAATATTTTTTTTTCCTGAATGCCTCTTTCAACCTCGAAAATATATTTGTTTCATGGGTTTTTTAACTTAAAAAAATTATTAGTTGATAAGATTTCAAAAAAAAAAAAAATCTATGGAATCGTGGGTAACTTGTGTGATGCCATTGTATATTTTCGTTCGTAGTTATATTATATATAATTAAGAAACAATTGTCTTTTTTACAGCATGCATAATTACGTTCTAGTCGGCTATTATCAATCATTGGTAATATTGCACGGATACTTGTTAAAACAAATGATTTATAAATTTTCCAAAGGTGATCAAAATTTCGTTAGAACTTAGACACTAATAAACAAGTTTGAAATTTCACGTCAAACGTGGCAAATGAGGTGCGTTTGTAATATAAATAGTTTTATAAATGATACTGAATGTATATTTTAGTGCACTTCATGATTGAATATCAATTTCATTCTGTTCGGAAGGCTCTAACATCATAAAAATGCACTTAAAATAATTTTATCCCATTGGCCGTAATGTAACAGAAAACTTTGGCTATCTCTGTAATTAAACTATGCATCCGACTTTCATAAAATTTGAAATGACTCGAGAACATTTTGCACCAATGGTACCTTTAAAATTTTAGACTATTCAGTTGAATAGTTTTTGCTCTGTTATATGCGGGCGAACGGACAAACAGATAGACAGACGGACCGAACGGCGAGAATAGGTGCTACGTATTTATATAATTATGATCGCACCAAAAAATCCGGCGAATATCTGGCGATTATCAGAGATGGGCAGTGTCGAAAATACATGTATTTGAAATACATTTTAAAAATACACTTGAAATTTGTAATTTTTATTTTAAACCTTCTAATCAAGTGTATTTTGCTAATGTATTTTGGAATGCTTTTTTAAAGTACTTTGTATTTTCAAAATACTCAAAATACATTCCACTGGTTTTCAAGCTGTCATGTCTAAACCACAGATCTTAGATTTTCAATAGGGAACACACATGCCTGTCTGTTTTGAATAGTTTTCGAATTTGTTTTTGGAAGTTTAAATGTACACATTATTTAACATTTGATACGATTAACGATAAGCATATTAATGAATCGGATGTTTACTTCCGCAGAAGCATTTTTGCTGAGTAGTCACAAAAATAGTTTTTATAATCCATAATAATCAATCATAATTACAAAAAATAATAAACATAATTACAAAAATTTGCTGTGCGAAAATCGTTGAAAAGGCAGGTACTGCCTATTCAAAATACATTAGAAGTATAAATGCTGTTAGTTACCTCAAAGGCTTATGGAAATTACTGCTAAATCTACCAATGAACTTTACCAAGAGGATTAATTATAAAAATACACAATGTGCGCTTTTAGACATGAAATATTTTTAATGTTCCGTTGATGATACTAAAAAAAAAAAAAAAAAAAAAAAAAAAAAAAAAAAAAAAAAGTAAAAATACCAGCAGTAAAAAACAAGATGTTCGATTATAGGTTTAGATTTTTGAATGATAAAACAAACTTCAGAAGCTATTTAAGGATAAGATTTTAGTCTTATACCATCATATATTGATTTAACATTATTTTTCCTAGTTTCTTGTTATTCATTCAGTCGAGATTCTAATATGATTTACCATACATTTGATATTTACATAATTGGCCTTGAACTTTAACATAAAATTAGTTCAATTTATCCATAAAGTATGCAAATGTTCATTAACTGTATTTACATTGAGTATATTAGACATTGGATGTTTAAATACGAACTTTGTTTTACTATAGTTAAGCGTTTACAAAATTGACTTTACATTCCAAAACATATTGACACTTCATTTTTTATTTTACACATGCGAAGCTAACACATAGTTCCTGTCTTACAGAACATACCACTTGGAGTACAAAATGTAGATGAAAATCATTTTTGATTAAAATCTCTAATAGATTTTTTAATCTTTAACTTCCCCCCCCCCCCACTAACAACACAAAAGAGCAATTTTATTTGAAAAATATAAATTATGCATTAAAAACAAAGTTTTGATATTTATTAAAAATAGCCGAAGAAATCGTAAAAGAGTTCTCCAATTATAGCAGCTTTTTTATATTCTGTTTGCTTCAGTGGTAGTTCGATTATATATCAGTTAAATTTGTGTTTATTTATTTTTGCTGAGCTTACGTTATCATTATCGTATATTAGTCAGGGACAAATGATGAACTTACTTGCATCACTTTAAGTGCATACAGGTAAATCTTCCAAAATCTGGTTGCACGCGATATAGATATTTTTCAAACAATGCTCGAATTAAAAAAAAAAAAAAAAAATTCCGTAAATTAATATAGTTTTCAAACAAATTGCATTTGGAAGTACATTTTTTCTCTATTCGATGGTGTAAAACTTCAAATTGAGAGATGATTATGTTAATAAATTTGCTAAAAAGAGAAATTTATTAGTCAGATCGTTGTCATCGTCATTATAACATGAGCGTTACTCATGGTCTTGTTTTTGTTTTATAGTAAAGACCAGTAATCCCAATCAGATAAAATATGCCTGATATACTGCGCAATGTATAGAACATAGCTGAAAATAATTTTTTAATAGAAAACTAATATATACATATTTTGTTTTATTATTTAGTATTTTTTCACAGTTTTCAAACCAACTACACCGAAAAAACATTTTTGAGACTTTCTTATTAACCACAAGCAGTATGTAACCTCGAAAGCTTTTTTTATCATTTTTAGCAAACTTTGTTATTTTGATTATTTCAGCATTTAAACGCGTAATTCAATTACATGTCTGTTAAATTCATGTTTTATTTATATATTTGTGAGATTTTTATTTCGTTTGGTAATTTAAACATGGAATATTACACATAAACAATCAAATGCTGCATTGCATCGTTATTTTAAGTGCAAGGGTTAATCTTCCGCAATTGAGTCGCACAAATAATTCCGAGATGGGTTTAAAAAAACACAAGCTTGAAAATTATTTTAAAAAACCATAAAAGCTAGGTAAATTGAGATACTGTTTTCAAAGAAATTGCCTTTGAAAGTACTTTTTTTCTATTCCACTTAGTGAAAATTGCATATATGCGATATTTAGAAGCTACAAAATTTCAAAAGATTTTTTTTTATTTAGGTCGTTGTCACTATTGATACGACATTAGAGTTATTCATGGACAACTTTTTTGCTTTATAATATAGATTGTTTGTGAAATAATTAACACATTGAAGATTTAAATTAGAAGAACAAGTTTTTCTGTCCAAAACCGTATTTCGATTCTTTTTAGAGTTTCAATAGAAAACGAAAATAGAAAATTTAACCAATTAATATGGTAACCATAATGTATATACAAACATTTTATTAATTTAATTAATCACTAGCACATACATCTTACAAGGGCAAATCATTATGTATATGTGGGTACGTGCTGTACATGTGTTTGTTTAAAATAAAACCGAAAATATTATTAAAACATTATTTTGTAGGATTTTGTAACTAATAATGAAAGACTTATTCATAATGAACTGAAGTTGTTATTTACGTATTAAAAGTTTGAAAACCGAGATTATTATTCTTTGTACAGAGTGTTTCAAAATGTTTAATATTTGACTTTTAAATTAATTGAAAAAAACATCAATGAAATATTATTTTACGATAATAATGTAATACAGTTTTATAATATAAATTATGAAGATATTCAATACGTTGAATGTTTAAATAATTTTAATTGAGTGACTTTTTCACAACCAAGCATGATAATGCCTCCCCCCGCCCCCCTTCTACCGTCTCTCCTTTAAACTGCAAAATTACCTCCCCAAAAACAATTTGCATCAATAAATTTCTGAATGTATTTTGTATTTTAAATGCATTTTGAAAATACACGTATTTTGTATTTGGACATTTTTAATTTTGAAAAGTATTTTGTAATTTGTATTTTATGTTCCAAAAGCAATGTATTTTGTGTTTTGTATCGAAAATGGGTTTTCGATTTATTTTACCCAACTCTGGCAATTATGGCAACCAGAAGAAGAAAAGTGAATTTTATAGAAAAATTGTTCTAATTGTATGTAAATCCAGAAATGGAATATGTTGTGAAAATTTGTGCTTTATTTCTTTGTATAGTTCTAACTCGACTTAGGTTAGTAATTCGTTCCAAGACTTGTGGCATAATTCGAAAACGACGTAAATCGAGGGACATTTCGATAAGCAAAATAAGATAAGAAATAAAAATTCTTCAAAATCTAATGGACATATTCCATTGTATTTAGGGATTGTGTTAGATACATTTAGCATTAGCGAAAAAAATGCGTTTGCAATAGAAAAATTTGAAATGAATCAGAAAAATTTTAACTTACAATATTTTTTTCTTCTGACTTCCCCGTTCGTGTTTTTGAGTCTGGAAAACAATCTTGCAAATGAATTTTGAACCTACGAATTTATCTTATTTTTTTCTCTTATATCTTTGCAATAGCAGAGTGAGTTTTCTAATGTTTTTCTAACGACTTTTTGTTTGTCACTATTGCGTGATGTTTGCGGGAAAGTTACCATTCATGGAACCATATGTCTTCCAAAAAGATCAAAGTCCGTCTTAATTACGAAAATTTTTCCCAGGCCAGACGGCGTAAAAGCGGAGTGACGTAAGTCGAGGGGATACGTAAGTCGGGGTACTACAGTATGTTAAAATGGGCCATTTAAAACAATAAGCCTGATAAGTGATGTTTTTCACATGAGTCACATGACGACATATTTTATCAGTGGTTCTGAGGTAGATTTTAATTTTTTCAAATGCATAAAATTAAAGATTTTTTTTTTCTTTTAAGAACGAAAAAAATAAATTGAGGTCAACATTTGCATTCTAAAAATTTCGAATTAATGATCTGAAATCTTTATAGCATATTAATATATTCATAAGGCACTAATTTGTAAAAAAAGCTTTATAAAATTTAAATTCTGTATTGCGCTGTTCAGGTAAAACTTATTCAAAATTATTCAATGGGCTGTATTATATATATATAGTTAAAAACATTTATAATATTTTTTATATCAAATATATGTAATTTTTACTAGATGATATCAGAACCTACATTAAATATTAATAAGTAAAATAGTTTTAAAATGTGAATTAAAAAGCATACATCAAAGATAAAATATTGTATGACATTCAGAGGCTTTTCACTAATTCTTAAGGTGTATTTGACATGTCTCAATATGTACGTATGTGCTACGAACAATTTAGTTCTTTTTTACATTAAAATTTCAAAACTTAAAGCACGACTTATTTAAATCATTGTTTGTAAAAAAGGAGAAGTTTGATTCAGATTCTTTTGAAGAGAAGTTTGTTTTTGACATTCGTTTGAATAAATGAAATAGAGATGTTTATGACAACTTACTTACTAACGAACCAAATTTACAATAACATTGACTTTTACTTTAACAATAACTTTTACTTTAAGAGAAATTCATGGTATTTACTTTATAAAAGTCATTTTATTTTTGATTTTAAATATATATTTAGTGGTGGATATGTATGCATTTCTACGTATATTTTTAATAAATATATATATATATATATATTTTTTTTTACTTTTTTGTTATATAAATTTAATGGCATTAGTTGCATTTAATTTCAAATGTCAAATTGAGGATAGGAGAATACGATAAAAGATGATTTTGAAAAGTTTTCACAAGCAAATATTATAAAAGACAAGCATGTTAAAGCAAATTTTAATCTTGTTCATATTTTTAAAAAGAATAGTAATCTTAGAATAAGTACAATAAAATTCAAGTCCGTTTTGAAACATTTTATATAAATATATACATATATTTAATAAGCGGAATTTATTTATATAAATGAATAAATATAAATAAATAAATAAATAAATAAATATATATATATTTATTTATTTATTTATTTATCCAAGGGAACATCAAAGGGAGCATCAAAGGGAACAGGAAGGTACTACGATCAAGTAGTTGTTCTTAGGTAACGATTAAAGCAGTGCATTCATTTAGAATTTAAACACTAGGCCCCTACCTACCCACGATGTAAGGAGGAAAGCAGCATTTTTCTGTATAGTTTCTATTTTCAAATTGTTAAATTAGAACATTAGCGGAACGTACGATTTCCTGCTCAGTATTTGGCAGGATTTTGATAAATTGCATAGCAGTCTGCGATGATTAAAAAAAAATAAATAGCAAAGTTACGTATTTTTCACATATAACCCGAATCTGCAATAATAGGTGTCGTAATTGAAGATTTCAAAGCGGAACACCCTCTGACTCCCAGTGGCTCATGTGTAAATTTTGTATCACTGAATAGAAATATATATATGTATATATATATATTTCTATTATTAAAGCTTACAAATACGATAAACCATTAGGCAGAGTTATATTTAACTACAACAGTTACTCTAAGAATTTGCAGAGCTGTATCGAGAAAAGTATTTGTCATTGTAATAATGTCGAATATAATAAATACGTTAATTCAAATTACGGACATATTCTTACCGGGGATCTTGCTATAGTGGCAGACACAAATCTCAGAAATTACATGAGGTATGGTACAAAATACAGATTGAGGAGAGTTGTGAGTAGAGGATTCGCTATAAAACGTTTGTCAAATAATATAGATATCTTCATTCAAAAATTAATATATAAATATGGTTTACCAAAAAGAGTTTTTGAGGAATGGAGGCACTATATTTTAAAAGAATTTCAAGGCTTTTACCACAAAGATTTTGAGGGTGTCTCGGGAGAATCTTACAAAGATTTGATTAAAGCAGTAAAAAATCTACAGGATGATTTTATCATTACGTATGTGGATAAAGCTAACACCAACTATGCTATAATATGCAAAAAATTATACGGAGATATTCTAAGGGAAACCTACAATAATGAGGGAAATTATCAACTACTAAAAACTACTAAACAAGTTACGGTAAACAGAGTGAAAGCGTTCTATAAAAAAATAAAATCAAAGCAAAATAGTGTGGAATTTCCTTATCTTGTAATGATTCCAAAATTCCATAAAAACCCAATTACTTTTAGAACCGTAACTTGTGGGTATGGTTCTTACCTGGAATGTGTAAATAAAAATTTTTTGAATATATTACAAAAGATTTTCGATCAGGTTATAAATGAATATTCTTCGATAGTTATAAAAAATAGCTATGAACTTATAAAAAGTTTAAAAAAGCTGAAAAACATTACAGGATTGTATACATATGATTTCGAGGATTTGTATAATAGCATAAATTTAGATGATTTGAAGTACAGAGTTATGGATTTTTTTCAAGAAATCTAAAGAGAAGGATATCAGTATTGAAATATTCACCGATTTATTTCAATTTGTTGTTTACGAAAATTACCTGTTTGAAGGGAAACAAATATATAAACAAGTGAGAGGTATTCCAATGGGGGGCAGTTGTAGCTCCATCCTTGCAGATATTTATCTGTTTACATATGAAGCCGGTTTATTGTTGGAAAAAGACTTAAAGATATACAGATATATAGATGATGTTTTGGTGGTTGAGCTGAATAATAATAAAGAAATTTATCAATTTAAATGTTATCCAGACACTTTGAATTTAAAGAGTACTTCGGATTATAAGGGCAATGTCAACTACTTGGATGTTAATTTGGAGATTATAAACGGAATTTTAGTATATAGTATTTATGATAAAAGAAATTATTTTGATTTTGATACAATAAAAATACTAAACTTTAATAGTAACGTGCATGTTTCAATTTTTAGAAATATATATTTAAATGGTTTAAATCGTATTGCAAATTTGTGCTCAAATGTTGATAAATTGGTTGGAGAAATTTTTAACCTTTACATAAACGCCAGTAAACAAAATTACCCAATACATATTCTGAATGATTTAACTTTCAATTTTATCAGGAAAAAAAGCTATCGAAATAAAACATTGGAATTGTTCGATGCTTGTGATTTATCGATACGTGATTCCTATCGAAAATAGCTTAGCGGTGAGGATAATCACGGACTTCATTTGACGGCTTTTGAATTAGATTGTGGTTTTCATTTTTTCTGATCTCTATTTGTTTGGTCTTGGCAAGTGAGGGGGAATGTTGTGCACGTAAAACATGTTTAACCCCGCAGTACAAGTCATAAGCCTTGGCCACTTGTCTTCATGTTTGGTTTTTTCTTAGTTACTCTTGGTTTTGTTAATTATTGTTTTAGTTACAGTTTGTTAGATGTTTTTTCCGTGTACTAATTTATATGAATTTGGATTTTTCAATATATATATATATACAGGGTGCTCATGAAAAAACTTTGCCGATTTTTGGACCTCTAGCGACAGTCCGTCCAACCGATCGAGATGAAATTTCAGATAGAGTTATGGAAAGGTATGAGCTTGGGATTCTGTGAACAACAACAAAATGGTTACGGTTATAGGTACCGAAACTCGAAATTTTCGAATGGCAACGCTAATTTTTCCCATCGCAAAATGCTCAGCCAATGCGAAACCCTAAATTGCGTTGGAATGGTACATATATCGCAAGAAATAAAAGCGTTATGCATGAGCAAAAAATGGCTCTGCTAACGGCCTAAACTAATCACGATCGGGTCCCACGAAGGTAATTTGCATACGACAAAGGGAAGACACCAATCAAAGAACACCATTCGCCAGATATTCAACGTAAAATAACGGATAAAAAGCGGGGTGCGAATGTCGATTCTGCAGTCGGGAACGCACACATGCCAATGAAGTTACTCTGCCAGAGAAAGTTCGTGGTCAATTGGTAAAACTCTATTATCAAAATGGAATGAATGCCGCGGAAGTCCTGCGTTTTTACCGTCGAAACCATCACCAAATACGTAGCCCATGTACCTCGCAAGCTTTGCGTGATTTAGTAAAGAAATTCGAAGAATCAGGCTGCACAAGTGACAAGCCGCGATCCGGACGACCAACTTTTTTTGTGGACACTGTTCTGGAAGTGAATGATATAGTGACTTCAGGACACATGCAAACTGCAAGAGCTGCAGCCCGTGTATTGGATATACTTAAAAAAAATATTCCAAAGCCTATTTCGCTCTGTAATCCGCATGTTTCTATACCAGTAACAGCGCGTCCAGATGTTGGACGCGGGATACCATCAACGACATATGGATTTTGCAAATGAATTTAATATTCGATCCGATATGATGGTGATAATGATGGTGACTGGTCTCTACGCATAGTATGGAAGGACGAGGCACATTTCAGCTTAACTGGCAACGTCAATGACATAAATTGAGTGCATTGGTCAGAAACAAATCCGCACGCAGCTGTGACATCAGTACCTTTATACGACGCCAAAGTTACTGTGTGGTGCGGCATTGCATGCACAATTGTTTTCGATCCTTACTTCTTTAAGGAAGCGGCTCCAACGGGTTTTGTAAAGTGCTCTGTGACAGGCTCTCTCTATACAGCTATGATACAAAATTATGTTATACCAGAATAGCTGTAGAGAAATGCATTGAATGACATCGCTTGGATGCAAGATGTCGCATATCCACATGTAGCGAAGTCTTTTCGCCAGGTCCTGGACCTGCATTTTAGTGACTGCGTCACCTCAAACCACTTTCTATTTCTGTGACCTCCGCGATCCCGTAACCTCACTCCTATGGATGTCTAGTTCTGGGGATATCTCAAGTTTAGAGTGTACATGTACATTCCGCAAACTTTGCCGGATTTGAAAGACTCTATCATAATGTGAGATTGCAAACATCCCTCATGGTATGTTACGATCGGTTTTATAGTCCACAGTCTCCCGCTTGCAATACGTAATTGCCTGTGATGACACCCATGTGGAAAATGTGTAATCCAAATAAAAGTTTTATTTTCTTCGATCTGTGTAGCAATCAGTAATTGGTGTCTTACCTCTGTCAAATCCAAATTTCTCCGTGCGCCCCGCTTGTGTTTTTTTTGCTCGTTCGCAGAGCTGTTTTTGTGCGTGCATAACGCGTCCGTTTTTTGTGATACGTGTACCTTTCTAACGCTCTTTAGGATTTTTGCCTGCGCTGAACATTTTGCGACAAGAAAAAAATGGGTGTTGCCTTTCGAAATTTTTGATTTTCTGTACTATAACCGTAACCAAGAACGCCACTTTGATGCGATTCACAGTTTCTCGAGCTCATACCTATGTATAACTATATCTGAAATCTCATGTCGATCGGTTGAACAGACCGGCCGTTAGAGGTCCATATATCGGCACAGTTTTTTTTTTATGACTACCATTTTGAAAAGTAAAGATACAATGGCTCGCATTCCTTAAAGAAAAACATTTATTTATAAAACGTAAGTTACATCTTATTAACTGGATTATTTATTACTTTTCGACATAATCACCCCCGTTATCCAAACATTTGTTAAGTCGGGGCACAAGCTTTTGTATCCCACAGTCATAGAAGGTTTTCGCCTGTTGTCGGAACCACATTTCAACTTCATCTTTGATCTCATCATCGTCTTGGAATGATTTTCCTCCAAGATGTGACTTCGGGTAACAGGAGACGTCTATTCGCACGAATTGCTTCCTCCGTTCTCTGAAGAAGGGCATCAGAGATCACAGATGGCCGACCTGTTCTTTGTTCGTCATGAACATCGGTCCTACCTTCAGAGAAATGACGACATCATTTCGTTACATTTTGTCAATTCATAATGTTCCCATAAACAGAAACAATCTCTTTGTGAATATCCGCTGGTCGCTGACCTCTTACGAAAACGTATGACGGAGCGCACTTCGCATTTGGCGGGATTCTGAAAAGGCGGAACCATTTTAAACACGACCTACTCCAACCAGAATTAACGTTAAAATGCCGAACGACCGCGAGGAGAAAGCTAACGGTTCAAGGTTAACACCTGTGTTGCCAACTTGCTTGCCAAAACTTTTCTTTTCCTCCGGCGTACGGTGTAGCCTTACTTTTCGAAATGCCCTCGTATATATATATAATATATATATACGCTATATATAATATATATATATGTAATATATGTATTATATATATAGCGTTGTGGGATTATTTATTCGCAAATTATCAGAATTTTTTAACGAGGTTTTCAACTTTCATTTAATATTTACAAATTTAATTAAAAATCGTTTTGCTCCATTTCCCCCAAATAGTATACAGGCTTGTCAAATCACTCGAAAAAGCATTTACTTGTTGCCGTTTCCCTATTGAGAAAGCGTTCTTGAAAGTTGGAATTTTTTTCTAGAAATTTAAATAATGTATTATAATTCTCATCTGTCGTAATAATCTCCTGCAATTAATGAAATTATTCACTATTTTACGTAAAACGCATAAAACGTAATATAACTTTAGTAATATCTCTAGAAAGAAAGATTCTTTTATTTCTTTTTTCGAATTTTACGTAAAAAATTCTTGAGAGAAAATCGGAGCTAAAGAACAATAAAACTTTAGTGATACTTTATAGACTGCACAGGTTAGAAAAATTATTAATATCAAAATGTAAAGGATATTAAATTGTATTTCAGTAAAGGTTATTAAAATTAGTTTCTGCATTTAGATTTTTACACAACAAACAAAGGAATCAGTCTGAGATGGAAAACATGGCAAAATGTTCTTTTAAGAGACACTAAATGTACATAACTCCCACTGACTGGTCAGAAAAAAAGTGACGATATTTAATAAAATTGAGAAGTCAAAGCATATTGTAGATAACACTGGTAATTATTATATATATAATTAATTTGAGTGTATTTATGAATTATACAATGTAATTAATTTTATAATTAATGTAATATTTCGTTTACCATTTACATACATTTCTTACACTTTATTTAATTAGAGAAAATGTACAAAAGACAAGTGCAGGAAGAGCTACTATTGTTATTTATATATATAATAAAAATAATTATGTGCAGATTTTACTATTCCTAAAACTACTTATAATTTTATTAATTAAATCATTCAAATATAAATGTGCTCATTAATATCATTTTAATTACTATTAACTGATTTGGAAACCTAGATCTTTTGGTAAATATTTAAAGCTTAACAAAGGCAAAAAAATCATTACTATCAGATTTAAATAAAATATTTCTGATTTTAATTAATTTTTTTTTAAATATGATTTTTTTGCAATATTATTCACATACACAATTGCGATAAATGAAAATCTTAAGATTATATTATGTTGCATTTTCTGAAATATACTTTTACAGGAATCTAATTTTTGTGACATATCAACTATTTCCTATAAAGGCACTGGCTCGCAAAAATGATGAATAATGCGCCGTTTGTGACGATGAGTGCTTCTATTTGTGCGCCGTGAACTACCAATCGAGCGACCGTTTTTCTGCGATCACAAAGATTTTAAACAAATCTGTTCGTCAAATTGTGAGTGAAAGGGCGTTAAATTATCTGGAGCTTATAGTAACATTTACTTTTTAAAGTTGATTTTATACAAACTGGCGATCGTACAAAAAATGTATTTTTTTTTTAACCTTCTACGAGCTCAAAGAATTTATGAATCAATGAAAATTATTTTATTTTATCGTTTTTGGTGGAGGGGAGCGGGAATTATAAGCTCCAGCTAATCCGTATATGGGGCATTCTCACAATCTTTTGACTTTCATGTCCCTGAATAATAATTTTTATTTTAATGCACTTTTTTGTATTTTTTTAATTTCATATACTGAGGAACATCCCATTGCATGATTGCACAACAATATTAACGAGATAAATAAGTTTTGGACGATGTTTGGGGTCCAAACACCTGGAAAACTCCTATACCGTCCCGTGTCGCTGATGCTGATTTTTAAGTTTGGAGCTGTCTGGATAAAATTGTTTCAAAAAAAATAATTCAATGTAATTTTTTAGGAAACTGGAACTATTGTTTTATATAAATATGTAGCTAAAAATTAACCTGCACACATTTTTAGGGTTGCTGTTATTTTTTAAACTCTGTCCCTGGATTTTTGATTCCTTACCATCCCTCTTCTAAAATTATACAGAAAATCCTTTCAGATGCAGCCACAAAATTTTTTAAAAGTTTTTTCTCATGCAGAAGTATGATAGAGAAATAATATCTAAAATTCTTTGGCAGGAAATTTACGGCAGAATTTAAATCAGCATTTAAATATCAGTTTCAAGCATCGTGGCTTTATTGGTAGTTTCACCGTCCCCAAGATTTATTCCTGAACTTTTCGAGGTGATTTTTTTAAAAATTTAATCCAACGTAAATAACTGTTTCTAAAAATTAGTGAACATTTTGGCTGCCACTTAGTCTTAACATGATCTGCCTAAAATAAGTGGTAATTTTCTTTGCTGTTCCATCCTTACCGTCATTTTTTTCCCTATACCATCCCCTTTTTTACATTACTGTCCCTTCTTTAACACCCCTTTAAGACAATGTTATACTAAAATTTTGTACTAAAAATACTACGTTGTCATTATTTCTTATTTAAATGTCCTGTGGGTACTATGCAAATTCATTATAAGTAAAAATTTAAAAGAAAATAAAGAGTTTTAGTGGTAAAATGGTAAGGAAAGTTAAACTCGCAAATTTAACTTAAACCTCAGTTAAATAAAAAAAAAAATCGCTGCTGACCATTTTTCTTTATTTTGAATCATTAAGGCATTCGTCAGTCAGATTAAAATTTTATTTTAGCTAGTTTAATTTCGACAGATTTTTTTCCCAAAAGTCAAAAGATTGTGAGAATGCCCATATCTTTCTTTAAAACATGAAGGATATAGGTCGAATACTTCTCGAGACAAATTGTTGCCCAGGCTATAGCCTTGTTCCGGCTAAATTGAAAAACGCCGTCTTATCGCTCTTTGAACTGTCTAGTTTTGAACTGAAAAGAAGTAATTGTTTGATAATATGTAGATTCTCCTGGATGTATTGCGTCCTCTATGGTACTAATACATTTGTATGATCTTTTATGTTATTAAAGCGACAGCGTCAAAGTAATGTTAATGATACGCACGGACACGTTTGTCCTTTTTAATGTAGATACTACAGCGATAATGTTTAACTTACGTATCTTTCTGTGGAATATAGTGTGTTGACGAAGAGCACTAACTGTGCCAGTTGCTGCATAATTAAAATAACAACTTTCTGTACAAATTCGGTCTTATTTCGAAACGCAATATCCTTAAAGTTATAAGTATAATAATCCTTAAAGTAATTCGAAAGATTTTTCTCATTTCATATAATGCAAAATTAATCGGATTAACATATTTAAAAAATATCTCCGTTATTATTGATGTCTGGTTCAGATTTTAACATGACACCTGTATTTTTGCCTAAGTAAGTGGGTTGCGTCACTGGTTTTTAAGGCGAATATCGTATTCCGTCACACGTTTAATCACTCCTTATATTTTTTATCGTTAGTTGATATACATTCAGTACATGTAATAGAGAAAGTTTGTGTATCTGTGTAGTGTAAAAATCCAGCAAAATATTTTATATCGATCGATCACTTTTATTTAGTAGAAACTACATTATCTTTATAATAAATTAGAAGTAATGTTTAAGCTTAAAATAGTAACACGACAGTCTTTTTGAACTGCGTTCAACTAAATCACGCTGCATAGAATTGGTAGAATCATATTGAAGGTTGCATTCAATATGATTATAATTTAAAAAAAATTAGACTGTTCCAAACGAAAGATATTTTCAATTTTAAAATGGAATATAAAATATTTTTTTGCAACAATCGCTGTAATATTCCAAATCTTCCTTTGAATTTGGAAATTTTAATCAGTGCTGTGCAGAATTGATAATTGCATTTGAATAGATGACAAGCTTTATTAAATACATTGGTAATTTCAACATTCGTCATGCTAATGAACTTCTATTGAATATATTCAGCGCTTTTAAATTATACTATTTTACGCATCTGCAATTTGCGTAATTCAAAGAATAAAGAGAAACTTTTCTAGACAATTTTATTGAAGAAACAAAGTGTGTAGCAATACATTCTATAATTAGATATGAATGTGATTTAAAATAATATTAAATCCACAATTTGATTTTTATTAAATCTCCAACTATTTTAAAACTTGTATTAATAACAAAATGATTACGTCTTCAGTATACTCGTGTTTGAATGGTTGAAAAATTTAATGCTTTTTTACTTCCGTGCTTTTTAAATAAAATTTTATGCATCTCTCTATGTATAGGCATACGTATAGGCTGACACAAAAATGAAGACTACATTTAAAATATAAATTAAATGAAAACTGGAAGCGATAGAAATGCAAAGTTTGCTGCATTCTACTTGGGAAACCCGTAAATTTATAGTCACACAAAATTTCAAATTTAGTTACAAAGTTCTAGACCTGATAGTGCCACCAATGATCTACGAAAGCTCTAAATAAACGCAAGCCATCAACTCTGCGTTTTGTGTGTGTTTCATTACCTTACTGCTAATGTGAGTAGCTCAGATACACAAGTTGCTGTACAACAATGGATTATTCCTTAGAACAGCTAATATTTCTTGCCTTAGAATTTCATCATTTATGGCAGAGCATTACTAAAACAAAGCGCAGTGGGAAGAAACAATTTAATGAAACAAAAGCACCGAAAAAGAATACATTGAAGTTTCGGTATGGAAAATTTCCACGGAGTCAACACGTTAATGATGATAATGCTGGAAAATATCAGGCACACGCGTGCGGCAGTTTCAGATGCAAATGTTTAAAACTTTTAGCAAGTGAAAGATGAGCGTTCACTGATTTCCGTTTACCGCGGAGCAGCTCAGGCTGATATACGACGCATGTCATCCCAACGTATCATGCGTCGCAGCTTCCACCTGTTTTCCCAAAAGACGTTTCATTAATCTGCTTTATCACTTACATCCTATGCATCATTTCATCTTCCGTAGACTGGTACTCAGTCTTTTGTTTTATTCTTATAATTCTTGTGTTTCCAGTTCTTAAGTTTGTATTTATTTCTCCGTAGCATATTCTTTCCTTTCATACTTCCATAATAATTATCTTCTTGGACAATTCCATCATTATTCCATTCAAAATATGAACCTGGAATAATATTATATTTCATATGCTCTTCAATTTCTATCAAGCATTTATTTTATTCCCAATATTTGTTTTCATTATCAAACTTTTCATGCCATTATTTTTTTATTGGTCATTCATTTCAATATTCTTCAGCAGCATTTCATTAGTATTATCAATGTCTGTTTTTTTCTATGTATTTCTTAACAATATATTCTATTTAATTTCAGCCTCATAGTACACATTTAATGTTTTTTAGCTGAACTTTTATTCAACTCCACATTGCAGTTCGCCATTTCATTTTCCATATTCTTACACCCGTATTCTCGCAAGACACGAAAAGAATTTGCGGCGAATTGTGACGTCAGGTGAAAACACTTTTTCGTATCCTATGCCATTTCGCATCTGGCGAAAAATGCTATTCTGGGATCAGCTTTCCGTACGTTCGAAAGTGATTATGGATGCAGGATGGCATTCGAAAAAGTGGGGATAGCTCCTCCCAAATCTACGTCAATTTTACTGATTACGATGAGCGATATTATGACATAACCAATGGGAATCCATCACACATTAATCGAAGTAATCGTTATCGTTTCGTAATTTCATCCTAAATAAACGTAGAACTTTCGTTTCAATCTTAAAGAAATTCCTTTTATAATGAAAAGTTTGTTCCAGAATCCAGAGTGTCTGCATACCAACTATTGAAGTGTAGTGCGTATACTTGTGTTTATTTTCTTGCCAAACAAAACTTTTGACTGAATATATATTGTCTCATGTATGTGTTGATCAAACGCCACATACTTTGGCAATAATGATTCAGTTATTTCTACAAATGATCCTCCAGCACCAGGAACAAGATAATTATAAAATAGTTCTATGCAAGGAGATCTTGTTCTAGAGTTATACAGGCTTTAATAGGGAAGAAGCCAGCAATATGCATTTTTATTATTTATTTTAAAGCTGAAAAATTTTACTGTTATAGGAAAATTTTTAATTTTAGCGCTGTTTAATTAGAGTATTTTTTGAAGCTTAAAAAAAAAAAAAAAAGGAATGTGTGAATTATAAATATAATATGCAAATGATTATAGTTATCTACAAAGCTATTTTATATTAAATATAGTTTATTTTATATAGTATAGGATATTTGTTAAATTGCAGCTACTATAAGTGAAGGTGTTCATACAACACAAGACAATTTGATTTATTTATTTCATGCTTTCAAAAGTAAAAGCGAATTCACATTTTCTCTCTTTATATTGCTCTTTTTTTTTATTATTTAATTTTTATATGCTTAAAATAATTCAAATTAACCAAGTGAATAAGGTTTTTTTTCAGATTAATTTAAATAAGCTTTTCTAATTATTAATTTAATTTTAACTATTTAGTAAAGTATATTTTGTACTTTAAAATAAAATTTTGATTAAACAAAATCACAAACCCTGATTAGAGAGTAAAAATAAATTTTATGAATTTAAATATATTAGTCATACTGGTAAAGAATAAAAACATTTACATGGTGAGTAGAATGTAATTCTGAGTCTTAAATATATTTCATTAGGAGAAACAACAATTAAAAAAACAACAACAAAAAAAAAACGAAACTTTTACTGTTACCAAAGGTATCTTTTCTAATGTAATTAAATTTGTAAATTAAATACAGCCCCCCTCCATAAAATAAATAAAATAAAAAAAAAGCTTTTGAAATCTATTCTTTGTAAAAATAAATCACATAAGTTTTTCTTTTTCTTTTCTTTCTCTTTTTTTTAAATTTCATTTCTTAAATTTGCATTTTAAAAAAAGAGACAATAAATAAATGTATTTAATTTATAATGCTTATTTTCATAAATGAATAAAGTTGTCCTTTTTTTCGCTTAACATTGTGATGAAAATATAAATTATGTTTAAAATTTCTGTAAAAAAATCAAGGAATAAACACTGAATACATTTGTAAAATAGAAAATGCTTGCACATTGATTTTCTAGAAAGCTTTCAATCACTATTTCAATATTATAGCACACCAACAACCCCCCTCCCCACACCCCTTACCAGCCTAACATTATATTTACATGTAAGTAAATGCTTGTCAGCCCTTTTCATCTTATTAAAATAGTGATTGATAGTTCTGAAAGTCAAAAGACTCATTAATGCAACTTATTTTTTACTTTATGTTACATATAACTCTAATAAAAGCGCATATTTTCAACTGTTAAAGGCTTTAATAAAACCTCCAAACAATTCAACTTTATATAAAGTAGCAAATCTGATTACCTTTATGCAAAAATAATCGGAAGAATCTTTCAATGTTATTATTTGTTTTCACGAGTAAGATCATTTTTATATTATCTTCCATAGACAAATTACAATATTTTGCAACAGTTCATGCTTTTATGATTTCTTTCTATTGTTTTAAGTACATTAATAAAAGCATATTTTTATTTTATATCCTTTCATTTTAATATATTTCATGTCATTATTTATATTAAAAAAACTTTCAGCAATTAACATATATGCTTCATTATAAAGCTAAACTGATTTATTTACAAAATAAATAAAAATGAAATATGTTTGTTGTATATGACATGCAGTGGTACAGTTGATTGAACATGCTTATCTTATAAATTGTTGGTGTTACATCACATTGCTTGAGGATAAAATTTGTTTACTGTAATTGGGTGGCAGGAATGTAAACAAGAACAGATTTAGTAGTGCAATTGATATATTGAGATACTTTTAATGTAAATACGTTAAGGAAGACTAAAGAAAAAAAAACTATTCACAGTCATTAAGGTAAGACTTGCAATAGAAACAATTGTTTAAATAATTTTTAAATAAGATTAAGAAGGCTGAAAAAAGTATTGACTAAGTAATTTGCTACATGTTTTCAAGAACAGTAAATAAAAACAAGGAAAAACTAAATGTAAATGACATCCCCTCTCCCAACCCACCCTTTTCTCAAAAAGATGAATTTGAAATCAATTATTTGAAAAAAAAAAAAAAAACTTTTCAAATGCTTCCCTTTTTTAAGATAATAAAGAAATGTATTATTTCATTTTTTATATTTATTTTCAAAAGAAAAGAATAACTTTTTTTTTTTTTTCCAAAACACTGATGAAAATAAAATTGTTATTTCTATTTTTTTTTTTAAGATTTCTAGGAAACATCAAGAGTAAAGAAAAATCTAAATCTCCCAAAATATAGCTTCATGAAATAAAATGCCTGCAAGTTCAATTTTTAAAGCTTTCAATAACTATTTCAATATAACAACACAGTATAATCCATATTCCTTTTTTCTCGTATTTTTACAAGAACACCAATTAATATTTATTTATCATGCATCATATTAAAATAGTGATTGAAAATTTAAAAAAGTGAAACATATTCTGTACAAAATTGATACTATATTTGAAAAGATGATTCCATGGGGGGAAAAAGCAGAAGTTATGTAAAACAGCAATAGATGCATGGTTGGAGATTTAAAAATAAAGAAAACAATTCTCCAATATCATTTACACAGCACTGCCACTGGCAACTATTTTTATTTTATTATGATGATTTGGGTGTTTCATTTTCCCAAAGGTTTGATTTTCATATGACTTTGCTTGCGCCTTGAATCTAAGTGATATAATATATATATATGCCAAATTTCAAGAAGATTGGATAATATTTAGAGGTTGCACATTTTGATCACTTTTATCTTAAATTAGTGAAAGTTTGAATATTGAAGTACTTTGTACTTCAATGTACGTCTTGCTTCTCATGTGTTTCTTTAATCTTTTGAAGGTAATTAACTTTAAAATGGGAACCTTAAGAGGAATTTGGCGTCTAGGAAAATAGCCTAGTGATAAGTTTTTATTAGCTCGATTCCCTGCAAATAAATATTGAATTACGAAAGACTTTCGGATTCTGTTAAATCTATCACTCCTAAACTGTAGGAAGTGTAGGAGAAAGCAAATATTCCTGTTAAGACGGAGGAGAATAACAATGCTGGTTTACAGAAGATGTACAAATAATAATAAAACCTGAGTAAAGAGAAATCGAGCAACACGGATAAAGCAAATGTGAAACAGCAGATTTGAAAAGGTGTTCTCGTCACGTTATTTGACATTTCCTGGTAAAATGTGATGTGCACAGGGATGTAGTGGAGGGTATACGGGGGTATACGCCGTATACCCTCTGGATTTTTTTAAGGAACACCGTATACCCTCTGTTTCTCAAGAAAGCTATAGTATATGTACGCTAGGGTATACCCTCTGGCTTGAGCGTATACCTTCTGCCTTGAGCGTATACCTTCTGCCTTGAGCGTATACCCTCTGCTTAGAACGTATGCCCTCTGTTTTTTTACGGCTACACCCCTGGATGTGCATGATTAGCATATCACATGATGATAAATAATTTTTTAGGTCACAAAGAGAATATGATATCAGTTCGTCAGCTAGTGGAGTTGACAAGATTCTCGACTAAAAATAAAAGAACTAAGTGTACAAACTACCTACAAAATGTCCTAAAAGATAGAAGTCATCAAAGAGAAGATTGCAAATAGTTATTACAATTCTTACTCCTGTACCTAGAAGATTGGTCTAAAAACGACTTAAGTTTCATGATCCCAGAGGCTCTGCATCAAGCAAGGGGGGTGACAAAGACAGTATATGCACTTAAAATTGAACTCTTCTCTAAACAGTTCCATATTCCTCAACGAGAATTGAAAGGAATGAAAAGAGTTGCGCATTGTGTCAGCATCATATATGTTCACTTTTGGCTTGAGACAATTGTAAGTCGATGTGTTCCAAAGAAGGATTTGGATATGCTACAGCTTCTGAACACTTATCCAGATGCAGGTGTAAAAAAAAATGTGCTCTCACGATTGCTAAGTTGATACAAATACCTTTGGTTTCTTTTAGAAACAAACGTAGGATTGGCATTTTAGGACGTGTGTATTACTCCAGTTAATAAGGGAATTATGACTCTAAATTTAGAAACCAAATCTGTAAAGAAAAAGTAAATGAAACTATTTGAGGTAAAAATCTAGTTTTTGAAGAAAAAGACCTGAATCATTTCGTTACTAATAAAACAAAGACTTTCTTTGAATAGTTTGGGATCCACGATTTGACAGAATGCTGCAGCGATTCTCTTCAGAAGCCATGTGAACGCTCCTATTGTGGTCAACGAAACAGCAGAAAGAAGAATTGATCTGATTAAACGAATTGGTCGGTGACAAACAGCAAAAACAATTCTTGTTGAGGGTAGTCGAGCATCACAGAAAAGTCGTCACCAAGTAAAGAAAGAATACATTGCATTGTTCAAAGTCACATGTTTTGCGTATTATGCTACCCATTAATCTTAATGTTCAGTTTCATATTATTTAGAGTTTGTGATTTCTAGTTTTTCCAATAAAAGTAATTAATTTTAAAAAATCGTACTTTTTGCCTATATTTACAAAACTGATCAAAGTGTGCAACCACAAAATATTATCCGATCTTAATAAAATTTGACATATATATCTTTTATATCACTTAGACTCGGGGCATAAGAAAGCCTGCAAAAAATTTACATTTTATTTTTTTGCCTTACAAAATGAAACACCCTAATGATGATCACAACTATTTCAAAACAATGATCATGGCATAACTCTGCTAATCTCTTTAATAGATTTTCTTAGAAATAGACGTAGTGAAAAAAAAGTCATCAGTAATAGCCCTGTTTATAGAAATTATCTATTAAATTCAAATTAATGCATTATTAATCAGTAACAAATCTTCTTTTTGACTGCATTTCAATTAATTTGGTAAGAAAAGTGTAATTAAGGAAAAAATAATTGTAATACATAAATAAAATGAAGTTAAAAAAAACATTTTATTCTTCAACATTTTTCCAAAATTCAAGAAAGTAACAGTACATGTTTTTATTACACATAGATATAACAATTTCAAAAATTATATTAATATTAAAAATTATTTCAGCCAGTTTGATGCACACCTCAGTGCGTTAATGATATTGATTATGAAATAATCTTATTTCATAATCCTGGCAACTTCAAAGGAAGAGGTATAGCATACAAAACATTTTCAGCTAAGCATTCATCCAAACCTAAGGTTGTATGTAAAATAAATAAATAAAATCAGATATTAATAGCATCTATTTCTTGAAAACTATGTAGCACATAACAATTAAGTTAATAAACTCTTTGTAAAGCTGTATTTGTAGGATAGCATCAACTGCAAATCCTTGAATTTTGAAGTTTATTTTTTTTTCAATTATTAAAAAATGTTTAAATTTATTTTACCCATTTTACTTAAAATAATTAAATATACATAAAGCAGTTATAATTGAAAGTCAAGTGCTTTTATTTATTATAATAATTATCATCAATTTGTTGACCCCCCCCCCCCCTCTTGAAATTTGATCAATGCTATCAGAACATCTCAGATTCTTCATATTATTTAACAACACATTTGTAAAAATTATTATCTAATTGCCAATAGGCATTTTCCTATAGATTAATAAATATTTCAACTGTATTGTATACTATTATCTCACAAGATTAAATTGAAGGTGGCGAAAAAATTACAGTTCTATAGTAATTAATCTAACGTATTATAAAACTGTAAGTAACATGAGATTTTCAAGTGATCAATGCCGATTTATGACATTCATTTAATCTTTTCCTGGCTAAAAATAATCCATGAAGATATACTCTATATTTTAATGAATAACTGTATATAACTCTATGAATTCATATTTATCTGCCGTAAATGTATAACGGAACTTTATTATTTTCAAGCAACTGTCTATAAACACACACACAATTTTTATTTTATAAATATATACTATGCATTTCAATCCATGATTTATCTTCATTTAAAAAATAAATTCTTCAACTTTAAAATCATCTCCAAACATTTGGGTATTTTTTAAATAAAAGTATTTTTTATAATTTAAATAATTTATTTTAAAATAAATAAATAAACATTTTTTTTTTTTTTTTTTTTTTTTTTTTTACCAAACGTCAGATAATTGCAAGCAAAATATCAACAAAACCTCCACACATCAAAATAACAGAATAAATACTCATTTTTTAAGCAAACCAAAATACGCTATAATATTCTTCATAAATGCAATAAAAAAGTCCTAGCAATGAAAAATACTAGAAACTTACTTATTAAAATGTCCTATCGTATGTAAACAATCATAAAAGTTTCGTCCGAAATGGGATTTTCACCTACTTTGAGATGGCGAAAAGAGCAGCCGAAAAAATGTAAACATTCGGAATAAATTTCCGCATCTAACTTTTCGCCAGATGCGAAAAGAAGTGCCCCAGAATACAGTTTTCCCTTTTATATGCCACGATGACATCAAAGTGATGTCATGAGGGGGGGGGGGGGGCGTTCCGCCAAATTTTCGTACTCGTACGACGCGGGAATACGGGTGTTAGATTAGTTTTTTCTATCATACATATACACTGAAACTTTAATTTTTTATCATCATTTGCTCTCCTACCCTTTTCCCTGCTTTTAGTAGTCTTGTTTTGAGTGCCACAGACATACAGTGGTTACTTGCCTTCGAATTTAAATTTATATTTATTCATTACAGTAACCTTCTTCGCAATAACACTATACATTCCTTAATGGGTAACTATTCAACGCTTTATGGCGTTTTCTGATTATTTTGTATACTTTAATAGCTGATACATTGAAAGGATCCACATAATTTCAGTAACTTGAGAGCAATCAAGATATATAGCTAAAAATGTCCTGCTATCTCTATGAAAACATGACTTCAATTTCTATAATTTACCCTAAATGTGATCGACACATTACCAAAGAAAATTAAATATGTGTGTAAATTCTAAGATTCACATGCATTGACAATCTTTAACAATACATACGATTAAACAAACGTTATTAGATTATGTAACATATTATTCAGAATCCGGGGTGGAAACTATCTTATGTTACAAAATAAAACTGGATAACTTATCATAGACGAATAAGTTTAATATTTACAAAGTATTTACATGTTACTATTTACAAAATAACTCAGTTAATTTAACATTACGGCTTAGCTCACATGCCTTGTCGGCAACCACTTTGTAAACATTCTTCTCCTCTCGTCAAGTCTAATTTACTCAGCTTGTCAGTTCTTTTGAAGGAAAAGAAAAAAAAGAAAAGGAGAGCAAATATGATGGAGTGCGTATTGTTCGTGCGTTACAATTATATTTTTGATTAAAAATTATGTCTTTGATGCATAGCTTTTATGGTTTTAGAATGAAACATTTAGTGTTATGAGCTATCAAACATTTAAAAAAAATTCAATGGGTTTATATGTACTTTTTTTATGCTTATAATTACGACTAAAAAGAATAACTTAAAAATTAATGTTTTATAAAAACATTAAAAATTAATATATCCGTGTAAATTATATTAATAATTCGGACAGTATCTGTCCGAGAATTCATGCTAAAGGCGGAGAGATGCTGTCAGATCCCCTATGAAAATTTACCTTTTAAAACCTTTAGTAAACATTTAAAAAATGCATTTTGAATGAAAAATATCAGAATTTTGAATTTCTAAAGGAATATTTATTCTAAAATTTAGATTAGATTAGATTTGTAGTGAGCATTTGATTTATTATATATATTTATTCTTTAATAAACGTTCTAAATTTGTAAATAAAATCTATATTTATGTAGCAGCATCAGCTGTAGATACACATTAAGGCTTCATTCACACATTGACAATGAGGAACATACAGGGTGTCCAGCGAATAAGACCCTGATTTCAAAATTAAATATCTCAAAAACAAAGATCAATAGAATTATGCGGTAAACGGTTTGTTTATTAGCTAAGCTGTAAAAATGTTATACAGAAGTTTCAAAATTTAGTTGCAAAAATCGTTAACAAATGGCGCTATAATCGCAATACTTGTAAACTGAGCATTGAAGTCCAGAACACTAGCGTCTCATTCCTAGACGGCTTCCTATGGAAGAACGAACATTGGGAAAGAGCACTTTTTCGTTGGGCTGATGGGCAGAAGTGGAGACATTTGGTCAGAGAATTATTGCATCAGCTTCAATTTTAGAGAATTTCAATTAATAGAATTTTCAATAAAAAATTTAGCAATCATTATATAATAACTTATTAAAATATTTTATTTGGATAATGTGCAGAAGCGGAGACGTCTGGTCACAGAATTATTGCATTATCTTTAATTTAAAAAAATTTTAATTAATAGAATTTTCAATAAAATGTTTAGAAATCATTATATAAGAACTTACTAAAATATTTTATTAAATTCAATTTTTAATGCTATATAATTATTTATATCAAAATGCATATATTTAGAAAAATAATTTCGTACTTTTTATTTATTTTTTATATTTTTAAATCACGGCATAATATTTTGGTATTATTGTTTATACCCGAATTATTATAAAGAAAAAAGTAATTTTGCACTTTTCATTTATATTTTTAAATCACGGCATAATGCTTTGGTTGTAGCACAACACATATACTTCTTTTCTTTGTAAACAAAATTTTAGAGACCGAAATTATGCATTAAATTATTTCTTTTTTAAAAGGAATTGATGATAAGCCATATTATCAACGTCAAAGCAAAAGTATTTTGGATGCTTCATTCTTTTCCAGCACTTTGGATCCCGTCGCTAGAAGATGCACCAAATTTCTGTGCTCAGTGATTAAAAAAAAAAAAAATGAAAACGAGTTTTTAAAATTAAAATTATTTTTTTTTACTTAATTAAGTTTTTAAAAATAGAAAATTTGTATTTTTTCATTCAAACTATTCTCTACAATTAAAAAAATGATTTATGAATCATTATTATAAATGCTCAATGATTTTTAAAAAACAGGTTTCTTTTAGCTTAATTAAATTTTAAAACAGAAACTTTGGATTTTTTTATTCAATCTTTTTTCACAGTTTAAATAAATATTAAAAAGTAAAAATTTCCATTTTTTTCAAAACTTCCTCTACTTGGATTCGATTTCACGATCTACCAATTAGAAGAGAAAATACATACCATAGAGATAGTGGTATTCGGACCGAAGTAGCTTATAACAAAATTTGAAACAAATCTCAATTCTGTCAACACATGGCTCCGCTTCTACACATTACCCAAATAAAATATTTTAATAAGTTCTTATATAATGATTTTTAAAGTTTTTATTGAAAATTCTATTAATTGAAATTCTCTAAAATTGAAGCTGATGGAATAATTCTGACCAGATGTCTCCGCTTCTGCACATTATCCAAATAAAATATTTTAATATCTTCTTATATAATGATTGCTAATTTTTTTTATTGAAAATTCTATTAATTGAAATTCACTAAAATTGAAGCTGATGCAATAATTCTGTGACCAGATGTCTCCACTTCTGCACTTCATCCAAAAGAAGAAGTGGTCTTTCCCAATTTTTGTTCTTCCATAGGAAGCCATCTAGAAATGAAACGCTAGTGCTCTGGACTTCAAAACACAATTTATAGGCATTTCGATTACAGCGCCATCTGTTAGCGGTTTTTGCAAATAATTTTTGAAGCTTCTGTATAACATTTTTACAGCTTAGCTAATAAACAAACCGTTTACCGCATAATTCTGTTGATGTTTGTTTTTGAGATATTTTATTTTGAAATCAGGGTCTTATTCGCTGGACACCCTGTATGATTCATAATAGCCCCCATAGTTATTATCATATTTAAAAACTAATATTATGAATGAAGTCTCATTCACAAAATGATTTATTTATATATTTAGAGTTGTTGCGTTGTAATACTTCTTTCGTCCATTCATTGTAATAGATTAATTTGTAATGTCACCTTTTTAATCAAATCATAGAATCTTCATTATATAAAAATGATTATTTGTTATCACTTATTTATTTATTCATATTCAAATTTACCTTTTAGTAAAACTCCTAGAATTCCAGAAATAATTTTTATTAATTATAAAAATAAAGTACTTTAGATATATGCATGAATTTTTTTTAAATCATAATCACAATGCAACTTGTTTGCGTATTCGCGTTATTGCGTATGCAACTCATTTGCGAATTTTATTTCCCGAAAAAGAGTAATATTTCAGAAGTAATATTAATATATATTAATTTTACGGAAGTTTTTTAATGTCCTCCTTTGTATATGCAAATACTTATATCTGAATCATAAACTGTGCTAATTTGTAACTTTTCATTTCAAAAATCAAAATATTAATTTTTTATATATATCGTTTGAGAATTCTAATTAAATTTATTTCCAATAGTTTTTGTATACAAAACTGTTGCTACATACTTTTGTTAATATATATTTATCTGAATATTGTTCAAAGTATTTTTTTTTTTTAATATTGTGGCTTTTTTTTTTTTCTTAGAATATATCAAATTACAAATTTGCGCTTCAAATAATCTTTGTAGCACTTGAAAACAAATATTATTATTAGGTTTTGAATTGATTGACATTTAATGCTTACTAAAAATGAAATGTATGATATCAAAGATAAGTGTAAAGAGGTACGTAGGGGTTACTTGTTTACAATGGTAGGAAAATCTATCTTATTTAGAGTTTTGCAAATTTTGTACCATAGTGACGGAAGAAGGTCCCAGTGAACCCCATTCTCAGATATTTGATTTTTTGATTAAATTTTTCGTTATTGTATATTGAAACACGAGTTTGCGGATCTCCCTGACTTTCAAAGTTTGGCGACATTTCAGGCCTGTCATAAAAGAACAACAAAATGAAATTTTTGTCCCTATATAGTAAACATGTCCCCATTTCAATAAAGTTTAGAATTTTTGCTGAGATTTTTCAATTTTCCAGGAGCTAATTTTTAAATAGTCTACTTTTCTTCGAAAATAACGACATTGTTATTAACCTATCTATTTTGAAAATCTTACCAATCTAAACTAATCTTATATTTTACATCTTTGTATAAAGCAAATATTCGTTAAATGTTTAAATCCTCTAAGTGTTTGGGACGTAATATTCTGTTCACTAAGCTCCAGGTTTCACAGCAATACAAGCAATATTTAAGATAATATAATTCTATAGATTTAATGAATTTGAAATACATTGAAGAATGATTAATACTCTCAAGGCTTACATTCAGATTTGTAATTGAGTTTCTTTTTATAATGTTGAAATAATGATATTTTCTTAGCATTTAAAACAAAATGCAAAGAAAACAACGTTACAATTTTACCCTTTTACAAAACACTCGGAGGGTTAAAAAAATTAAAAATATTTTTTTGCACATTTTCATGGAAGTAATAACGATGAATTATTAATATTAAGATATTCTATAGATTTTACAACTTCTGTGAATTGAAAACATGAATAATCGGTTTCTATAGGGACAGATTCAGGAACTTTATTAATTTGTTTCTCCTTTCGGATACCATTGGCAAAGGCAGCGGAACCCCCACTGCTATACTCGTCTGTGTATGATGCAAGTTAGTTTCAGGCAAATTTAAGGTAATATTTATCTTCATTGCCGTTTTTAGGTAGATTTTGTATGAAATACTACCTATTACACTGTCTCCTATGTTGGAATTTCGGAAAATATTTTGCAGATCTACACCGATCATGACCCCTAGAACACAAAACCACCCACAGTAAAACGTTTTATATCTATCTATCTATCTATCTATATCGCTTTTTTATGGACACGATCAATTCTATAATTCTGCAGAAATCTTTTCCAAACTGATACATAAAATCACGGGGCTTTTTATCTCGGTAAAGATCGTTAATGGGCTAAATCGGACCAAGAGGTTATTAATAGGTAGAGGTTTTGTGAAAAACGAAAAAAATTTCCCATAAGTTCTTAATTATAATACATATCGACTCAGTTTTTATTACTTCTAAGAAAAAGGCTAAAAATTTATGTAGGACAAACTTTTGACATAATAAAAAATGGGCTCAAGGCGCAAAAAAATATGGTTTTGGGGTGAGAAAAATTCATAACTTCGTCAATTCTCAATATAACAAGTCCAATTAAATTTATTAAAAATTATCTTAAAATTATCTACAACTTTTACCTTGACAATTTTTTGATAGGACCAATTCTTACCGCAAAAAAAAAAAGAAAAAAAAAAAAAAAGGAAACAAAAAGGGGCGTTGAAGAAGAAAAAAATCCATAACTTTGTCAATTAACTAGATATCAATTCCGCTTAAATTTATTATACATTTTCTGCACGTTACCTCCAACTTTTATATTGAGAAGTTTTTGATAGGACCAATTCTTATAGCAAAAACAAATTAAAAATTCATAGAGGTTGAAGAAAAAAATTTCGTATTACTCAAATCCAAACTGCTTATTTCTGACTGATTTTAAATTCATTTTTGCTTCAAACGTATCCAATTGATGGGTTCTCTTATTTAAAAACTATATAATGTGCTGTAATGGTAAATATTTTGATAGAGGAAGAATATATTTAAAAAAAAAATGATTAAAAGAGGGCATTTTGAACGAATTTCTCGAAGCGATTGTGTTGGAAACGAAAATATTGTCCTACTGATAAAATAATTGTTTATAAATCAACTTCTAATTAATTGAACGAAAAAAAAATCGAGGTTTTGAGCATGGAAAATTATTTTTTGAATACTGACTTAACATGGTTCTGATAAAAAAATGTATTATATCAAAACTCTGTTATATAAAAATGAAATTAAAAACTCGTGAAAAGCGATCAGATAAAACTGTTAAAGTGGGTTTATCTCTAACCATGATTTAGTTTTTTTTTTTTTTTTTTTTTTTTTTTTTCGTGAAATTAGTACTTAACGTCAAAATCTACCTGTGCCTGTAGGCCGAGCCGGCAGGGATTTTTTGATTACTCAGTGCAATACATAAAGCCACGAACCCCTACGATTAGAAACAAGTATATATTAGATAGTGTATTTTTTATATACATTTAGCGTGATCCTGGGCAACGCAGATAAGCTCTGCTAGTATAAAATACAATCTAGTTAAATTTTTGCTGCTTCTGTAAAACTGAAAGCAAATGGGGCATTCTCACAATCTTTTGACTTTTGGGGGAAAAAATCTGTCAAAATTAAACTTGCTAAAATGACATTTTAATTTAACAGACGAATGCCTTAATGATTCAAAATAAAGAAAAAATGGTCAGCAGACATTTTTTTTTTATTTAACTGAGGTTTAAGTTAAACTTGCAAGTGTAATTTTCCTTACCATATTACCCCTATAACTTTTTATTTTCTTCTAAATTTTTACTTATAATGAATTTGCATAGTAACAACAGGACATTCAAATAAGAAATAATAACAATGTAGTACTTTTAATACAGAATTTTTATATAACATTGTCTTAAAGGGGTGTTAAAGAAGGTACGATAAGGTAAAAAATCCCTGCCGGCCCGGCCTACAGGCGGAGGTAGATTTCGAAGTTAAGTATACTAATTTCACCAGCACAAACTAAATCATAATTAGAGATAAACCGACTTTAACAATTTTATTTGGCCGCTATTGACGAGTTTTTATTTCATTTTTATATAATGGCTGGTTTTATCATATACATGTTAAGGAGGTATTAAAAAAATACTTTTCCATGCTCAACGACTCGAAATTTTCTGGCACATTTTCAGTTTCATTTTTAATAGAAAAAATATGAAACATGCTAGCGTGATTTTTCAAGAGATTTATAAGCGGCCTCTGTTTTTATTTTTCGTTCAATTAATTGAAACTTGATTTATAAACAATTATTTTCTCAGTAGAACAATATTTTTCGTTTCTAAGACAATCGCTTCGGAAAATTCTGTTCAAAATGCCCACTTTGACATCATTTTTGAAAGATATTCTGCCTCTATCAAAAAATTGATCATTACGGTACATTATATAGTTTCTAAATAACAGAACCTACCAATTGGATGCGTTTGAGAGCAAAAATAAATTTAAAAATGAGCAAGAAAATAAGCAGTTTGGATTTATATACACCCTTAATAAGATGATTTTTTTCTTCAACCGCTATGTATTTTTTATTTGTTTTTGCTGTAAGAATTGGTCCTATCAAAAACTTGTCTATATAAATGTTGTAGACAATATTAAGTAGATATATGATAAATTCATGTGGATTATATATCTTGTGAATTGACGGAGTTAAGGATTTTTTTCTTCTTCAACCCCCCTTTTTGTCTTCGTTTTTAATTTTTTTGCGGTACGAATCGGTCCTATCAAAAACTTGTGAATATAAAAGTTGTAGATAATATTAAAGATATTTATAATAAAATCAATTGGATTTGATATATTGAGAATTGACGAAGTTATGAATTTATTTCTCGCAAAACCCCTATTTCTTGCGCCCCTTGAGTCCATTTTTAATTTTATCAAAAATCTGTGATGCATAAACTTTTGGCCCTGTTTTTAGAAGTAATAAAAACTTTAAACTGATTTGATATGTACAAAAATTAAGAAGTTATGGATTTATTTCAGTTTTCACAAATTCCCTCCTATATTCCATCCCCTTGGTCCAATTTTGCCCATTAACGAACTTGACCGAGATTTTATGCCCCTTGACTTCATGTATCAGTTTGAAAAAGATTTGTGCAGAATTGGGGAAGTTATCGTGTCCAGAAAAAAGTGATATATATATATATATATTTATACATATATATATACCACTTTATATATATCATTATTATTATCTACAACTTTATATATATATAGATAGATATAGATAGATAGATAGATAGATAGAAAGTTTTTTACTGAAGGTGGTTTTGGGTTCTAGGGGTCATGATCGGTGTAGATCTGCAAAAAAGTTTCAGGAATTCCAACATAGGGGAGAATGTAATAGGTAGTATTTCATACGAAATCTACCTAAAAAGGGGGAAGGTATTGGAAAAACAGGGACGAAATGGTAAAAAAAAGGAACGGTAAGGAAAATTACCACCTATTTTTAGGAAAATCATGTTAAGACTAAGTGATAGCCACAATATTCATTCATTTTTAGAAACAGTTGTTAACATTGGATTAATTTTTTTTTATTTATTTACCTCGAAAAGTGCAGGAATAAACCTTGGGGACTGTGAGACTACCAATAAAGCCACGATGCTTGAAATTGATATTTAAATGCTGATTTAAATTCTGCCGTAAATTTCCTGCCAAAGAATTTTAGATATTATTTCTCTATCATTCTTCTGCATGAGAAAAAACTTTATAAAAATTCTGTGGCTGCATCTGAAATGATTTTCTGTATAATTTTAGAAGAGGGATGGTAAGGAATCTAAAACCCAGGGACAGAGATTAAAAAAATAATAACAACCCTAAAAATGTCTGCAGGTTAATTTCTAGCTACATATTTATATAAAACAATATTTCTATTTTCAGAAAAAAATTACATCGAATTATTTTTATTGAAACAATTTTATCCAGATAGCCCAAACTTAAAAATCTGCATCAGGGACACGGGACGGTATAGGAGTTTTACAGGTATTTGGACCCCCAACATCGTCCAAAACTAATTTATCTCGTTAATATTGTTATGCAATCATGCAATGGGATGTTCCCCAGTATATGAAAAAAAAAAGGTGTATTAAATAAAAAAAATATTATTCAGGGACATGAAAGTCAAAAGACTGAGAGAATGCCCCTACTAAGCTGTTATAACAGCTTAATTTAATTTAATTTTTTACTTAATCTACTTTTCATGAATTTCCATTTACATGAGCATGTGAGTTAATACCGTAATTGTCAATCAACAGAAACTTACAAAAATGGATTATATATTATTTATACATTAAAACATAGTTTATGTTAATTATGTTAGTTTATTTTCATGTTATATATTAGAAAATAGCCCAATTTCATTTAAAACGTATTGTATCGAAAAATTATTAACATAACTTTCATGCTTTTAAACTTATTTAAGCAAAATATTAAGAATAAGCAAAATATTTTTAGAATAAATCTTGCCGCAATACGAAATTCGATTTCTAAACATCGTCCAACTAACATACTTCTATTCATGATTGTTTCTATTTTATCAAATGCTGTTTGGAACCCAACATTGTCCAAAACTTATTTATCTCGTTAATATTGTTGTGCTATCATGCAATGGGATGTTCCCCAGTATATGAAATAAAAAAAAACACAAAAAGTGTAATTAAATACAAATTATTATTCAGGGACATGAAAGTCAAAAGATTGTGAGAATGCCCCAAATTCAACTTGTATTTTGCATTCTTTGTTACACTTTTATAAAAATGTTTCAAAATTGAAAATGTTATAAATGTTGTAAATGCTGTTAGTCGAAAATTATTTAAAACTGCAGTTTGTGCGCTTTTCATTACTCTATTTTTCGTGAATATAGTCAAATATATACAGAACATAAACATCTTATTGAGTTTAAAATTAGAAAATTTCATTTAGAAAATAATTTGTTTAATATTCTAAATTATTTAGGGTTTTAGGGATATTTATGATAACCGTTTTATTAATGTCGTTTTTACTATTGTTCAGTACAGGTCCTAAAGTAGCGGATCCGCACGATTAGGACAATTTATGTATTGCATTTAAGCAAGGTAAATATGGGCAACTCCAGGTGGATCTTTTAGTATAAATTAAAATAAAGCTAAATTTTAACTTTTGTAAATCTGAAACAAAAAATAAATTATAGTTATCAATGTTTGTGAATTTTTTTCTTCAAAAATGCCGCAAAATATAAACGTGAAAAATGTTATTAAACCTTTTATTCGAAATTATTTGAGGATTGCAGTTTGGCTACATTGCATTTCTATATCATTCATAAATACTCTATATGGCTGAAATCAACTAATTAATTTCGTTTTTTTTTTATGTTATTTCAAATAGCTACAAAATACTTTTCAAAGCATCCTGGAAATTTAGGAATACAAAAATAATTTTCTACTTTATAATTCCTATTGAATATTTTATCTCTAGTATATTAGTGGATTATTTTTAACTAGGTATTAGTGGAACAAAAACAAGTTCTATAAAAACATTTTAGATAACCCTGTTAAAAATGATCCTAATAATCTGTACCCATACACATTATTATATGGATCTAGTGCAATATTTTGTTTATTTGTATGAGAATAGTAGATACACGGAGATATAAAAATTCCTTTAAAAAAATCAAGAAATCACCACATGTTTTTTGTTAATAGCATACGATTTTTCAACCATACTTACTCGTAACCCCACTTTCAAGAAACTTGCCAATGTAGAGATCATATGTTATATTTAAAAGGTAAATATATTAAACTTTTCATGAAATATGGGCATTTTTATTATATAATTTTTAACTGCGCGTACTCTAAAGATCACAAAACATTCTTTGCATTATTTAGTAGTCAACTTATACGAAAATGCCAATCGAATGTCTTGTAAATTCAGAAAGATATCAGTTGTATAGCGAGATGGATTTCATTTGCCTTCGAAAGATGTACAGATAGCAATTGATTTTTCTAAAATTGCCCGCTTTATTAACTGACTCCCTCAAAAAAAAAAAAAAAAAAAAAAAAACAGTCAATATTTAAAGAATGGCAATTCGTAGTCTTCGAATGAATTGTTTGATTTTGATAATTGCTTTATTATTAGAATGAGAGGTTTTGATGGTTTTCCAACATGAACAAAAGCAAGAATAAAAACCGAAAATTATAAGAGATAAAACAAAAATGACAACTGAGTCATTGAAAAATGAGTGGAAAATCTGTAATGATCTAGCTACTTTTTGATAGTAATTGAAATTCAGCTCATGATTTGTTGATGTTCTGAATTTTAACAATATTCTCCTGGCATTTTATATCAGTTATGATATAATACCCTACGTTACATTTGTTGCTCTATGACTGTTAAATTATTAAACAGAAAGAGATGTTCCGTTATCTTTAGAGCCTGGACAATTAAAGGTCTTTCAAAGATATACTAATAGTTTACTAAACATTAAATATATTTATACTCTTACTGTATTATGTAGTTTAACTGTGTTTTGTTTCTTTATTAAAAGTCGCGGAAAATTTTGTTAAAAATCATGCTTGTTATAAATAAAAAAGCATGTGATCCTAGTGATAAAACTTTCACTGAAAAATATTTAGTCAAACATGTTGTTCATACTTGCAGAGTTCCGGAAGAATGAGACAAGAATTTCTCTTGAAATTCGACTAAACATCTAAAATTTAATGTTTTAACGAAAATAAAGTTTCCTGTTATTTTTTACCTGTTAAGTATATGATTAAATTTAAAAAGAACATGTCCATAATTTTGAATTTTAGTTTTGAGCATTTCCTTTCTAAAATAACTAGTTTAATATCCATTACTTTTAAGTGCCATTCAAAATTATTCAGATTCATTACTCTCCTACAATGTATACATACATACATGTACATTTTAACTGTAGTTTACTATTTCAGATATAATATAAATGGTATGTGATATTAATGTTCGCTGCAATAACATTCTCATCTAAATGAAAAAATGGTGTGTGATATTAATGTTCAATGCAAAAAAATTCTCATCTAAATGATAAACGTATTGCATTTTGTAATTTTTTTCAGAAAAAAAAAATTCTAATCAATTTTCGTATCTGTACGGGCATTATTGTATATTCAATAATTTAACGTTTCAATTATTATACATTAAATAGTACTTAAAAGAGGTTATTTACTTGTTAATAAAATTTTGTATAATGTTTAATTCACCCGTACGTCGAATACTCGATCGTCTCTTTAAATAGCTTTGTAAATGTTGTTAAATTACATCTATTCGGGACACATTTAACGTACTTTAAGGTATTGAGGAAAATAATTCCTTACTAAAATTTTATTACGCTGGATTTATATTTAAAACACTTTGACGTTTATTGGTAGTGTAACCAGATTTACAATAATACATATATATTGTGATGTTGTATTCTTTTTTAAATATTTATCGTCTGATATATACATATCAACGATTTTTATTCTCATATCATGCAAACTATAAACATAGCATCATACAAATTATAAATTCTTACAGGTGCTTTAAAGTATGATTGGTTTAAATGGGAATCTTAACAATAACTTTTTGATACTATGTACCAGGCTCTTTAAAGGTAAGTTAAGGTTTGATGGGGTAACTGGACACAAGAGGTAACTGGGCCATAGGCTATTTTATAAAAAAAAACTGTTGGTGTTTTTTAAGTTTTAGCTTTTGGGAACAATGCCCCTTTATCTCAACATCCTAAAACAACGTGTATGAACCCAATCATAACTCTCACTTTGCTGTGATAGGTTGTCAAAAATTTACTTTTCTTTTTTTAAAAACAACGTCAATATGGTTGAACTTCCTCGGCTTTTTATTAAAATAATATAAGTACTTTTATTAAACAATCTTTTTTTTAAAGATTAGACATATAACTACATTAATATTAGTAGGTATCTATACATATTTACTACGTGTTTCAAAGGTAAGCCCGGTGTCCCAGTTACCCCATAATTTTTTCAAGAATGGGGTAACTGGGACAGGTATCCGGGGTAACTGGACCATGCTGGATCCAGTTACCCCAATAGTTATAAATAATTTGTTTGTGTGTCTCTTACTACGGGAAGTAAATTTCTCCATTGGTTTTTACTCACAATAAAGAAAATGATAGAATACCTTATTAAAATAACATTATGAAATTTAAAAAAAGCGTATTGAGACGTATCAAAAAAAATTTCTTGACCCCCTGCGAGGCGGTGATGCAGTTATGGCATCATTTAATTTTAATTCCTAATTGCCACATTCGAACCTGAATTTTATAATTAAAATTTCACCTTTATTAAGTACATGAAAATATACTTTTACTTGTTTTCAGACAGATTCTCTTGAAAATGTTGGTGTCATTAAATTATTTCAACATTTTACGAATGCAAGTATCTTGCCCCTGAAAGCGAGATAGCCAGACCTTGAAATTGTACTATACACAGGAGTCGCATTCTATAGGGAATCTTTTATCGTTCCTACAACTATTTTGAAAATAATATCTTCATCGCACCTTTCTTTAAGGGTTCTGGTAGGAACAATAAAATTTCCCTATATAATGCGACCCCTGGATAAAGATAAAGTACTTACGTAGCCGTTTATTCATAGATTTACTTTGTTATTTTTTCCCTTAAAATACCCATGTGACTTTTATACTTATTATCTATACTAAAGTACATAAGTACTGACTTAAGTTTTATGATTTTGGTATAAATAAATCTAATATTTTAACTTTTGGTGCTTTTTTTAGACATTGACAGCAAAGGTTTCCCTTACAACGCTGTTTATTGACATATAATTTACATGATCTGCCTAGTTTACACTTTTTTAAGTTGTTTACATTTTTTCAAACAGGACCTGATATCCGATATGAAAAAATATAAACGCGTGTGGAACATAGACCCCCTGGTCCAGTTACCCCATTTTTGGGGCAACTGGATCCATGAGGAAAGAAAGTTAAAATATGCTTTTTTTACATTTTTAAATATTAAAATGTAATTTTGAGTATTTCTGTCTGATAGAGGAAACCTAACTGAACACATTTACAGAAGTTCAGACTTTAATTCAAATGAACATTAGCTTTTTGAAGGTGAAATGTCAGAAGCTTCAGAGTCACATTGTAAAATTATGGCCCAGTTGCCCCAACTAACCTTACAGAATTTATAATTTTCTAACACCTATTCATGATAATGTTTATTCAAAAGATCCGAAATTCAAAATGGAACATTTATTGAAAAAAATTAATGTTCTGATTTAAATTTTGTATGCTGATATCTATGATGCACTATTAAATACTTGTTAAATTCATCTTTAATTGTTTTTGATTCAATAATCAGCAGAGATCATCAGATTTAATATATATATATATATGTTATATAAAATTTTTACTTTTACAATTCATTTAAATTATCCTAAATTGACGGCATATTCATTATTTCCCTTTTTTTAATACTCTCTATTATTTATTTCAAGTTAAATTCCTATAAATTTAAAACGTATATCTTAATAATATTCTTATAGAAAAAGTTACTTCTTCATTAATTTTTATCGGCTACCAAACGTAAAATTTTGAACGCAGTTACTTTATTTTTCGAATGTTTATAAAAGCCATTTTTACATTTTTATTTTATTTCATCTCATTTTTCTGCCATCCGGTCGAGAGTAGAGTCAGCCTATTCACATCGGAATCCTTCCATCAGCAGCGGAAGGGATTCATTTCTGTGACGTTTCTCGATCGCTCTCCATTGGTTGAGTGACGGATCGCAGTTTCATTTCGAATCTCTGTCATGAATATGTTTGGTTAGCCTGAAGTTCGTATTTCAATCTGAATTCCTCCGCGTATTGTAATAAATAGCTCGAGCATGAGTTCAGAAGAAGATATTTTGTGCTGTTTGATTATTTACCTAATCTGTTACCTGGTGTCCTAAGTCATGTAGAGTATTAATTCGTTTTTTAACATCTTTTACGCATAAATAACTAGTTTGTGCTCAAGCAGGATGGCTCTATAAATCTCATCCTGTGGTAATTGTTTACGTTGATATGTTCTGATGGAATAAACAGTTTCCGATGAGTATATTTCTTTGTTTTAATTGGAAAACCCCTAGATTTCTTCATAAGCCTTTTTTCACCACTTATGCGACCTAATCTGTCTTAACTTTATCATGAATCAATGCTTGTTTGATTCGACTTCACCAATCTTATCACTATCAATAATCGATAGAGTTGATTAAATAAGCCAACTGAAGTATTATATCGGTACACAGCTGCTAAATTTCCACAGTGTTGACACTTCCAAAAACGATGCTTGCACCAAGTTGTACGACTGCTATACAACCCCACCATTGGCTGATTAAATTATGGTACTAATCCAGTAATATGTCGTAAAAAGCACGACGTGATTGTTCGACTTAACCCATTTATTTGTTTCGTAATATATACATATTAAACATCACAAAATACACAATATGAACTCTAACAGCTGAGAGTTTTACTTAAAAGGTGAAGAAAATAATAAAATAGATGTTACGTGTTAAAAATATAAATTTTATGTAAAAACATCTTTGTACTTTCGGCCTGCATTTCCCGCGGCGATCATCAGAGAATATTTTTATAATTAACTGCTGTTCATTCCATACAAATACGTTACTTTATTTAAATGAGTTTGACAATAAATATTAGGGTAAATCAAAGTAGAAGTATGAGTTCCCTCGATTGAACTTAACCTTCCTGCCCTGGTGAAATTTTACTCAACATTCATAAAAAAAATTTCACACGATAATGTTTATTTAAAATTAATCCATATATTTATTTCATTTAGTTCCCAGTGGCAATTATTTATTTTAATTTATGAAAAAATTTCTGGTTCGAATTGAATGAAATATATTATAGAAATGGGTCGATTAAACCCATTCAGGGTAAGAAGGCTAAGTAGAAAAAATATATACTAATAATTATTGGCTATGCCATTTATACAACGTGACGTATTTGTATAAATGAACAGCAATTAATTAAAAAAAACATTACCTTATGATGGCCGCGGGAAATGCACGCAGAAAGTACTAATACGTTTTTAAACAAATTGTATTTTTAACATGTAATATCTATTTAATTATTTTCGTCGCCTTTAAAGTAAAACGCTTAGCTTAAAGTTCATTTTGTGTATTTTGTGATTGTATCAAGGTGAAATATTGCATTTCGTCTTTCCATTATATTTCCTTAAAACATGTTACACTCTGGGATTTTTTCTATCATTGGTTATGTTTGAAAATTAAGCATATCTGTGAACATTTGAATTTTTTCTCTCAATATGTAATTTAAAATCAAATGTTTTCCACCGCTAAATATTGAAAAACAAATTTATTTGGGAATTAATGTTAATTTTTTATGAAATTTGCATAATAATGCAGACACATACATTTTTTTTTTTTTTTAATTTAATTTTTTTTTTTTTTTAAAAATGCTATACATAATTTATTAGGATTATTTATTTAGCTAACGAATTTGTCTTTCTCGAAAAATGTTCGATCATGAATTTTAATTTAAAAGAAACTAAAGCTCTTGATTAAAGTATGTAGTGTATTATGAATAATTCATGTACTTAGGAACTTAAAAATACCGGCTGTTTTTTGTTTTGATGAATCCATTACCAAATATTTGATTAAAATTAAGTTAAGTTGGATTTTCATTGCAATGAAATTTGTAAACATGAACAACGTTGCATTGAATTTATTCGATAATAATCTGTAAATGATAACGACGTGTAATTTGAGAAAGAAGCTATCTTATTTTGTAACGGAAATAGAGTCGTTAATATGTAATATTTACATTAATTATGGTTAAATACTTTAACGTAACAATTGAAGGAACATGTGATACATAAATTGTTTTTAAAATAAGAATTATAAAAAGAGATTTATAAAATCGAATTACAAAATGATATAGATTAAATAATTTCAAATGTAAAACCAGAAAAAGTTCAAGCTGATATGTAAGTAAATAAATAAATAAAATAAAAATAAAATATAAAATGTATTTTTTTTCCTCAAATCATACATCTCTCGTCAATTTAACAACCTTTCAGCAAAACAAAATTAGAGTTTAAAATTAAATGTTAACAATTTTTAATGAAATGAAATGTAACTTAATAGTTATGTTCATTTGGATTGTTGAATATTAATTATTTATAAGACTACGTGGATATTTTAATGCTCATAAAAAAATTATTTTTTATCTGGAATTTAATATAATACTTTTTATTACATCTTGTGTAAGAAACATGTAGGCAGTCACGTCATTGACAGGACGCTGAAAGTGTGATAACGATATGCACAGACACACAAGGTCACGTGACAATATAATAGTTAGTACACAAATAGAAAGTATTATCCCGAGCCGCGTTGTGAAAAGATCTTAGGGGATAATATTAATTAATAAAATAGAAGGAGAAATGATTTTGAATAAAACAAGACTGTCAATAACTCAAGAATGACTTATTTACCGTCATGAAATGCAAATTTAGGACTAGAAGGTGCTCTGATAAATCTTCAATTTAATATTTGCTAAATTTAAATTCTTAAGGCATATAAATTCAATTATAGTCTGTAAGAAAAGAATAAGAAAATGATTCAAAGAAAAGACAGAGAAAATACACATATACAATCAATTTTTATTTTCAATCATTAAAATTTCATATTTCAAATATCAATTTTCTTTTTATCACAGTAAAATTTACATCATTTTCATTTCAATAGAACACTAAAATACTCTTCATAAGCTTCATTATCGTGAATTATGGTTTCGAAATAATTCTCATCTAATTTCTCATAGCACAGATAAATGGATGGGCTACTTAGCCAAAATATTAACAAACATCTAAACCATCATATCTTATGATTATGATTCTTCTAACAATTAATAATGATAATTATCTATGCCTGCTTTAAAATTAAGCATACAACCTACTAGCCAATTAAAATGCTAAATTCACATATTATAAAGTACAAAATAAAATGGCCAAATATCAAAATAAAAAAATTAATTCTAAGCATATACTTCAATAAAATGGGGTTTGGGACTCATCCTTGGCAATCACTTTTAGTCCTTAATTCACATAATTTTGGCCTTTATATTGTTACTTTGGCTTAGCACCTTAAAGTTTTTGATAGTCTCTTTGGGCTTAGCAGTTCAATCAGTCACAGTAATGCCTGGAAGTGATCTTCTTCTGACATCAGAGATACTTTTAGTCTAGCTTTCAAATACAGCCTCTTAAGGTCATCAGAATAGATCACTCGCTCATAAATGCGGCTCGACTCTCTTGGGTGTGCGTTCGGCTTTCAGGATTATCTTCGCTCTTTCCATCAAAATATTTCACAATCAGTGAATTTTCTCTTTCAGTCCTTCTGAACTTCTGCAATTTTAGATTCATGAAACCTTCTCATTATTACTTTTCTCTTAAATTAACATATTCTTCGTAGATTCAAGGCAAGGAGTTCAACACGATATAGGTGTGGTCACGGTTTACGCCGACTTCTAGGTTTCTGCGGTCCAACATATCTGGCAAATCGCAAAATTTGTCTTGGAGCATCCTTCGGGAGTGGGAGCAAAAGTGGAATTAAAAATTCTCTTTACTTGAAAAAAACTTCCTCAAAAATTCAGATGTGGGGAGGATTTCGTTTAGACAATATGGTATTTTTCATTCGTTGTTTGAATCTTCTTTCCTATTGGTACGCTGGATCACTTAAAACTGATTCGTTTTCTCATCCTCCCTTTATGGGCGTCTTCACACTTTCCCGTCGCATAGCTAATTTTTTCGTTATGACCCCAGGGGTTATGGCGTCACCTAGTAGTGTCGGATACCTGCCACACACGTTGAGAACCAATAAATTTTAGCCCTGTCTGTCGTAAATTTTGTGTTAAAAGCATCATAAATATTTGTAACTGATGCTATTCTTCTCTTGTCTCGATATGGCGTCCATGTGCATTGTATTGCCTTATTTTTGTCTGAAGTATCTGTGAGTTTTTATCACACTGTTTACATACATATAAAAATTCGAAAATTTTTAATTATTGGCCATATTTCCAAAACACATTCGATATTCGTAATCCTTATATTTTTACAAACAAAATGATACCAATAAACGTATATATATATTTGTTTATATACCCATTATAAATTATGAATTTTAATATATACATGCTATTAAGAATTTTCCCAAATTAATTTTCTTGATTATTTCGTAAAGCAATATTTAGCAAAATACAATTAATTATTTATTCTTGATTTGTACTGGGTTGTGCTGTTTTGTGTATTTATTATGAAATTAATTAACAAACGATGTCGTATAGTTTCCATTGCGAAAGAAAGTAACTTTGACTATGTCACAACTGTGACCAAAATAAAACTCTTGATTCACGTCACATTGCGACTAAAATGCGAACTGATTGGAAACTTTAAAAAACACCCAATAAAACTACAATATATAATAATCACTGAAAAAATAATTTTCTTTCAAATTTTGAATTTTTGTGAAGTCCTTGTGACGTCATCGAAGTCACATAACATGCATGATAAAAAGACCTGAATATTGTGATGTCACATTTTGACCAAAATATAAATTTTAATTTCTTTAAAAAATGGCGAAATAATAAAATGAACACCTTTTTAATGAATTTTGGGCCTTGTTCTGTTTGATTTTGTGAGTTTCTTGCAAATTGACCGATATTCACTAATTTATTTGCTGACCTACGGGTAATGATTGATAAAGAGTTCAATTTCAGTCAATATGCAATTCGAAATTTTGATACAAACATAATTCTGCAAGCACTCCACAAGAAAACAAAATATTTTAAATTAATAAAGTTATTCATTTTTGTTTTATATTATATGAAAAGTTATAAAATTTCCAAAACAAACAGCAGCAGTTTTATCAATTAAGAATCACTTCTAACACCGCCCCAAAAGTAAAAAATAATATACAGGTGAGTCGAAGCAGAAACCTACAAAAAATTTCACAATAGTCGCCATATAGGGTCGTTGCGTCGATGTGTCATATAAATAAATATCGATAGGTGCTTTAAAACAATCATAGATTGCAAGATTTATTATTATTTTTAATAACTGATTTCAAAAATAAATGTGTAATTTCGCAATAAATTATTATTTTTCTAATAGTCAAAATACGTTTTAAAATTACGTTTTAAAGTTCTCTGAATTATAAGGTAAATCTGTAATAAAATACAGTTTTACAACAAATGTTCCATGCATAATTAAAATAATACATTATTCTTTTGGTTAACGTTTGATATTCTGATATAAAAAAGTAGTAGCCTTTAAATGATTTTCAGAAATATTTTTTTATGACTTAAATCGGACAGTTATATTTGATAAATATGATCTATTAGCTGGGCTCCAAGATATGAATGAATTCAGATAATATATTTTGTTGATATTTTCATTAATTAAATACACTGGATAGTGCCTAAAAGCTCTGGAAATATTTAATAAAAGGCACTTTTCAAAATTTCAAGACATAAAGCTAAAATAGTATCCTAACAGCGGTCAAAATACAGGGTTTTTTTAATTATTATTAGCTAAAATCATAGGTATATAATTTTTATACAAATGATTAAAATGTCAAAATAAATCATTAATATTAGTACTATATGTGAAAAAAGGTGATTCAAAATTAATGGGACAAAATAAATCGGCAATCGCATTCATTTTTTCTCCCGTTCATTTTGCACCACCCTTTATATACAGGATTGCTCATTAAGGGTTATTTTTCAAAATTCCTCGGGTTTTACCGCTAATTAGACCTTTATTAGATATTTTAAACTGTGATGCAAAGTATTGAAAATGGAATAAAAAATTCTTTATTTGTAGCAAATAAATAACTCATAAAAGATTTTTGTGGAGTAGAATATAACGCGAACGATAATCACGATTCTAATTTTCTGTATAGTAATTTCATTATTAATTAATAATTATTTTTTTCAAAATTATGTTTATTCAAAATTTGCAAGCTCGGATATCTGAAGTTTTACAAATAATCATATAGACAAAAAGTAATAAAAAACTGTAAATGAAGTTGTTTTAATTTAACGCACGTTTGTGCATATTTCAGCAATTCACTCTCACTAGTCACTAGTCACTAAATACGTCAAAATTGTTGTATATTTTTAAGATTTGTTGGTATTCAAAACTTAAATTATTAGGTAAATATACAGTTTTACTACTGGATCTTTGAAAATCTGGTTTAAATTTAATATGTAGTTAAAATTTTACGAGTGTATTAGCCACACCTATTTATAAAGGATTGTGTAAGAATTAAAACTGTATTTTTTTCCCTCGCAATAATCCGAACAGGAGACACCACTACATTTTCTTGTTTTTTTTTTTTTCTTTTACCTAATGTACAGTCATGAAAAAAAAAGTAAACAGCTCTAGCTAACTCTGCAACAAATTATCGTAGAATAAAAGTTACAGATACCAAACAATTGCAAATAAAGTCTAATTTATAAACGATGTATTGAAAATTTGCTTAAGAATCCATCTACATATCAAAACAAATCCAAACATTGCCTTTTTTTCAATAGCAATACCCAAAATTTACACCACAAATAATTTCTACACCCTTCAATTTTCCGAAATCCAAATTTTTATGACTTTCGTCTGATTATTTTAAGATAAATTAATTATTTTAAAATGATTCGATTGTTCGATTTGTCGATAAGTTCGATTGTTGAATGCTACAGAATGACTATGTCACTTCAGTTAATGGATTATTTATTGCTACTATGACTACTTCACTTTCTTAATACGTTTCGACTACTGCCAGCAGAAATATTTCTATAAAACGAGTAATATATCTTTTTTTAAATGGAGCTTTTCTGGACATCATAGACAAAAACTTAAACCGCCGTTTTGACGTTTTTTAATGATAATTCAAAAACCACTTGAAAAAAAATGAAATTGAGAAGTCGCTTAAAGCAGGACATAAGAAATATAAATCTATCAAAAAATTGTAGGTTGCGATTCATATTTTTTTCAGATGTTAATTTCATAATTCATCTTATATATATATATATTTTAATTACAAACTCAATATATTTATGTCTGGGTATTTTTGTATTATAACCACACACAAAATCATCACATTAGGATTATAATTTCATGAGATATTAATAAAAATATGAAAATGTAATTTAACATTAGAAGCTTTAAATTCTGAATGTTTATAATTCAAAAACTTAACACTCAGTTGACTAGAAATGTCTTTTATGGACATAGTTTGAAATAAAGATTAAAAATATATTCTAAAAGGGTGTTCCCACTGAAGAAAAAAGAAAATTTGGTGTCGTATTGATTTGTAAATAGCCGCCTAGGCAAATTTTAAATACTTCAATTAAAATTAAACTTTATTACCAATCGACTGATACCAGTAACTTTTTTCTATTATAATTTTATTTGAAAAATTTGTAGGGTTGTTTTCTTTTTATTCCCTCGACTGTACATGTAAATAGAGATTGAATGTTAAAAAAAAAAGAAAAAGGATTATTAAGTATTACACCTTTTTTTAGTATTAATTTAACACAAATCTTTTTACGACATGTATGACGTTAAGCTAATTAGCATTTTCTTGGGGTGTAATTTGTCTTACCCACTTAATTTTGAACATTATATCCGCTTCATCTCTTTGACCGTCTCATTCTTAAAACTCAGAATAATATAGGGTATTTTCTTTAAATATATTACCAGTAAACGTGATTAAATATGCCCATCATCATTTATTGTTTTATATTTTAAATACTAGATGTAACGTTTATACGTTCTCTTATTATTTTTAATAAAAAATATATGCATTAAAATACATAATTCTGAATAGAATTTTCTATTCGAGGGTTTGACCGTGTGTCATCTTCGTGTCAGTTTCGAGTTCGGCTTCGAAACTTTCAGGTTGGGTTTGCGTTGGCCCAAATTTTCAAAACAAAGCGCTGAATATTTTTCAAATGAAAGATAATGATATATATTTAAATGTCAATGAGTGCATATCTGATCATGTTTATACAACGAAGATAAAGGTAATTTTAGATATAAATTGTATACAATATTTATAATAAAATAAGGAATCTTTCTCTTTCCCTTCGAGTTCGGGTGCAAGTATATCGGTTTCTTGTTGACACAATTATTTTCGTCGTGTTCGGTTCAGGTTTTGGGAAGTATTAGGGATATTATGAAGAAATATTGCATTCAGATCGCATACTACTGTACAGGACTTTAGTTCGAAGGTATGTCGTATATAAGAAGCTATACATAAGAATACATTTTTAAGAGTACATTTTTGTAGAGCGAAAATGAGCCTTAGTCTGTTTAAAATGAGTTAAAGTGGTTGTTTTAACATGTTCAAATTCGGTGCATTTATCCAATAATTTTTAACTATTCGACCTCATTCTTGACGCAAAAAGCTTCCGTGTCCTACGTTTTGTACAATAATTAAATTTAGATGTTTAGAAAAATTAATATTTGCGTAAGATTAATTTAATTTTAACAGGTTTGCTATGCTGGTCTTTAATCAGTCCTTAGTGGTGGATTAGTTAATATTATATCCAAAGAAGTCTAGTACGTACGGTATTTTCTATACATTTCATAGTTTATATACACCAATCGATACATAATATAACATTCTGTTTCACTCTTAATTAACTGTCAACTACCACAAAAACCTATATTTTACAGAATCAAGAATAAATGACACATCGTAGACGCATTTGCGCAAACAGTACTGATATATACACAGTAAGTTTTATTTCGATTGAAAAACAAATAAAACCGTTCTTTGAACATATATTTATTGTGGGCAGTGCCTGCGAGTGGAACTTTCAGAACCGAAAACGGCATAGACCCACCTTCCATGATCAATAAAGAATTTCGGTTTCACTCATAAAAAATGCGTTTTCCTTCATAATAACAAAAGAATCAACAGTTGGACCACCCTTTATATATATATGTATATATATATATATATATATATATATATATATATATAATGTATATGCGTTTTTTATATTTTGAATAAACAAAAGAAATAGTGAATATATAATATTGTTTTTAATATTGCATGGATATATATATTTCATAGGATAGTTTATAAATTTCAAATTTTACATAAGTAGCTTTAACTAGTAGAAATATTTTCTTATTATTAATATATGACAACAGCGTCAGTGACTGAGTTATAAATGTACTCTTCCGATGCTACCCTTTGAATGTCAGTGATAATTATAGAATCAAAACATGAGTGAGTGAAAGATCAAAGCTTTTTCTTTTAAACCTTCCAAGCTATTTTTGGTACAAGTGAGCCGGCAGAATTGAAGTTTGTTTCGTAGTTTTCGTAGTATGATAATGCATTTTAACACGTGATTGTACGGATATTACAAAATACTAGAATTAAACTCGAATACTTGGAAGTCATCTCTACATCTGACAGGTTGAAAAGGTAAAAAATGAAAAATTGAAACCGGGAAATTTTAAAAGAAAAATTCGTCAAATTAAAGATATTGAAAAGCGGGATGAGTTGGGTTCGGGTGTCTGAAGCTACTGGACGACCGCAGAGGCTTCAAGCTTAATGATCGTCTCGGTGGCGGGCGGGTGGTCCGACCGCCTCTGAATTCGACGTTCTGGGTGTCCCTACCTATGCCCCGTGTACCCAGACTCTCTAGCGCAGTGATTCCCAACGTGGGGCGCACATTTGATTCTTTAGGGGGCATTTTCAAATTTGTAACTCAGCCTTCGCTCACCTTTTTTTTTTTTTTTTTTTTTTTAGAAAAGTTAGGTTTTAAACTAAAAATAAAAGTAAAACATGCAAAATTAAAAAATAAATAGGTATTTTTGTTGAAAATGTATTTTTGTTGTTTCGTTAAAAAAGCTTAAAATCAAAATATTAAAATGGAATCAATACCAGAATAATTATATGGGCAATTTTTTTTTTCAAAATTATTTATTGAATGATCTATTTTTATCGATTCATTCTTCTGTATGCAACATAAAGAAACTTCTACACTTGAAATTACTTAAGACTATACTTAAATCTTATTGTCTTTAACATATTTAACATAAAAAAATATTTAAAATAACTAAATGTGGTACTAACAACTTTATAAAATTTTTAAATTTTTAATAGCATTAAATAAGAAAATGGATAAATTGTAAATAACTATGGTTGTAGTGCAGGCCTCCTACACGGTAAATGAATGTATAACATGTACAATTTAAATTTGAAAATGTCATTATACATGGCAGTTAATTAACGATAATTGGGGAAGGAAAAAGATAAATATGTTTTGATAGGGAATAATGTCTACTTAAACTTGATAAAGGTCAGAACCTTGAAATGCTTCTTGTGTACTTTGTTATTCATAGAAAGGAAATTTGGCATCCAAAGATTTTCCAACAACTTTCAATAAGTTACTAAAATTCAATCTAAAATGTGTCATCGTTTTCAATTTTAATACTAAATATGAGAGTCTCTTTTGTCATTTTGGGACAATGAAAATATAGGCATATGACACTTTTGTTAAACATTCAGGTAAGTTGGGAAGGCACAACAAATCTATTTTGGCATAAAAGTGAAGATTTATAGCCTTAATTCCATTCATAAAATTATACTAAAAACACATTTGTGTAAGAAAATTCAGCTCTATGATATGTTAAGAAATGTGAAATAAATAGGTTTCGTTAAAGCACTGTTAGACTTCCTTCAGGTGAATACAATTCGATTTTCGAATAATAAGAGATATAGGTTACAGAATATGTGTGTGAGGAAGGGGGGGGGGGGAGATCTTGATTTTCCAGATGTTTCGGTGGGGCGTGGGCAATAAAAGGTTGGGAAACACTGCTCTAGCGGAAGGTTGAAAAGGAAAAAAATGAAAAAGTGAAACCGGGATAATTTAAAAGAAAAATTCGTCAAATTAAAGATATCTAAATTTCGGTAAGTGTTGAGTTCAGGGTACTGAAGCTACTGGACGACCGCAGAGGCTTCGAGCTTAATGTTCGTCGCGGTGGCGGGCGGGTGGTCCGACCGCCCCTAAATTCGACGTTCTGGGTGTCCCTACCTATGTCCCGTGTATCCAGACTCTCTAGCGGAAGCCAGGTTGAAAAGGAAAAAAAAATAAAAATTGAAACCGGGATAATTTAAAAGAAAAAATTCGTCAAATTAAAGACATCTAAATTTCGGTAAGTGTTAGGTTCTGGATATTGAAGCTACTGGACGACCGCAGCGACTTCAAGCACATTATTAGTAAATATGTACATTATATAAATATCTAATTTAGACCCATCAAGTTCTATGTATGAAGTGGAAAGTTTAGAATGGCAGTATTTAAAAACAGTTTGCTTTATGGTCACGAAGTTTGCATAGTTACAGATATTTAAAGTTATGTTTTATTTGCCTCTACAGATTGTATTGAAAATAACTTTTTATCCTTCTGATCTTTATACTTTGAAGAGTGATTTATTGTGATTAATAGTGTTAGATAATGTTGAACAATTTTATTTAAAGTATTAAATTTTTCTGAAATCTAACTTTTAAAAATTCCTTGACACTGTTTTAGCTTGTTGGTTTTTTTTTTTTTTTTTTTTTTTTTTTTTTTTTTTTTTAACTTTCATCTGAGTTCTTATTTTGACTAAAAACCATTAATAGAATTTAAGAAATTGACACAGAACAAACAAAAATATAGTAATTAATAATAAACGAACAAATTGGAGAGATGACGAATAAGGTCATTCTATGATATAAAATTTTTCTATATTTTAAACTCTATTTGAAAATTAAGCTGAAATTGTATTCTCAAAATAAATGTTTCTGCATTAAGCTATGTTGCAAATCAGCTTTTTCATACCATCGTTTTAAAGAAAATAATTGTAATTTAATTGAATAACGAAATATATAAAATTTTGTGCATTACAAAATGACATTATATAGATTTTATCTTTTCTTAAATAATTGAATAAACGTTTAGATTATCAAAATAGGAATTACGATAAATACTCTTAATGTCATTAGCATTTTTTAGATTGAGCAATTCCAAAATTTAAGAAAGAAAATAGAAGTTATTTAATACTCAGAAATAAAAACTGAAATTCGAATAACAATTAATTCAAATAATTAAATAATAAAACAGCATAAAATAATTGATTATTTATGTTTATGTTCTTTTAAATGAACGAAATTTTGAAATAGAAATAATGAAATAAACGTCTAGTGGAAATACAAAATAGACTATATTAAAAAAATATTAATAATAATAGCAAATACTAATTCACTATAAAGATGCTTTGAGACAAACTCAAAACCAAATTATAATTAAATGAAATGTTGCTGCACTTGCTGTTTTTTTTACAGAAAAAATAGAGTGAAAGAATGATAAAAGAAAACATGTAATTTTCCCCCGTTTTGGTTTTTTACACTAATTAATCTAATTAAAAACCTGTTCAATTTTTTTATACCTTTAACGATAATTTTAACTTAAAAAGGTCAATATTTATGCATTGAGTTTTTTCAACTAAATTATTAAATAGAATATATATATATGGTCCATTTAAAATAATCATCATAATTGAGTAGTTTCAATAATGATTATAGATTTTCTGGACTTTTTTGACACATAAAAGACTAAAATATTATTAGTTCTTTTAAATTAAAAAAAACAAAAAAAACAATAATTTTGTACTTTATCTCAATATTTTATTATTTATCAGTTTTTAAATTAGATTTAAAAAAGTTATCTCAATGCAATAAGTTTGTTTAACATTCATAGAAGTAATTGGTGTTAACCCTCTAATTGTTTGGGGCGTGATATTCCGTTAACTAAGCTCCATGTTTCATATCAATACAAGCAATATTGAAGACAATATAATTATATAGATTTAATGAATTTTAAATACATTGAAGAATGATTAATATTCTCAAGGATTACATTGATATTTGTAGTTGAGTTTTTTTTTTTTTTTATAATGTTGAAAGAATCATATTTTCTTAGCATTTAAACAAAATGCAAAGAAAACAACATTACAATTTTACCCTTTTGCAAGACGCTCGGAGGGTTTAAACATTTATTTTTACTTATGCATCTTACAAACTACATGAATGAAATTTTGAGATATCATAAGACTAGTATGTGTATATACATAGGGGAGAATAGGGAGGGTTGACCCACTTTTTACAAAATGATTTTTTATTTTTTTAAATGTTGAACGTAGAATAAAGATTTTTATATCATCTTATTCGTTATATAATCAGTTAACAGAAGTAAAATTGCTGAATGAGTGTAATATATAAGAAATTAAAAAAAAATAATCGATTTTAATCACCAGAAAATAATGGGTCAATGCTCCCCACATATGAGAGGGTTGACCCACTACATGGGAGGCTTGATCCACTTTGTTTTATACTTAAATGTTTGTGAAGAGATATAAAATCAGTTTGAAAAAGCAAAATAGCATTATGCTACATGCTTTAATTGTTATAAAAAAAATATTTTTGAAAGTATGATGCTTAAACAAACCCGTTTAGACGCAATCGCAAATCAGAGTAGAAAAATTTTGCTTTAAACAGAATTTTAAAAGAAACCCTCCCTCAGATTGACTGGGTCAGGCCTCCCCACACATATCTTTTCTAAAGAATAGAACATTGTTATGTTAACCCTAACATACTGTACAATCTTTATGTCTGGAATGAAAGCTCTATATTTCTGCATTACTTAAAACCTACTTACTTAAATTTCTATGATATATTTTATCTGAAAAAAACCTTACAAAATATTTCTATAAAATATAAGTTTTAGGTTGAAAACGCTACGAAATTGATTGTTTCACGCCTATTTTGATTATCTGTATGAAACATAGACTGTTGTTTGAACATTCCAGTAGCTTTGGTTGACACTTAATGATAAAACGTTGAATGTTTTTTTAAATATGAAAACTGAAGTGTGGGTTAAACCTCCCTTATGCTCAACCCTCATTAATATTCTTTATATAAAAAAAATTATCCATAGTAAATAAATTCAAATCCATAAAGTTAACCTCTATACATATGGCAAAGGCTTTTATTTAATTTTAAACAATCATGATAAATTCTATTTATTACTAACTATAGGTCGTTATCAGAAATAAGCAAGTCATCAATGTATCTACGAATTCTGAAATTTCTATTTGAATCCAAAATGCAAGTATACACAAAATAAAAAAGATATATATTAGAAGCTGTACGATACTCCAATAACTGGGGAATTTATGTTCCTTTAGGTTATATCATATATTTAATCACTTATATAATTTTCTTTAGCAAAAAATGTATTATGGAAAATATAATTTCAAAAAGTATTTTCCGAAACATAACTGCATATATTTTTCAAATAACATTTTAAATTGTCAATTCTTTTCTTGTACCCCACTTCATAAACTGATCTTCTAGTAGGATTTTAAGTGTAATGACAAACTGTGTTTAGAAATTTTACTAACCAAAATAAACATTTGTATTCTAAAGTATATAAAACGAAATAATTTTCTTGTAAATTAAAAATAGTTTTATATTTATTCTATGCCAGAGAAATTGTGTCCCCTAGTTTTTATCTCACTACTGTCTCCTTAATTGAAAATGCTCATGTGACCGTCAGGACGCCTGATAAAATTTTTGGGGACAGTTACATTTAGTAGAAGCAGCAATCTTGATTTCTGAGAAAGTCACGTGGTTTAATTATCTGAATTCCAAAATTAGGTGTAAGATGTAAAAGAGACAGAAAGATAAGAATGTGTTTATTACTTGTCACTATTATCCTGTACTTAAATTTTCATTATTAATATTTTAAATTATTTACGATGTTGTCATAAAGTAAGACACTTTTGATTGGTTCAAAATGCCATATTGCAGTCATAATAAAATTAATTTACTATCTGCGCAGAAGAATTTTCTTACTTTTTTTCACTACTGTCATTGTCACTTTTTGTCTCCTTACAATGAAATTGCATCGCTTTTTGGAAAAAGTTTCAAAATCAGCAAACTTCTCATTATTTCACATGTAACACACATGAAAATATCAATATTATAGATCAAACAACCATTTGTAGCATTTATTCCTTTTTTAATAATATCCCAGAAGTTTACACTGTAAAAAAAAATCTGTAGTTCTACAGATGTAAAATTACATGCTCGCTAAACTTTTATCAGTAACTGTACAAAAAAAGCTGCAAATCTACAAAACTAGCTTTTGTAAAGCTACAGAAATCTGTATCTTTACAAATGAATCTGCTAAAATTTCAGTAATCTTACTAAAATTTTATCTGTAACTCTGGTTGTAGTTACATGAAAAGTTCTAGGCATCCCAGTTTCCTAAACAATTCTTAGTAACCTTACAGATTTTTTGATTTTCGGCGCAAAACTGTGTCTGTTACATGAATTTTTGTTGTTTCCGTTACATAAAATGTTCTAGGAATCCCAGTTTCCTAGAAACACTTTAGTAACTTTACAGATTATTTTTACAGTGTATAAAGATCCTAAAATATCATCTACCGATTTATAAAGTGAGACTGTTACTATAGAAGTTTGGGTTGCAGTTATGAAAAATGCCTTCCTGGTGAGTTATTAAATTTAATTCTTACTTAATTACCTTCAAAGTATTTTATCGTTATATATTACTTATTACAAAAGTTGTTTTCAATCATTTTAATTTTAAAAAGTAAAAAACAATATCCTTAAAATAAACTTTATGTTATGAAATGGAATCCAATTCCATTAGCCAAATATACCAGAAAGTACCAAAGGATGAACATTTGATTTTTGATAAAAATTCTCCTCGTTCAATTACTTCCAGGTGTTTATTATATACAATTTGTAAATTATAAATAAAAAAAAAAATCTTGCACCTAAGCACAGTTTTTGTCAATAAAATTTTTTGATTAAGTTTATTTATTTACTTACCTATTATCCTACAGTTGTTTATTTTAAAAGGATTAATCCAATTTTGAAATTGTTAAAAAATATGTAGATATCGAATAATTTATAACACTTAAAATGTTTAAACTGAATATTTTTAAGGTAATGTCAGTCCCTATAAATGTCACCCCTGTTCCTTATTCTTAAAACTTGAAATTTACTTAAATTTATTTCAGATAGGATGTCAAAGAATGTATTTTTATTTCAAAAAGACAATTGAAAAAAAAATAAGTATCTTTAAAAAATCAATAAAATACTCAAACAAAATGTAAGCAACTCTCTTGGGGTCGGTAGAGACAATGATTCCAAATTAAGTTATAAAATAATGTTTTAAAAGTAAAATACTGTCTAAAATGTATACCGGAATGTCGTATATCATTCATTATCCTAATCTTTATCAATTTCTAAAGGCAATTCTTTTAAATTTAACTTTTATTTTTCACTAAATCACAGAGTGAAACTACCCACTTATTGGGAAATAGCTGTGTTTGAAACATTAGCACCAATGACCATAGCAAAAATCTGGTAATATGTAGAGCCATTAAATTTAATAACATTTTCAGTGAAAAGAAAATTACACAAATTCAAGAAGTATTTAATTCTTTGTAATATTTAACTCTTCCTCAATTTAAAATTTATTATATATTAAAAAAAAATATTTTTATTTTTTTAAATAAATCAATTGCTATATTAGCAAAATATTTTCAAAATCATATGTGCATAAATTAAGGGCGTAACATTACATTTTTTAAGAACTTCCCTACTGTTGTAAATGCACCCAAAATAACTAGTATTTTTAAATTAAATTTTTTTTAAAGATAAATAAGTTTTAAAAATATATAAATAAATTTTAGAAAATCATAAAGCTTAACATTAAAATTTTTGTCGCTAATTCGTGAATAACAGCAAATTAATAAAAAAAATCATTGAAATTTAGGAGTTAAAAAAATTAAAGATGAACTGCGATGATTAATTATTTAAAAATTATATAAATACATGTTTTAAACCTTTTTGAATAAAATTTCTTGGTAATAGCATAATGCTCAAGTTTACTTTTAGCAAAATAGTTATGTTTTACTTCATCAGTAATTTTGTTAATGCAAAATAATTTTATATAATTTCTTACTTTGAGGTGGCTTTATCTATAGAAAGAATAAAGGAAATCCTCTTTATTAAATTTATGATTTGCATATTTGTGACGTTTACTAATGTGGCAAACATAAAATCAATTAAAAATACGCCATTCTCACAGCAAAAAACCATCAAAGGGTTTAAATCTATAATTTAAATGCAAAATAATTTATCCCGATTATTCATTTTTAAATATTAGTAGTAGTAATCTTGTCAAGCTTTCTGTTTACCCTAAACTTAGACACGAAACTCATACGAAAGTGTAATTTTTATTAAGTATAATATATACATTTTCAGTAGCTGCATGCACATGAAAACTATCAACATAATTATTCTAATTATTATTAAACTTTAAGAACTGAAATTCTTATGTTGCTGATACAGCAGAACTCAGAAAATTTGTGTCTCTTTATCACATATGCAACAATTATATGTAGCCCTCTGATCGACCACTGACAATCGAAAAGGTTTTGGAAGTTTCGGTTAAATGAAATAAAAAAAAATATTTTATCTCTTTTCTGAGAGAAATAACTATTCTATCATATCATTGAAGTCGTACACTCCAATTTTCGTGTAATTATTTAATAAAAATGTACTTATATTTTTAGATTATATTAAAATTCCCTGAAAAAGAAATGCAAATTAAATAAACTGTAACTGAAACTCTCTGCAGTATTGACATTCAGTTCAATTTCAGTCTTTCCTATTAATATTTTGAGAACTTTTGTGAAAACAAAAAATGTAATTTATGATTGCATTTCGTAGCTATGCATCAACAAAAATGCTTGTATGTACATATTATACATTGGGAATAAGTATAGGCAGATACAATAGTTTCAAAGCAATGAAATTTTTATTTTTTAAACAAAAGGAGAGAAGCACATATACTTAATGCCTTCTCTTTGAAGATTATCGCGAATTTCTCAAATACACATTCAAAATATGTTTTACTTACAGTATGTTATTTATATTGTAGAGAAATATAATTTTACATTTATAAAGATTGTTTAAAGTAAATGTGAGTATCTCAATAATGTTTAAAATACCGTAGCTTCTTTCACTTTTAAATTTGTGACGAATTCTTAACGTTTTTGTAATTTTCCATTTAAAACAGTTTTGGTAAACGATATTGTAAAATATTTCAAGTACATTTCGCCTTACCATTAAAGGATTGAAACTAGAGAGTATTGTGTTTCATATATTATTGGTAAAAACTCAATCAGGATAATATATTTCTCAAAATATTTGTTTCAAAAGCACTTGAAATTGTTGTGAAATCTTTTTCTACTAAAAGCTTTGAGGTGGCTGACTGAAGTATTCAGAAATTGAACTTTAAAAATAAAAGTAAACGCCAAGCGATCTTTTCAATGTAAAACTGCAAATGTCTTCTCCGAAAACTTTAAATATTTAAATGTATCACTTCAGTGAGTTTATAAGGCTTCGCGTGTTTTTAAAAACAAAATAGAAACACGAACCTTATGAATGTAGTATTTTAAATGGCTTTTATCAGTTTAAAGTAAGTCACCGTATTATAATTCCAATCACAACTTCATAAATAAATTTATTTGAAGTATCATCCACGACAAAGTGCTGAAAGCATTGTTTTTTTTTCCTATTTCATTCTGTATCAGTTAAAAGAGCCATGTTCAAAAGTTTAAAGATTTATGGAAATTCCGTCTGTTAAGATCTTCAAAGCCATGTGATCATGTTATTATTTATTATCAAATAGAAAATAAGCAATGAGACACATCCTCTGAACCTCTTTACTTGAGTATTTCCATTCCCATTCGTACTTAAAAAACAGTTATAAATCTTATAAATAACGGTTCAAAACAGAAGCTTGAGTCAAAGTGCAGCTGATTGTTTGAAAAGACAGAACTATTGCTGCAGCAAAGATGAAGAAAGCGCTTACAATAGAGAAATCGGGAAATAACAACTATATTTTTTAAACACTTTCATACAATATTTAATAATCTTTTATACATTTAAAATTTTAAATATTATGATTAACTCGCTGTTCAAACCTGATTAGATAATTTATACATACGTATAGTTATATATATATATATATATATATGACTGTGGAATTGAATCATTTTACTCGCCAGTGGCGAGTGGATTTTCTGACAGGAGGAGTGAATTTTTAGGTAGTTTTTAAAAAATTGCAGGCTATATAGATGTGTACTAAAAACGCATTTTGTAACCTAGATATATTTACAAATTATTGCATTGTAAACAAGGGACTAAGTTATGTCCTATATTAAGCTTTCCTCTATTGTATATATTTTTTAATTAAAAAAAAAAGAATTATGAAACGTCACTGTAGTAATAGTAATTAACAATTCGTGCAGTCGCGTACAATTTTCTCCTAACTATTTTTACGTGTATGTTGCATCTTGCAGGTTGGTAAAATAAATACTTGGCTAGTAGTATCTTTCTGGCTGGTAAAATAAATACTTGGCTAGTAGCATCTTTCTGGCTGGTAAAATAAATCCTTGGCTGGAAAGATTTTCAGAAAATTTCCCACCCCTGTATATATATATGTGTGTGTGTGTGCATACAAAATGTCTCAAAGTATTTAAAACCGCTTTAATTTGTTGACTATTCGATATACGTTGGTGATACATATAGCAAAAAATTGTAGGAAGTTATTTATGAAATAGTACTTCCACTAATTTTAGAAATGTTACATTTTAAGTTATTGTACTAAACAGATAGACAAAATTGGTCAAATAAAAGAGTTTTAGTTTTGCTGAAATTATGATACACTTAAGAAAATCGAACATTACAATTGAGAACTATACATGCAAATCGAAATGTAATTCTGCAAGTTATCGTAAAAAGGATGGAATACGGAGACTATATTGCATACAGTGTTTGCATACAACTTATGATAAAGGATATTCAAAAATAGTAGTGGTGAAAAAGCTATATTATAAGAACTTAATTAAGTATAGTTTTTTGGGTGAAAACAAGTTGAGATTTTTTGGGGGCCTACAAAAAACTAAATTTGTGTCTTTCCATGAACTCTGCTAACGATATGTTTTACTTAGATGTCTATTAATGCAGTTTTCCAAAGCTATTAACTTAATTTTGTATTAAAGAAAGATATTCCCAATAAGTCCTATTTTTATTAAAGAACGATATTACCAATAAGCCCTGCTTTCATTAAAGAACGATATTACCAATAAGCACTATTTACAATAAAGAAAGATTTTAAATCTTTTTGTAATTTAAAGCGTCGGATAAGTCAGATTTACCCCCTCCATTATAACTCTTTTAATATAATATATATGTGGAATTGACTACAATTGACCTCGGGTAATAAAGACTTCTGATTGATGACTCGATGGTGTAGAAATAACACGATTTAATATCTGGAGTAAGCTATGATATATAGTTAAGGACACATACAAATTATTTACAGGTTTTAAAGGGATAAAAGGGGCTTTTTGCTGCAATCTGCCGGCCTTCAATACTTCGGCGCGCTATCGGAGTCTGACTGGACATCTTCCCAAGTCAGCTCGCAAAACAACTCTGAAGTTAATTTTAGCCTTCGTTCACAGGCTGGAGATTCAAAATCACTAACTCATCAAGTTTATTGTCTTTTAGAAATTGCAAACTCTGTTAGTTCTCGTGAGAATTAGCTGCACCCTCTTACTGCGGTCAGGATGTGGTCAGGATGTTTCGGAAAGCGCAAGCCACATCCACACTCGGGCATCTTGACATGTGTGCGCCCCTGCACACGTAGCAGCAAGAAAAGGGCAACAAAAACTTATCTAAAAAAACGACACTTTAGAAAAACTTTTCCGAATTTTTTGAAAGTTAAAGAAAAAAAAATCTTTAAAAAAATTTTTAGAAGCCAAAAGATAGAGAACTAACAAAACAAAAAAAATTATATTTAGACTTTTACATTACAATGCATAGGCTGAACTGCACGAACACTACATGAAGAAAGAAAAAAAAGTTTTCGAAGAAAGAAAAAAATAAATGAAAGTTATAAACAGTGGTGTGTGCCATGTGTATGTAACATGCACCGTGTTTCGTCTTTAAGAAAATCTGCTTTAGAACTTCACGACTTTAAAATAGATTTTCTCAGATTTATTCGTCTTAAAATATCTGAGCATAAGAAAAGAAAGCCTTAAAACAGATTAAACTAAAAGATGTTAAATAAATAGTCACTTGAAGTAGTGTGTGAAAAGAAAAAAGAAAAAAAATCTTCGAAAGTCCGTGCTTATTACAAACATACATGGAATAAAAATTAAAAAAACACTTATTCCATCTGAAGTAGATTGCCGTAGGTTGTATATTTTAAAAAATGTCTCTGTGTTTTTAATTGGCAGTAGAGTTCTGTATTACAGTCAGCTGTTTACTGCAAGATAAGTTCTCTACATACACCAGAAAAAAGAGAAAAAATACTGTCTAATCACGATTCACATTTGAGAAAGTAAATAAAAAAATAAATATAGTTTGGTCATTGAGTTCATTGCCAACGCTAATAGGATGAATAAAAAAATGAAGGATTCAATTCTCTTTACGTTGATGACGATCAGTCATGTACGAATCACAGAGCACAAATAAATAGAAGTAGGCGAGATGTAATCTTAAGAAGGTGTCCATAGATAAGGAAGTGATACTTGGCTAAATCACAAAACCTTTCGTGAGATTAAAAAAAAATATGCACACTGATACAGGAGAAGTAATTAGCTGTTTGACATCACTCACAGAAAATTAACACTTAATTACGGCGAAACTAAAAAAAAGCACAATTTCACAACGCGAACACGTATTTTACACAACAGGATAGCACGGTAAAAAAACAACACAAAAAGAAAACACTCTTTAAGAAACACTATTCCTCTTTTTTTTTTCTTTTTTAGAAGCTATGTTTTGCGTTTACGATGGAGTTTGTTTCTTTTTCACTTTCGGTGGCGTGTTTTTGCTTTCCTAGTATTGGGAAAAGTTGACACTGGTGAGATGTAAAAATATGCAGTTATAGACAATATGAAATATGTTTCAAGATAATTGGCGACAGTTTCTACATCAGTAACACAGGTACTCGATTCACTTGCGGAATAAAAAACTAGCTCTTGCAGCGAAGATGCAAACCTTCGTCCGGCGACATAGGCGACTCAGGGCCCAGACTTTCGCACAACTGACACGAAACGAGCCGTCTCTTAAGAAGTTTCCTCGCCGTGTCACCCGCTGCCAGTGCGCGGTCGCCCAAGGACTTCGCGCTGCCGAGCGCACGCCATGAAGCCCTGCGCCCACGAGTTAGACATCCGGTCGGAGCGACAGAACCTCCCGCCCAGCTAGAACAGCCACATGGTTCCTTCACTTGGTACCTCCGTAGTTCACCCCGACGACCCGCAGAGTACGAAATCCTATAAAGGACCCGAGCCCACGAGCCACTACCGAGGATCCCTACGGGGGATTACTTTACGTAGGTCCCTCAACATCAACTACCATTATTTTGCAAAGAAATTTATCAGAAACAACCGATAATTGGGTGAAGGTGCCCCTAGCGGAAGATCCTGAAGTGGCCAGGAAACCCCCCTTCGGACGTAAAGCATCCCTGCTCCGGGCTTTTCGCCCGGTCCTCCCACCTCAACCGACGGAACCCCTGTTGGATCTTGCCGGGAGTTAGTAGGACCAGTCTAGGTGTCGTTACCGACCCCAGGTGGGCACGGGAAGTTCCACCTAGACGGGATAGACCTTGCCTCGCTAGGGGGTTGGATGGTCCGGAGTCCTGCCCGCCTCCCACGACTTGACTCCACCTGAGGGCGGAGAAGCCGGCAAAAGCCCGGCCCACCTCTACATTACCTTACGGTCGCCGATGGTACCTGAGCACGAATGCCCCTGACCCCGTGCAATAGCGACCGCTACCATGTTAGTTCGCCGAAACACAGCTTCTGTCGAGGGATACGAACACGAACAGGCCGACGAAGCTGACTCACGTTTCGCGGACATAGCCAACGACTTCCACTGTGTACCGAGACCCCAAGAAGACCCCGTGAAAGGCCAGGAGGTGACAGGCAGACAAATCAGGTCCGCCCCGGAGCCCCGGGGGTTGCGTTCGAAAGTTATGATTAGAAACGGCTATGACCACACCATCGAGCGCCGAAAACTCCGATAGCGCCAAGACACGCTGGTCATGGGTCGGACCGAGGAATAGCTCGAGATTCGAGGCGCCGCCGCTTTTGCCCGGCGAGCCACCGGCCCGGTTCCCTTTGGTTGACGGAGTCCTGATAAGATCACACCGCTGTATCCCGCCGCCAATACGAAACGTACGGGACATCTCACAGAGGACGGACACCTCCCAAGAAGAGACGACATGGCTTCGGGACGAGTCAGCCTTTCTCCATGGTCGCCCTTTGGTACAAACGGGCATTCTCGACTACCGCCACCCTTGGGGTCGGCTCACAACTGTCCCAGCTACACTTGTCTCGGTGGAATGAGCCACCCAACGCAAAAAGTACGTCAGGCGCTGTCCAAACCTCACCCTTCGAATTCTCCGGGAGTTCCTGCATGGCGTTCCTGCGAGCCTCCGTCGCCACAAATGAGCACCGAGACGTGGTTCATCAAGTCCCGCAATCTTCTCTCGAGCTTTCTCTCGGTCAAAGGGTGGACAAGGTCCTATCACATTTGCTTACCCTTTGCCCAGAGTCACCACCCGGTCGAAACCAGCTCTGGGAGCGAGCTATGGAGCGTCGCTATCAGGCTCTTCTTGAAAACTGAGGTCCCCGGAGTGTGGGTCCTCAGTACCCACCGAGATGGGCCCCCAACCTCATGCGCGACGTCCGTTACCCGTGGCCGCCGAACCCGTCGCCTCTCGGCTCTGAGTCTCTCGAGGAGGCTGTGGTTCGTCATTGTACTGCCCCGTCTGGCTTGACACTAGAAGCGCTGCCTTTCCCACTCAAGGGACCGGTTTCGGACCACCCGGAATAGCATGATGAGTAAAAAGCATAGTACAGGCACTAAGAAATTATGAGTAGCGAACATCTTAGGTACAGGTGTGTAGTCATGAGCGCAATTAGAAGATGGTAGGATCTGAGAAAGCACGTCCGCACTATGTACTGGGATACTGGAAACTGTGTTCTCTTGTCTGTGGTCTAAGCCCACGTTGCTTAAACCATCAGAAACGGTTATACAGTTGACAGTTATTTCGGCTGGAGGTGGTTTTTGGAGTTAGATGCCGTTCTGATCACACGTGTGTCACACGTGTGTGTTCCATCGGAAATTATATCTCTTTCGATGATGAGAAGAATGTTCATGCGAGAAAATTCTATGACATAAGCTGTGGTGTCATACTCATTGTCATCTATATAGATGGTTGTGCTGAACGTCCCGATTGGTGTGACATTATCGTCGCTGAATCCTGCAATTTGTAAGTTGGCTTCATTTAGAGTGGGGGAACCGAGTAAGCGGTATAAATATTTTCTGACGGCGGTAATATGAGAACCGGTATCCATCTACGCATCTATCGCTTAATCTGCAATTTTCATTAATTTTGTCATGTTTTGATGCGGTTTATCTAATTCTACTACGCGAATTGCAGGGGGAGATGTGTCTGAGTTTGAAATTTTACGGCGGGTGGTCTGAGTGCATTCGTAACTCTTGTGTCCAAATTGGTTGTACGCGAAACATTTAATTCCTTCGTTTTTATGTACACAATTTTTCGCAAGCTGTCTGGCTTGCCCGCAAGAAAAATAGATCATTTTCGACGCTTTTTCAGTGTGTTGGGGTTTACTACTAGCATGTGTAGGCCGAGGCTGTGACTGGCGATGGTAGGAATTGCTGATAAATATGAAGTTTACTTTTAAATTCAGTGAGAGTGTGACAGCCAAAAAGAATCGCTTTATTATTAGGTGTATCTATAATGCCGGTGATAAAATAATGCATGAGTGATGCATCGTCTATTTTCCCTCGTTGGGCAATTTCTTTCATCACGAGAAAATATTCACTCATTTTTTCGTTGGGCTTACAAGTACGTGAAGCTAGCATTTCATGTATTAGGATGGAAGAGGCAATATCTGCGAATTCCTGTATTAAAGCTTGTTTTAATGTTGCGTAGGATGTTAATTCTGGCTCGCTGCGGACAAATAATAACGCGGCACTTTTGAGAGCTCTTTCGACGAAAAGAATTTTTTGTAACTCATTAAGTTGAAATGTTGTGACCAAACCTTCAAATCTTTCTAAACATTGTAGAATATTTTCTACTAGCTTCACTGTAAAAAAAATACGACCAGTTTTCCTGTAGGAATTGAAAAAATAGTTGCCCTTATCGTACTGGAAAAATTTCCGATCCAGCTCGGAATAAAAGCCGTAAAATCGGAATAAAATCCGTAAAAGACCGTTTAATTGACTATTTCCTTTTTTTTACGGATTTTATTCGGAGCTGGGTCGGAAAATTTTCCGGTACGATAAGGGCAACTATTTTTCCGATTCCTACAGGAAAACTGGTCGGATTTTTTTTTTACAGTATTGCCAGAAAAAGGTGTAATTAAATTTTCGAAATCGATAAAGGAAATCGATTGACGCGGCGCAGAATGGGGAGAACTTGCAGCAGTGTGTTGCAAAGTAGTACAAGAAAAATTTGATAATGAATTGGAGTGCAAAGAATTGCGAGTATCATTGTCTTCGTGAATTTCAGGCTCTGAATCAGGACTGTGCTGAAATGGAGCTGCGGTGAATGTGGTGGATTTTTCTAGATCTGACAGTGCTTCAATAATACGTCGGGAGATATCAGCTTCTTTACCAAAAATGTCTAGGCATAATAAATTTGCTATTTAAATGAGTTGGGCTAAGGGGAAGTTTTTAGCTGTGTCCGTTATTTTGTCGTCAAATTCTGTATCCCCAATTTTAAATTAAAAACCTCGAATTTCCTTAAATTTTTCCTATTATTTCTATTTTCATCAGAACTGAATACCAGTGTATGTAAGAGTTTAATTCGTTCGGCGCGTGCCGAATAAATTTCGGCCAAAACTGGACGTAACTCTTGCAAAAACGTGTCTAATTAAAGATAATTAAAGGCTTACTTCTATTGTGGTATCCTTTAAAAAAAGTGGCGAGCGCTAAGAAATCGAAGAAATCCATTTGAGGGGAGAGAAAAAAACACCCCTGCTCGCACTTAGAAAGAAACAGCTGGCCGATAACAAAAATGTGGGTCAGTATTACTCGTGACATCTGCTTCTTTTTCTGTTCTTTATCGGATAGAATCTTCGTAGATCTTAAATATTTCACAAGCGGGATTTCAGTGGTGTCGAGGGCTGGAAAAACGATTGGAATTTAATCGGCCAAGGACCCCATGTGGAACTGATTGCAATTGACCTTTGGTAATAAACACTTCTCGTTGATGACTCGATGGTGTAGAAATACCACGATTTAATATCTGGAGTAAGCTATGATTTATATTTACAGGACACATACGAATTATTTAGAGGTTTTAAGGGGATAAAAGGGTCCCAAGTCAGCTCGCTAAACAACTCTGAAGTTACTTTTAGCTTTCGTTCTCAGGCAGGAGATTCAAAATCACTAAGTCATGAAGTTTATTGTCTTTTAGAAATTGCAAGCAATGTTAGTTCTCGTGAGAATTATCTGTACCCTCTTACTGCTGTCAGGATGTGGTCAGGATGTTTCGGAAAGCGCAAGACACATCCACATATATATAGATATGCAGTTAGAACGTTTTCAATAATAAAGGTATTGTAACAAAAATTTTAGCGTTACTTCATTAATGTGAAGTCCGATGACATTACAAAAGCTTCTGGAAGAAAACTGTAAATCGGTAAGTGACACTGTATGTAATGTGAAAAACATCCCAAAATATAAATCGTGTGCATTAAAACCGCGTGGATGCAGATGGTGGCCACATCAAACAGTTCTCATATTATTTACGGAAAATGCTTTATGTTACGCAAAATAATTGAAATATAATAATTAAAAACTCTCATGATACTTATCAGCGTACATATAAATAAAAACTGTATTAAAAACACATTAAAAATTAATCCCAACGTTTCATGCTCTTTCTAATGGGCCATCATCAGGGGAGAGGGTTCTTGACCTCCACGAAGCAAAGTTACAAACAGCACAGTCACTTTCACAACATCAAACTGAAAACATTTCGGTAACTGATCATTAAACATCCAAAATCAATACTGCATCGGATATGGCGCCATCTGTTGGTAGGCTAAAATCTCTATTATCAGAAACTAGGAAAATCCGAAATAAACATTACGAATGTACTTCTTTTAAAATATTCAACCAAACATTATAATTCTGAAATGAAATATTGTCATTGCATACTCCGTTTTTTCTCAGACTAATTTCTATGAAACACGTATAAGGGCTTTTAGTGGGTTGGAATGTTTAGAGATACTTTTTACATCGTCAAAATGTTTATGTAATGTTTATTTCGGATTTTACTAGTTTCTGATAATAGAGTTTTTAGATTACCAACAGATGGCGCCATATCCGATGCAGTATTGATTTTGGATGTTTAATGATCAGTTACCGAAATATTTTCAGTTTGATGTTGTGAAAGTGACTGTTCTGTTTGTAACTTTGCTTCGTGGAGGTCAAGACCCCTCTCCCCTGATGACGGCTCATTAGAACGAGCATGAAACGTTGGGATTAATTTTTAATGTGTTTTTAATATAGTTTTGATTTGTATGTACGCTGATGAGTATCATAAGAGTTTTTAATTATTAAATGTTGACAGCGTAAGTCCAAGTTTTTCTTATTGTAATTGAAATATGTTGCAAATGTTGTCCAAAAATTTAAATTAATGTGAAACTTATAAAGAGAAAATTCAGGACAAACTGAAGTTTAATATTTTGTATTTTTGAATAGATATATGAAATGATGCAAGTCTAGTGTTCTGCGCAAAAACTTGTTTATTGCATTGTAGTGTATTTTATTTCAATTTATGGAAAAAAAAATATATGAATATTCCTGCATATTTTCGATTCGTGAAAACTCTTTTTTCAATCGTGAATAAATAAACTAAATTTAGAATTTAAATAAAATTATTATGAATACTTCGATCGTTACTTTACTTTTGCATTATTTAAGAAGTATAAATCACTTTTTTTTAAACTATGCGTACTGAACGTGTACCTACCATGCTTATTTTCCTTTATTGTTGCAAAAACATTTTAAGCACTTTTATTCGAACGAAGAACTTTTCCTTTTTTTCTTAATTATAAAAATTTTCGTATTTTATTTACATAAGAAATTGAGTTTTATTTTCTGTTTTGTAAGATCTTAATTAGAATGTACTCTAAGTCTTTATTCTAAGGCAGAAAAAACATACGTTATATATATATTTTTTTCTAAAACTGAAAGATTACCATTTCATCTAAAAACGCTTAATATGTACTTTTATATACATTATTACTGTTATTTATTACTGTTATAAAAACAGTAAAGTCAAATCCATACCAATAAAAAAAGTGTATTCTGAAAGTACAAATTTTGGTTCAAAGTTATTTACAACTTCTCTAAAACACATTTAGAACAAATTCCAAATAATTAAACGTCACCTTATCCAAATTTTCTCAACAATACAGGTTTAAAAAAAGTATACATTACTTTTTCTGACAAAGAACTTCTTGAAGATGTTTGCAGAATATCTTTTGTGAAAAAAATAAAAGACTTGTTATTTTGTTCGTATCAAAGATTTTTGAAAAGCGAAATGTTGCTTGTTAATTAAAAGAAGAAAGTTCATAGAACTTTGAATTCTTAGAAAAAAACTGTTTGATTAAAAAATATCAATGGAATTATCCTTTCTTTATAATTAATCAAATAAGAAATCAAATTTTCATTTTTTTTTCTTTTTTTAAGTTAAAAAGATAAATTTTGCAATTTTGTTTCTTAAATTATTTTTATATAATGTCAGTTAGAAGTCAATTAAAAAATTACTCTTTATATATTTTATTTTGTAATAAGCTTTTCTAAAACAGTAAATGTATATAAAATTTTTGCTTTTATACTGAATTGTCTTTTTAAGAATTCATTGGTAATATTTCACACATTTACATGAAACAAAGTTGATTTAATGTCATACTCTTTCTCAGCAAATTGATTTTAATGTAAAACGAAAAAAAAATAAGTAAAACAAGTTGGATCAAAAATGAAAAGTATGTTACTACCATACATACGTGATAGTCCAATACAATTTGTTTGTTATTAATTATAAGCTGTAGTGTTGTTTCTAGGATAACACAATTTCACAAAATATTCATGTAATGCCTTATTCTGATACTGAGCAGGATAAAATACATTCAACAAAATATTTTACAATAAGAAAACTGAATAAAACAACATACTACTAAAGTAATATTCCACTTTTTGTGTTTTTGTTTAGTAATACAACTAAACGTCTTCAAATCTCTCTATGGGATATGATAAGCAATATTTCGAATATATTAAAGCATTCTGTTTTTTGCACAATTTAAAATGTTTAACATATTATTTACCACAAAGGGAACTAGATTAATGACAAAAAGTAGTGCGCCGAAAAGGTTACTAAATTATTTACATAAACTTTATAATTTCGTGACTAAAATCTGAGAACAATTTTTAATATTATGAACACATATATCCAAAGCCTACAAACACATTCACTCAAAACTTTTAGATATTTAATGGGTAAATATAAAACATGAGTGCATAAGAAGTAAAAAGGACGAAATAACGTTCCATTTAGTTTCATTTTTTATATCGTTTTCTTTAAAACATACAAATTTAAATAAGCATATTTTTCAAGACAACTACAAATTGAAAGAATCACATAAAAGCTACAACTCAGTACGTTTATCGAAGTTTTAATTAATAATTATATATTCACAAAGGGCAAAATATATCACATTTCTTTTATTTTAAACTATTTACTATATGCTTCTGAAAAGCAATTATCTAAATGTCACAAACATCAATTAATAAAAATGACTTTTAATAAATTCCTCTTAAGTATACATTGTGTCAACATTAAACAAAAAATTGAAGTTTATTTATGTTTCTTTTCTCTGTTTGCTATGTGGAATAGTATACAATTATACATTTCTGTTAAATTAATCTAAAATTGAATATTTTCCTGTTGATTACATTTTCATTAAAACATTTCTTAAAGATAAGTAAATAAAAATAATTTACTCCAATCAATCGATTTTGTTTATTCGCCATCTTTTTATTTTGTAGAAAAAGATCCTGCAAGGCATATTTGTCTATCCCAATAATCCTTTGCATGTGATCCTGATGAAGGTCGACCATTGCATGCATTAACATCAGAAAGTATTTATCCGAAAAAATAAAATAAAATAAATATAAAGTAAGTAATGCTAAAGTAAAATTTATTAAATATTAAGAAAATAGAAGCAAGATTGGATTTATGTAAATTAAAAATTTTGCGCAATATACTTGAAAATCTTCAACTAAATAAAATCTCTAGAAAATGATTTATTTCGCCATTGTCGGAAGTGAACAATTTTTATTTTACTATGAAAATACTTGCACTTTTACAGTGCATTTACCGATAGATAGAAATTGCTGACACAGCAGTATCTACATTTAATATAGTATGAATCTTAATCATAAGAGACGCAGTCGAATGGAAAAAAGTATGTGAAGCAATTTTTAAAAGGTAGAAAGGTAAATATTTATAATAATAATAATAATAATAATAATAATAATAATAATAATAATAATAATGACCACTATTATCTGAATTTCTGAAAAGGTTCTTCTGCTGACATTATAAAGATAGAAATACAATCATTAATGGCTATAGGGGAGAGTAGCCAAATTTGGACCACTTCACTTATTTTCAGGTGTAACTCACTTAATATTTGTAATATCTGCAAAAGATCATTACACAGGGTCAATCTATTCATCTATTAACTAAATAAATATTTAGATCAAATTCTTTTTGAAAACTTAAATTTTATTTTAATTTGAAAAATTTGTCAAAAGTGGCCCACATTCATCAACTGGTCGCCTAATTTGGACCCCCATTCTCCTAAATTGGACCAAATAATATCATGTTGTTTTAATGACTAGGGAATATAACTAATTTTATTAAAAGCAAAGTTTGCGATTAATGAAACAATCAAACAAAATAACAGCAATGAAATATAATGAAATCAAATGTCTGAAAATAAGAGTAATTGTTTTAAATCAAAATGTATTCAAAATATAAATAAAAGTTATCAGTAATTAAGAATAAAAATTATGGAACTAATTGTCAGTTACTTGAATATCATGTAAGGAGTGATGCAAAGCTTATACATGAACTTTGTTTATTGTTTTTGTTTTCCAGCGCACACAACGTAGAACCGTATATGGCAATCTGAACACTGTATCATTTCTGCTATTTTATTTTTCTTACAAATTAAGCAAAACCAATCGTCACTGTCTAGATTTTTCTTTTTAGATTCTGAATTATCAGACTTTTTTTTTTTTTTTTTTTTGCAACAGAAGTTTCCTTTACATTATGTTTGTAGTTCTTCTCTTCCATCATTTTCTTGCTAATTGCATTACGCCTATTTTTTAAAACTCGATGATCCAATTGCTTTTGTGCTGTAAAAGCTTCATTTTGGTCTTTTTTTCTTTTTCATGTCAAGGTTTAGTTTATATGATGATGATGTTAACTCAACTGTTTTTTTGGCTCCTTCTCTACTTTGATTTAACTCAATTTAGCAAGGGAAATAACATTTCTAATGATTTTTTTGCTTTTGGGGAAATTTGTAGCTGCAGCCTTGTTGCAGGTCAATTTCTTTACAACTTACTGTCCGCTTTCTGTTTCCTATATCTTTAACAGCTTTTGTTATCACGGGTTCTTTTCTTCCAGACAGTTTGTCTATGTCTTTTTCAACATTTTCATCAAGGTTTGAGATTTTATGCGTTTTAATGGCAAAAAAAGTATCATTCCACCCTTCAGAACTGTGAACAGTCTTCCATCACAAATATCCAGAAGGGGGGAAATGTTTGAATTCAACTCTTTAAATCAAATATGCCTTAGGAATACAGAATTCAAAGAAAATAAATACAATTGCATATAAGATAAAAAGACATTGCCAACAAAATTTATTGCATAGACATGTAAAAATATTTTTTTTTGTTTATATAGGCCTAAACTGTATAAAAAAATTAATCCAGATGTACAAAAAAACTTGCATGGAGATAGTAATCCATTATTTAAAAAAAAATAGTGTACAAAGCGTACCGTCCTCGAAATTCATTACTTACTTTTCAAATTTATGATCACATATCTGGTCCAATTTAAGCAACTTAAATTGACCCAATTACGGCAACTGTGCCATTTCTTAAAAACAGTTAATTTCAAGACTAAGAACAAAAACGTAATCAAACAAATCCGCGTAAAAAATATGAGCAATAAACAGATGAATTCATATATGTGTATGAAAACATAACAACTTACCTTAGTTTTAAAATATTCACTTACGTTTAGTAGGAAAAAGTTAGATCAAAACAGTTAACTTTACGTTTTTATGAATTGTCTGAAAACATACTAAAGAAAAATCTAGACACGTGGTACGCGGCTGCTTCTTCTAATCATGAGTGACGTCATTCTGATAAGTAGGATTTCAGCGTAGATGGAGTCTCTTCCTGTAATTAACGGCAGAATAGTAACGGTCCAATTAAAGCGGCGGTCCAAATATGCCTACTCTCCTCTATTGTTCAAAAATCTTCGATGGTTTGTGTTCTGAAACTAATGCTTTGATTGTTCAGCTGCGGATTTTACGTTTTAACGGTAATTTTTATGACCATTCAGATATCGTTTCTCACAATGGAGTAAATAAAAAGTGCATTTGTTTATATTCCAAGGATTCCCCTCCTTAGAGATGCGACTTAGACCAGGTGATTTTTTATCATGCAATGTTTGACGTTTTTGGAATAGTATTTAATGATAAAAACATGAAAATTCAACAGTGAAACTTTTTGAGGACGGTAATTAGACGTACTGTACGAGTATTTAGTTGATTATTGTTAGAACTGAAACCATTTTCAAAGTGCAGCGAGGCTATTTTGAAAATTAAGCCATTAAAAGTACATCTATTTGATTTATCAGGCCAGAAACGTTAGGATCTTCGTAAAATATCCCCAAAAAAGTTTTGTATAAAGTCTTAGAGGAATTGAATGTTACACTAATTTAGCGTAGGTTTGATTACACAGCGTTGTGGTTGCACATGAAAACTTTTATAGGATAACTATTTTATAAACTTTTACTATCGAAATCACAATCGCTTTTTCTTTCAGCTTTAACTTCACATTACTTTCAGCTTATTATTTTAGAGTATTTAATTACTTTCGATCAAATTTATCTTTTAAACACATTTGATATTATGAAGATATGACACACTATGAAGATTTGTAATTTTTTTTATCTTTTTATTAATAAACAAACTAATCTTAACATAACTATTTAAATGCGTCATATTTTTTTCTTGTTGATTAAGTTCATTTTTTCTTGCTTTGAAGTATAAATTTAATTTATCATGCACCTCAAGTTCTTCCTCTGGGGAAAATATTCTTCTCATTATCATCTAACGGCTTTTATTTGTTTTTTCTTCGAAAAAAAACTTTGTTAAATATTATATGAATATACAATATAAGTTTATTTTAAAAGAGGAATATTAGCTTTGTTAGGTTAATTTTTGTTTTGCTTTAAGTTTCAGTATATGAATTTTTTATTTGTTTTATTTGCAGTCATCTTTGCATAACTATAACAGATTGAAATATATTAGTCACGCCATTCTAAAACTACACTCTTAAAAATCTGCAACTTTTGCTGTTTAGTCACTCCAGAGCTTTTATAGAATATCTCTATTCTGAGCAATGGGAATGCTACAAGCTACATAATATAATCAAGTAACCCTTTTCTATAAAAGCGTTGGAGGGATTATGCAGCAAATGCAGCATATTTTTAACAGTGCACTTCTATATTAGGAAATTTCATGTTTGTTAAAAATCATTGATATCGAAGGAATTACGTTCAAACTACTTTTATAATTATGCCACCTTTAAAAATATCTGGATTCTAAAACATATTTTCGTGAACTTGATGCCCAATATTTGTTTTTTTTATACATTACAAACATCAACAAAATAAAATAGCTAATAAAGATAATTACTTTATACTAAAATAAGTTTAGTATAGATCGGACAACCATTGGTCTGTTCATAATAAGGTATTTTTTAATATGTTATTTATATTAAAAATATCGAACCGTTTTTATTACATTAGATTTATTAAGAAGAACTTGAGATACATGGTAAATTAAATTTATACTTCAAATCAAGAAAAAATGAATTTTGTTTGAATTTTTTTCATATTTTATGTTTTCATGTTAAAATGTTTTTGATAATAATATAGGAAATTTCACTTTTCAATTTTACTAAATATTTTTCTAATATTTTATGCTTTAAATTCAATGACTATCTTAGAATTATATGTAGCGTCTGAAGATTTTCTTAAATTTTATGAAACAATTATTATTCAAACTCCAAATTATTAGTTATTTCTAAAATTATTTCTAAAATTAAAATAATCTTTAAAATATCATTAAATATTTATAAAATTTCAATTGAAAATTCCTTTGAAAATACATATTTAGTGACATACATATGACAAAACTTCAACTTTAAATATTGTCTGAAAACAACTCTATTTACTACAATAATGATTCAAATTTAAAATACGTATCCATTTATTTTAACTGTCAATAATTAAAACATATTTTGACATTTGAATTCTTTTCGTGATGAAGTGTCTTTGACAATACTTTTATGAGTTGATATGCCAAAGGAAATTTCCATGACAAATTCGCTTCAAATGAAACGAATTGACACTAACCATTGAAATTTCCTGTTAATTTGAAATCATTAAATGCAGTTTTAAGTATACTAATGTACTATTAAGAACTAGCAGATTTCATTTTCTTTTTATATTTTTGAAAATCAAAAGTTTCAAGCTATCTGCTATTATATTTATTATTTAAATTTACTTATACATAAATATGTTCAGGAATGTTTTTTTATTGTATCAAACTTAAGAACAGAGATAAAATAAAAACACTGTACTAAAACTAGGGACGTGAAGGAATTTTCACCTTTTTATTAATATAAAAGTTAAAAAAAACATGCTTATAATTGCTTAAAGATGCAAAAAATGCATAAAGATATTATTTGATATACACCGAGATCTTTCGAATGCACACGTGTTCATTTTAAAGGGGAAAGAAGAATGACTGCAATAGAAGAAAACATACTTAAAATAAGATAAAATATACTACGCATGGGCAGTGTAAGCGAAGCTCAGCCGACCGATCCCGAAAAAAAGGGGGGTGAGGTGAAAAAATTAATTAATATTTTCACGAGTACTTGAAATACCTAGAATTTTATACCAAATCGCGGGAATATTATAAGAAAGGACATTGCTACAAACAATATTATTTCAATAAAAATCTCAATGGATTCATGGATTATTGAACAGTACTGTTTAGATGTTGGAATGATTATTGTAGCTTTTTCAAAGTTTATCTTAATATTTTCTTCTTGATGCAACGTTGATAAAACTGTACTTGGTGTATTAAAATTGATATAAGATGTTCTCTTTTAGCCTTTGTTTAACTTTACGAGATATCATACCAATATAGATGGACCTGGAGCCTGCAGCACAGTCACATGGTTCGTACGGATACATTTATTTCTCCAGGAAAACTACAAGTATCTTTTTATAGAAAAATAAATCTAGGTTAAACGCGCAAAATTTCGCCTTCTTTTAAAATGAGGAGTTCTATAAGATAATACTGGTGCCGAAAAATTTTCTGGTCTGCAAAATTCAAGGAGGCGGACGAACCATGAGTCAACCACCTCACTCAGTTGGAGTTTGAAATTGTAAAATTAGCAAAAACTCGATTCCCATATTAAAACGCAATCGAAACGATATGCCAAGTCATATCTTGCTGTAAAACATCTAAAAACCCGATTTTACCAGTTGAGTCGTAGGTTTAAAATTGTGTTTTCCTGCTCCCAGTCCGCCATGTTTTCATACCTATGGGTGCAGGAAAACGTAATAGTAAACCTGCTAGTCGAACACTATAATCGGGTTTTTAGATGTTTTCCGTCAAGATACGACTTGGCAGACCGATTGCGTTTTAATATGATTAATATTTAATTCCCACATTTTTGCAATTTGGAACTTGATCATAGTACTGTGTATCAAATCTTTCAAATTTTTCTGGAGGTTTAACTATTAAATTAATATTATACTTTTGTAATGCATATATCAATCTGTCATAAAACTTTGAGATATATTTAAACGTACAATAAATAAACTTGCTCTAACTTTATTAATTTTTCTGTCTTGTTTGTTTTGCTTGATCGAATAACCTATTAATGTGTTGAGGAAGGAAAGCATTCTCAATAGCAATCTGTTTAATTAAACTAATATCTTTTTCTGGGTATTTATTCGTGAAAACATTGAAGGCACGTTTAATGTAAAACATGTAAGCAATAATTTTATATGAAAATGGTGAGCTGCAATGAAAAGAAGTAGTGTTGTTAGATCTGCATCCTTTTCTATTGACAGTATGCTGCAATTTATTTTCACATCTGTTCTTTATCAATTTAATATCAAGAAAGCGTAAAATATTCTCTTTCTCAATTTCTAAAGTAAACTTTATCTTAGAATCCAACACATTAAGTTTCAACAAAAAATTGTCTAAATAATGACCCAAATTATGATCCCAAATTATGAAAATGTGATCGACAGATCTAATTCAAAACTGATTTCAGAAATTTCAGTTATTTGTTCAGTTATTTGTTATCTTTTTACTTATTTATATAATATTTTACATATTTTTATCATTTTATATGTTATGTTACATATTTTTATTATATATTTAAGTATTGCGCGACAGCGCAATACTTATTTATTTCCAGTGCCACTTCTCAATGTTAATTTAACATAGAAAAGCCTATGAGCTCATAACTTTTTCATTTTTTTTCTTACCACTTTTTTGTCCCTGATGCCACTCATTTTTTTATTCTTTACTAATTCTAATAATATTATAAATTTAAAGTGTGAAAATGTTTGCCTGACGTGAGGGTCAAAACGGATGATAAAATGTCTTTGCATATGGATGGATTATAACCCAGAGAGTAACATGGGCTAATTTTTATTTACATTTTTTTAAATATTTTTTTTAATAATTCCAAATTTCGCTTTTTTCATTGAGAATCAACTGACATTTTTCCAATAAAATTTAGCTTTTTTTTTTCATTGTTGCCAATAATTCAAAAGCCGTAATAATATTTTGTCTATTTTTAGTTGAATGATTTCACGGGAAAAATTACTGAAATAGTTTTTTTAAGAATTAAATAGAAGTTGAATATGGCATCATAGTAGAAATAAAAAAGACATTTTCAAACAGCTTTTTTACGTTCAGATTGGAAGTTTTTGCTCAAAGTACAGCAACTTGCATTACTGCACTTGTGAAACATTTTGAATTTTACATGGGTAAATTGCACCAAACATTGTGATACGATACCGCATGAATCAAAGCCTGGTGATGGTACCCTCCATTAATTTTGAAATGTGTTCGTCTGAATGCAGTAGTTTGACATATTAAACAAAAAACTAATTTGAAGAACAAATTAAAAAAAACAAAATTTATTTCCTACATTGTTTAAGCCCGAGAAGAGACAGATATTAAGATATTTAATTCAATTCGTTCTGCATTTAATGTTAAATTTTTATAACAAATAAGTTAAGCCAATTGAACGTTAAAAAATAAAAATAAAATTCATACAAAATGATACTTTAAACACACTAAAAACTTAAATTCCGTTCAAATGAAATCGAAATAAATCTTAGACCTTTTTTAAAGTGTTGCATTTTGCATATGTCTTATTAATTTATGTACAGTCGTCATAAAAATAATACAAATATTTACAACTAAAAAATGGAAAACGTCCAAGATTTATTTCAATTTCATTTGAACGGAATCTCTTGTTTTGTTTTTTTACTTTTATATTAAGAATAGAGATAGGTACATTTTATCAAGCACTTTCAATAACCAAAAATTAATCCTATTGAAAAATAAATAAATAAATAAAACTGGTTTTATTACTTCAATTTAACGACATTTATGTAAAAAAAATTATTTTTAAAAGTTATGAATGTAAATGTTTATGTTGTTACAATGACTTATTAGTTAGATTTTAAAAATCTTCACTATTAACTAGCACTAAGAAAAGTATTTTTGTTGGTCTAGAATTTAACTAGTTGTCGTAGATTGAATTTTTTGTATGTGGCACACAAAAAAAAAAAAGTTTGTTTGTATTTATTTCGTAAAATATGTTAAGCTTTTCAAAATATTTGAAATAGTGTAAAAAAATAGTTTTTATTAGTCAAGTGTTTATTACCATAGACCACATAACATTAAGATTATTTAGAGTGTCTCTGAAACTGAACTTTAAATATTACAAATTTAACTTTAACCATAACTTACTATATCTTATTATAGTAAACTATTGATATATAAATTCAAATCAGGGTAATAACAGTGTATTTACCAAAGACAGACAGCAAACAGATGGAAAGTCAGTAGGAAGAACTGAAATCATAAATTTTTTATCAGCTATGTTGGGAAGTATAAAAAAAGTACAACATAATTACACATCTGTATATTTTATTATCGTATTATAAAATCTTAAGATTTTACTACAAACGACAACAATTTATGTCAGTTGATGATAATTATGTTTCTATCTAGAAATCAAGATAATAAATCATTTGATAAAATATATTGAAAATTTGCCTGTTAAATATAAAATAAGTGATCCACTTAAAAAATATATATATACCTTTTCGGTGAATAGCTCCTATAATTTGAAATCCTTTAAAAATGCATTGTATAAAGTATTATAAGATAAAATAGTGTCTGAGTGTAAATTGTTTTTTTTTTTTTTTTTTTTTTTTTTTTACATATACATTTAAAAGTTATTCATAATTCTCTCATACAAAAGGTTGTTCCATCAAATGATGTAATAAATTTTATCTCCTCATTTATGAAGAAAATCTGTACAATACAATATTTATTATCTTTAGTTCAGATTAAAGGCTTATTATAGTACTTCTATCATACCTGTCTATATCATATGTGATGGGTATCAGTATTTTTAAGAGTGGTTTGTTATTTGTTAAAACAGACACAAATATAAAAATGAATTTAAAATCAGAACTGGGAAAAAACATTTTGTATTATTTTGTATAATGTTTTTGTACTAGAGTTTAAATAAAATTGTATTTTTTGAACAATTTTTTCTGTATTATTTAAAACCAGGAATTTCCAACAGGTATTTTAAATGCTTTTTTCATTTTTTTAATTGTGTTTTTATAACAACTGTACATTTCATCTTATAAAAAAGGGAAAAGGAACTTTTACGTTCTGCAGTATGTATATTCGCAGTTGCTAGGTATATGAATACATTTAAATATTTAAAATGTTAATATTAATGTAATATTAACATTTTGATAGCTTTCATGTGACTCAAAAGTGGCTAACGTAAATAAAGATATGATAGATAAATCTGTCCATCAAAATTTAGTTCAGATATATATAAAAAAAGTACTTGACAAATTTGAAAACGCGCTGTAACCAATTTCCGTCAAAAGAAATTAAACAATTTGAAAATTTTTCATCATCTGTGTGATCTACAGAATTTGCGCACATATTTTTTCCAACATATCATATATTGTTATTGAACGCGATAGATACATATATGCTAGACATAGAGAAAAAAAGGTTTGAGCATCAATAATATGTTTAAGAAATTAACTTCCGTATTTTATGAGAAAAATACTATTTAATGATTTTCAAGTGTTGAAGCACCAGAATTTGTGTTATTCATATGTTTCCTGCCATCCACGTATCTTCTTCTATGCACATGAGAAAAACACAATAATAAATGAAGTCCCAGACAAAAGGTGCTTGAACAGGGTTTTGAAGTAATACGTTTAAACACGTTTTTAATTATAAATTGCGGTTACATAAAATTTATGAAAATACGTATCAGTAAATAATCACAATGAGTGCAGTTTGAAAGCCTCTTATGGTTACAATTTTATATCTCTGTTCTAAATTAAGTAACTAATTCTGCTGCTGTCCTAATTAAATTTATCGCAACGGTTTCTCTTTCAATGTTGATAATTAAAAACAAAATCGCATATAAAATATAAAAACTACCAGTTTTATTAAAAAATATTTGATAAACATACTGAAATAAACAATTTTGAATAGAGGAATGATTTTTTATTCATTGTTTAATGTTGAAATCTGTCAAGATATATTTTAGTTTAAAAATTATTCTAAGATCAAAAACTCATTTAATAATATTTTTCAGAAATATAGTTGGTTAAAATACGATTTTTAGTTATATTTTTTAATGTTTCTATTTTTTAACATTTGTTTTTAATTTTTAATTTGAATTTTATTATGTTAATCGAGATTTAATTCATAGATTAATATATCCCTTTTGACTTACCGCTGTCGTATTTTAAAAAAGTTTAAATAACATTTATAAATACTTTTCATTCAAAAACTATATTTACATGTGAATTTTTAAAAAAAGAAAAAATAAATAAAAATATAAACTAAGATGCCAAAAGTATTTACTGGCCATCTGTAAAACGATATACTTAAAATATTACATTTAAAGCCGTTTTCTTAAAGCATTTCCAAACAATGTATTTTTAATTTAATTATATATTTTCATGTAAATATTGAAAAAGAGATTTATTAAAGTTTTTAATGATAACAATTATGTCATATTGAAAATGTTGTATTTAACATTCTATACCTAAAACGATACTTCTTAATGAAACTTAAAAAAAATCTTTTATAAATGGCCTTTGGTATTTACATATTTTACTTATACATTTTATACAATCTAATTTTTAATTGTGTACTTTATCTGTCTTAATCAATCTCTAAAACAGCTGTTAGATGTCGCCAAAATAGTACACGCGACCATGAGCACTAAAAAATCTCTCAGTCAAAGGGGGATAAAGGGCAACACGGTTACCGATAATTGCCACTGGTTGTCGTATTATTAATTAAGCTTCAGTTGTCGGATAATCTTTTTTAATCAAAGCAAATTAGGTGATTTTAGACTATGTGGTGTTTGCAGAGAATTGGCGATTGTAGTTCATAGGAGGCAGAGCCCCCTTGTACATCTACCCTTCTATCCTATATATATATAACCCCAATGAAACGGATATTATGTAACGAATTTATGTAACGATTCTATCAAACGACTGATTAAACAACTGAATACGTTTCCCGGCGATTTCTCCTAAAATACGGAATACTTTGCGATGAAATTAACACAAAAAATCCGTATTCATCCGAGGATCTCAAAACTGGCATTAGAATTTTTAAATTCGAATCAGTTTTCGAAATATTTATTTTTTTCTAATTTTGTGTACTTTTCTCTAATGATGGCAACTCAAATTTTAATCATAACAAATATAATTTTTCAGATTTTAGAAAAGGTTACTATTTTAAACTAAATTTGTGACCAGTTTGGCCTCCCTTAAACGTATACTAAGAATTGTATCATGTTACTTTAATTCATAATTCCATTTGTATTTCATTATCATTTTATTTAATAGAAACTGAAACATTCAAAATAAATGGCTTTAACTGCTTTCTTTTTTTTAAACGGAACGAAAAGAAAAATATTAGGCACATATGTCATATACTCACCGGGGTACCTAATTGCCGCCAAAATGGCATTATTTTGGTTGATATAGTAGCCAAGATATTGTTGTTTATATAATAATAAATGTTTATTTACTTTATTTTTTTTTAATTACATAAATTGTTTTGTTCTATAGTTAATTATGTTTTTGGTTATTTTCTTTTAAAAATAATAGAAAATAATTAAAAAAACGGCTCTGCTTAGTTATTCCGTCGACCCATTTCGCTAAATTATATAAATCACCAAACCACTCTCCAAATTATACAAATTGACATAATTTTATTTTTAAATAACGAAAGAACAAAGAAAATAGTATAACATTAATAAATATACAAATAAAACGTCGAAATAAGAATCACTTGATGACATAAAGACGTGTAACTTGCTTAAGTCAAGTGAATGTGACATTTACGATCAACCATTATTGGCATTTAATCTTATAGTTTGGTGATAGATTTTTGGTCGACGGGATAACTAAGTAGTACTGAAAATACATATGTAACTGGTATTCGAAAACGACGTTTTCGCCAAATTGTCGTTAAAAAAAATCACGCTAAATCCGGTGCGTATATGACATCTGGCCAAATATTAAATGATGTAACAAACCATGACATTAAATTTCAACTTCAAAGCAATGTTTTAATTTACCACTCGAAAAAAAAAATGCTAACTGGCGAGTTGAAAAAAAGCTATTGGCGAGATTTGCACTCGGCTAGCGTAACAATACCAATAATTCTTTGCGACCATGGCAACTTTTATGCAGTTTTATTCGAAAAAGAAATTTGATTTTTTAATCAAAAGGGAAAACTTTCGGCACAGATGTCATATACGGACCCATATTGGCGCGATTTTTTTCTGACGCCAATGTCATATACGCAACGGGTAAATAACTGGCGCCATAGTATTATTATTCTGATTGATTTGGTAAGCCGGATGTTGTTGTTTGTGCTGTTGATGTTTTCCCCAAATTAGCGTCGGAAAAAAATCGCGCCAATATGGGCCGTATATGATATCTGGGCCAAATTTTCATGTGAAAAGCGAAGGGATCAGAGCGTATTTATTTATGGCAGTTACATGACTTCGACTATTATAATACAGAGGAAAAGATGGCGATAGAATAATATTTGGCGACTTATCACCTGTACCTGGCTAACATTAAAGTACCAAAATGGCACCTGGATTATCAAAAGCGAAGTGGTTCGCCCGGAACTGTTGATGATAGTCACAGGACTTAGGCTATTGTTATAGAAATTGTTTTTAAATACCGGGAGACAAAGACTCTGTACACTTAATTAATTTTATTTTCGCTTCTTTCAAATGTTTAACTGATCCTCTTTAATCAAACACAAAAACAACCATTGGATGTGTTAACAGCAACTGATTTGGCCTTAAATTTTTCCAACCAAAGGGAATTGAATGGAAACCCGTTTACAGGGGATCTGCACAGCTTTTTTCAGTGTAATTCAATCTTCTCTAATATTTTTAAAACCCACCAGATTAGCGTGTTTTTAGATTCTGCGGTGTCTGAACGGGGTTTGGCGAGCGTAGCTTACAGGTGGCAGAGCCCCCTAGTATATATATATAATTATTATTGAGTTAAGATCAGTTAGTTATAAACTAAAAAAAAAAATTCTTTTTATTCCGTATAATAGATACTTTATAAAATATAAAACTGTAAAAGAGTAAAACTGCAAAATCGCGAATGCTATGGATTATTAGGTGTGTTCGTAATTATATAAATATGCAGCACCTATAGTCGTCGTTCAATGCGTCCGTCTGTCTGTTCACATATAGCAGATCAAAAATTATCCAATCGAATGGTCTGAAATTTTAAATATATGATTGTTGCAAAATTTTGTCAAGTCATTTCAAATTTTTGAAAATCGGATGTATAGTTTAATTACATCGACAGTCGAAAGTTTTCCATTACATTACGGTCAAAGGGGGGGGGGGAAATATTGCAAGTGCATTATAATGCTGTTACAGCCTTTCGAATGGTCTGAAATTTTAAATATATAATTGTTGCAAAATTTTGTCAAATCAGTTCAAATTTTATGAAAATCGGATGTATAGTTTAATTAGAGAGGCAGTCAAATTTTTCCGTTACATCAAGGCCAAGGAGAAAAAATTATTGCAAGTGCATTTTAATGATGTTACAGCCTTCCGAATGGTCTGAAATTTTAAATATATAATTGTTGCAATATATTTTCCAGTCATTTCAAATTTTACGAAAATCGGATGTATAGTTTAATGACGGGGACTGTGAAAAGATTTCTTTTTCATTAAGGCCAATGGGAAAAAAATATTTCATGTGCATTTTAATGATGTTAGAGCCTTTCAAACAGAATGACATTGATATGCACTTATGCAGTGCATTAAAATATACATTCATTGCAATATGCGGTGAAAAAAAATATTTGTAAAATTATATATAGTACGAACGTACCTCATTTGCCACGTTAACGAGCAATATCCAACTAGTTTTTGTTTTATTTCATTGCTAAAATATTGTTTCGAAATTGGATTAACTCACATCTTAGCTTTAATGAAGGTAAAAGTCGTTTTTTTTTCTTTCTGGGTACCAAAATAAACCCGTGGGTAAGAGAGATCCTAGATCGCACATAGTGTTCCTTTTAATATTCCTTTTAAAACATATTATCCTTTAATTAATAAATCCAAATCATTAATTTATAAATACTAATTTATTAAGCTTTTTTTTTCTAAGCGCATAGATGCATAAGTTTTTTTATAAGAGCATCATTAAATTTAATTTTAAAATTATTACAATTGAACAACATTTTTTTAATCAAATACAAAATATTAAAGAACTGCTTTGCATACAATTGTAACAGCATATCTGTGTATATCAGAAGAACATTTTAATTACATGATTGAATTTTAGCTAAAAGAAAGAAGTCCTTAAAATGTAAAAAAAAAAAAAAAAATACGAAAGTTTGCTTAACTAAATCCATCAGAGAGTGAAATGTATAGTTAATATAAATTTTGCAGTTTATCAAAATAATAGTTTTCGAATTAAAAAAATAATTGATAAAATCATTTACAACAACTTTTGGCCTTAAAATAGCAAAATGAAATCACAAAAATTCTGTAAAATGGAATGTAATAGATAATGAGTTCTAGTCCAAGGGGGAAAAAAATCAGATCCCAACCTGAGTTTGAAAAAGGAACCTTTAGTTTAGCAGACAAATGCGATACCACGGAATTAACTTTCATGCGCGAAAATGACAGAAATTAAGTTTATGCTTTAAAATCTATATTGGAAATTGTTCGCATGCCATTAAATTAATTTATTTTATTCAAAATACTTAAATGAATTTTCAAAATTGCATGATTTATCGTGCAATCGGAGATATCCAGCAATAAATATGCAAAATCTCAAGTCTCTCACTTATAACAAGCTGTGTGACATTTTTATTGCAATTTTTTTTCTATTTGATAATGCCTTGACTTTAAATTATCTGCTAAAATTTCTTGAATTTAAATTAACTTTTAAATTTAAAAATCAACTAATGCATATTTATTTAATTATGGATTATCAACATTTATTATGGATACAAAACACTCGATAAGTACCAAATATGCTTGGAACGTATATACATCCCTCATAGCATGCATGGTCACAGTGACGTCACTGTAAGTCACTGTGGTCACGTCACATCTGTGACCAAAATGCCACCACTCAGTGATATCACATTGTGACTGAGATGTGAACTTCTTAGGAAACTTTAAAAAATTACAAAAGCTGTTTAAAACATATTATTTACTGTAAAACCGGCAATTAAAAAAAATTTTGTTACGTCACTGTCATGTCACTGCATGTAACATACTTCACGTCACATATGTGCGAAAAATCCTCCATATTGTAAACTCACAGTGTGACAAAAATATGAATTTAGGAAAGCTTTAAAAATGAAGAGAAATATTTTAAACAGGCCGTCTTAAGGCATTTTGGAGCTTGGATCGGATTGATTTTGTAGTATACTTTATTATAATAAATAAATTCACTTTTATACTTTCTAAAATATTCTCCTTTTCTGTTAATGTTTAACTAGTTTAAGTCACTATTTAAAAATAAATGTTGCTATTTGTTTCTGACTTTTTTAACAAATTTAACATTTTCTGAATATATAATAAAATATACAAAATATATCCAAAACGCATGACATATTTATTCATATTTTAATTTTTTCCCCAGAAATTTCCTTAAAAAATAGTTATTGTCCACGCTGATTTATTCTACAGGAAATTAATACAGAAAAAAATAAAAGATTATAAAGAAAAAAAAAAACATTCTTTGCCCGATAATCTTTTTTTTTTTTTTTTTTTTTTTTTTTTTTTTTTTTTTTTTTTTTAGGAACATATTTGGTATTTATTACATGTGATACAAACTTTTTCTTTATTGTCCATTAAATTGGTTTTATATACACTAGAAATTTCAATAATGTTTTATTTTATATACTCTAATTATGACTAATACAATTTTTATAATTTACAAAAGAGAGACAGTCCATTTTTACTTGAATTGATTTCAAATTTATTGAAAACTAAAATGAAATGCACACACACACACACACAAAAATAAATAAAAGAAATCAAACAGAATATTTTAATTAGCCACACTTTTATAACGCATAATAATTTCACGCATTTAACTTGCAAATCTATAATAACAAATAAAACCATCTGCCGCGAATTTTGTTTTCTGCAGACGATAACAAGAGGAAGCAGTGTATTTATTCTTTTGAATAGTGGCAGCAGCTGGAAACAGTAGCTCTTTTATGAATGTGTGTAGTTGGCACTGGTTTTTTAAATTCTACAAAAGTTATACAGGAACGCGGTCAAGAAATATTTTACATAAAATATCAGTCCGAAAAAGTACAATGTGCAGTGACCGGTTAATCTCAGCTGGTCAATGTCATTGTGTCTAGTATTCGGATATAATTCTTCGACTTTCGACTTTAAGAACTTTCGCTTTTTGGATTACAATAATGGAATTATAGAAGACGATGTCAACAAGAAATGGGCAAGAAAAAATGATTTTTTCTACTTTCTTTTATTATGATTTGAGTTAATTTCACATAAAAAACATGTTATAAAGTAATAGATGCCAGTAATTTAACTTTTATCTATTCAATAAAATTTAATAAATTTAATGTTTAATTTGAATAGTTGAAAGAAAAAATAGTATGTCAACGATTTTAATCAGATGGTTAAAACCATTAATTTAAATTGCAGTTTAATCGCATTTATTTTCCTTTTTAAAATTATCTGGATAAAATCACATTTTTGTAAATTAAAAAATATATATAATCAATAATTCACATAATTAATAAACATTTAAAGCTAATTAAATTACTGAATAAAAAACCTTTAATAGAATAAAAGTGTTTGCAAACTTAAATTTTTAATTTTGCGTTAAGTAATGTTCTGAAATAATTTGCATTGCATGTTTTTATATAATAAAAAATGGATAACTGCTCAGCGATACGGAATCTTCCACATCAAAATTGTATTTATCTTTTGAGCAGTTTCACATCGTTATTGCTAAAAGCAACTTCTTAAATTCTATAATATTAAAAAGGCTGGTGGTGCCAACAAAAATATTTTTTTAAGGTACATTCGTATTCTTTACAAGTTTGTGTTAGAAGATTGACAGTATTATGAGAAGTATGGTAATTTTCTGTTTATTGCAAATATAAAAAAAAAAGATACCTTTTAGCCAATAATTTTTTTATACTTAATTTTGGTTTTTTATATGCTTAAAATGATTTATTCTAACATCCTAGTAATTTCAACTTTAAATAGTGCTTAAAATAGTTCTTTGATTGAAATCAATATAAAATTTACTTGCATAACATTGTATAATGTATATGACGAAATTTTAGTCATATGACATCTATATATGTGACATATGTATAAGGCATATATGAAGCATATCACATAATAAAACACATGAATATTATACAGGATAGGTGTGAAAGTAATGGAAACCCTTCCAGTAATTGACACCCTTGAATGTTTTTGGTTTCTAAAAAAATAACCAATAAAAATTTAGCCTTTATTATTTTTTTTTCATAACTCCCTCTTGCATGTTTTATAAACTGGGTTATCGATGATATACTCTTAATCAAAGCAATCAGGAATCAGAAAATAATGTTTCGAAGTTCTACTGTTTTTCAGTGAAAATCTTAATGAACCTGTTAAAAGCTTAATTCACTTAATAATTTTATATATTCTTTATTTTCTTACAAAACTTCTATGTTTTTGTTTTGGTAGTAATAGAAAACTTTGAAACGTTTAATTACTGAATGTGCAGTATGGACATCCCATGTGGACTTTGCTAAAAATGCAATTTAATTAATGTTCATAGTAGATAAAAATGTTTTGACAAAACTGAAAACCTAAGTAATCAAATTTAATAATTTATATTGCACTTACCATAATGTAATAACACAAATATTATATAACTTTGCTAAAAAAAATTTTATAATCTGGTAATAAATAAAACAAATTAGGAATCAGAGAATATTGTTTAAGGACATAGGGGAAAGAAGTGCTCAATTTCTACCCATTAAAAAAAAAGTTACAGAAGTTGTTAAAAATATACTTATTATTTCCTGTCTTAAACGTTTTTCATTCTTCTCTGACCAAAAAAAAAAAAAAAATAAATAAATAAATAAATAAATAAATAAATAAAAATAAAAATCCCATATTAGTAATTAAATTTATACTTATAGTAGTAAATGGAACTAGTGAATCTGCGGATCAGTGACCTCAAACATCAGTTCTGAACTTTTATTTTGAAATTATTTTATTTAATATTTAAAACATTCAACCTGCAGTATTATTTCTTTCATATATGTAATATTATTTACTGCAAGTAATATATCAAGTAGTTTCGGGGTTGTTTCACTGTTAAAAATAGTGGTAAATATACGAATTTATGCACTAATATTCCAAAACTTTTTTTTTCAGATTTTTTTTAATTACCTTCCTAAATCCACCACTGTCTCTAAAATTTGACAACTGTAATTCCCTGTCATTTATTATTTTAAACCATCTATCTAAAATAATTAAAATATTGATTTTGTAATAATCACAATAATTGATTTAAACAGTGAATAATTATCACATATATTTTATTAATTAATGATAACTTAATTGTTAAATTTATTTGAAAATAATTATTTTGTTTCATTAGTTAGTATGCTTTTGATAAATTCTGATTCTAAATACAGTCATAAAAACAATTATATGTACTATATTTTCTGGAGTGTCGATGACTGGAATTGTGGGTATTTTGATATATTTCTGTTATTTACAATAAAATTTTGATTGATATTGGGAAATGAGACCATGAGAATATTTAAATATTATTGATATATTAATATAATACTGGAAAAACTGGAATATAAAAATTATAGGTATTAATTATAGTTTTAAAGAAATTCCCTAATGGTGTCCATTACCCATCTACCTTATATGACATATAAAACATATATAAGACCTACACATAATATATATATATACGTATATACGTTAAACTATGAATTTGGCTAAATCGCAACTGAAACCTTGGCGTAATCGTACATACACAGACCACTATAATAAGGAAGTACCAAAGCGTAATGGCAGAAGTAGTTGCATCGTCTTCATTTATACTCAAGATTTTCAACTAAAATCTGTATGTTGGAAATATTGCGCTAATAATACACGTAGTTTTATCAAAAGATATTTCTATATTAACTTTAACAGGATGATTCTAATTGGTAAATTAATCAACAAAGATTTAATATCTCTAACTGAGTGAAAAAGTGTTCAAGTCAGGATTCCAACCAGAGACCTTTGACGTATGCTGCCAATGCTCTGCTAACTGAGCCATTCCGGACAAATTTCATCCAGAGAACTATTATTATGTACTTATATGAGTAGTATGTGTTATTCATACGGGTAGTATGTAAAATAATTAAAGTATTATTATATAAGGTTGTGTAATAATAATAAGTACATATTCATATTCACTGGGTGAATTGTGTGCGTTAGATTTATCCAGAATAGCTCAGTTGACAGTTGATAGAACATTGGCAGCTTACGCAATTGGGACCTAGTTCGAATCCTGACCTGGACACTTTTTCACTCAACTGGAAAAATTACAATAAAAGATAATTTTGCTTGAACGTCAGCGTTATTGGTCAGAAATATTGGCAAGCTGTACAGTTTTACATATGTGCTGATACCTTTGGGTGTTAACGTGAGTAAAAGCTTTTAAAGAGAGTGCAAAAATACTCAATGGCAAAAAAGTTTGCAATAACCTTCTACAAAATGAGAGAAACAAAAACATTTTTTTTTTTTTTTTACTTTTTGCCTTGCCCACCACAGCAACAGAAAATAGTCACTGTGTGTATGTTATAAATACAATTAAAGCTGTGGTGTTTTTAGCATGTGTGTGTGAGGAGAATGCATAAATATTTTTCAAAGGCAACATTCATCAAATATTGAAAACAATACAATCTGTTACAGTTGTAAGGCAAGTGAGGGAAATTAAATTTTTAACTTTAATTTAGAAGAAAGTCTGTCTATTGTATATGACTATTTATACATGTTTTACAGTATTTATTCATAAATTGTGAGTATACGATTTTAGGATTCCAAACCAATTCTAACAGAAAGATCGCGTGCAGTAATAATAATTTCAAACGATCCTGTTCTTTTAAATGGTTAGAAACCCAGTGTTAATCACAATTTCGTCACAAATGGCACATATTTCACAAAGTGGTCACAATTCGACTTCAAAGCAATGTCGCTTTCGTCACAAGTTCGTCACAGAGTTATAGCCAAAATAGTCACAAAGGACACATTTTTCACAAATTTGTCACATCGTGACTTCACAAAGTGGTCACAATGGGACGTCACAAACGAGCTCTAAAACGGCCATAACGACTTCACATTGTAGTCACCATGACTTCACATCGACGTCACGTGACGTCACATCGACGGTCACAAAGTCACAGTGTGACTTCTCAGCGACGTCGCTTTGACGTCACCATGCCTTACGGGATTTAACTTGCGGAAATGTAATTGGTATGCAACAGAGTCTTAAATAATCAATTTTGAAAATATGTTTATTGTCGTACTAGGGGGTTCTGCCCCCTGCAAGCTACGTAGGCCAACCCCCGTTCAGACACCGCAGAATCTAAAAACACGCTAATCAGATCGGTTTCAAAAATAATATAGAAGATTGAATTATACTGAAAAAAGCTGTGCAGATGTCCCTGTAAACGGGTTTCCATTCAATTTCCTTTGATTTCAAAAATTAAATGGCGAATCAATTGCTGTTAAGACATCCAATGGTTGTTTTCGTGATTGGTTAAAGAGGATCAGTTAAACGTATGAAAAGAAGCTAAAATAAAATGAATTAAGTGTACAGAGTCTTTGTCTCCCGGTATTTAAAATCAATTTCTATAACAATAGCCTAAGTCATGTGACTATCATCAACAGTTCTGGGCGAACCACATCGCTTTTTATATTCCTGGTGCCATTTTGTTACTTTAATGTTAGCCAGGTACAGGTGATAAGTTGCCAAATATTATTCTATAGCCATCATTTCATCTATATTTTAATAGTCCAAGTCATGTAACTGCCATAAATAAACACGCTCTGATCCCTTCGCTTTTCATATGAAAGTTTGGCCCAGATATCATATACGGCCCCATATTGGCGCGATTTTTTTCGACGCTAATTTGGGGAAAACATCAACAGCATAAACAACAACATCCAGCTTATCAAATCAAGCAAAATAATAATACTATGGCGCCACTTAAGTACCCGTTGCGAATATGACATTGACGTCAGAAAAAAATAGCGCCAATATGGGTCCGTATATGATATCTGTGCCGAAAGTTTTCCCTTTTGATTAAAAAATCAAATTTCTTTTTCGAATAAAACTACATAAAAGTTTGGTGCAAACCATGGTCGCAAAGAATTCTTGGTACTGTTACGCCAGCCGGGTGCAAATTTCGCCAATAGCTATTTTTCAACTGGCCAGTTAGCATTTTTCTTTCGAGTGGTAAATTAAAACATTGCTTTGAAGTTGAAGTTAAATGTCATCGTTTGTTACATCATTTAATATTTGTCCAGATGCCATATACGCACCGAGTTTGGCTCGATTTTTTTTTTTACGAAAATTTGGCGAAAACCTCGTTTTCGAATACCTGTTACATATGTATTTTTGGTACTACTTAGTTTTCCTGTCGACCAAAAATCTATCACCAAACTATAAGATTAAATGCCAATAATGGCTGATCGTAAATGTCACATTCACTTGACTTTAAGCAAGTTACACGTCTTTATGTCATCAAGTGATTTTTATTTCGACGTTTCATTTGTATATTTATTAATGATATACTATTTTCATTGTTCTTTCGTTATTTAAAATAAAAATTGTGTCAATTTGTATAATTTGGCGATTTATATAATTTGGCGAAATGGGTCGATGGAATAAGTAAGTAGTACCGTATTTTTAATTATTTTCTTTTTTTTTTTTTTTTTTTTTTTAAGGAAAATCACCAAAAAAATAATTAACTATAGAACAAAAAAATTTATGTAATTTAAAAAAAGAAAAGAAAATAAATAAACATTTATTATTAAATAAACAACAATAGCCGGGTTACCATGTAAACCCAAATAAAGACATTTTGGCGCCAATTAGGTACCCCGTTGCGTATATGACATCTATGCCTAATGTTTTTCTTTTCATTTCGTTTAAAAAAAATAAAGAATTGAAAGCCATTTATTTTAAATGTTTCAGTTTGTATTAAATAAAATGATAATGAAAAAGAAATTGAATTATGAATAAAAGTAACATGATACATTTCTTACCATACATTTAAGGGAGGCCAAACTTCTCGCCAAAATAGTTTAAAACAGTAACCTTTTCTAAAAACTGAAAAAAAATATATATCTCTTATGATTAAAATTTGAGTTGCCATCATTAGAGAAAAGTATATAAAAATAGAATAAAATTAATATTTCGAAAACTAATTCGAATTTAAAAAATCTAATACCAGTTTTGAAATCTGAGGATCAATATTAATTTTTGGTGTTAATTTCATCGTAAAGTATTCCGTATTTTAGGAGAAATCACCGTGAAAAATAATCAGTTGTTTAATCAGTCGATTCATACTTCCGTTTCATAGTTCCGTTTCATAAATTCGTTTCATTAGGATTTTATATATATAGGGTAGATATAAGATGAAAATGTAAAACATGGTTTATAAATATTAACGCATATTTAATTTATAGAAAGTAATCTTTAAATAGCACAACATACGACACAACTCAGTCATTGATGTTTAGAAAATAAAATAAATTTTGAATAATTATACACATCCAAAATTATTTTATCCTTTTTAAATTTACCGTTTTATTTACATATAAAACATGCAAATTATATCTGATACAAAATTTAGCAAACCACTTAGGATTATATGGTGAATTTTATGATTTATTAATGGAGAATAGAGATAAACCATTTTTGATGGTTGGAAATTTAAAATATTTAAAAGTTAAAATTGTGAAAAGTGTATTATTGGTTGTTTTTGAAAATTACTAAAATTGTACCTGAAAACTGTTGCCTTATTAATTTTGGATTTGGAGGCAGGTTTTGATTTTGTTTAATTGAGTGAGTGTTAAAATAAATTATATTTATAATTTAATGTCTTAAATGCATTTAGAAATATATTGATAACGTCCATTCTGCTTTGAAATAATACTTGCTTCACAAAAGCAGTAAACTATACCTAAACTTTATTATCTTCCTATTTACAGAGAGTAAAATTATTCCATAGATGTTTTGTGTCAAAAATTCGAATTCCATTCTAATTCTAATTAAGGCTGATTTATAAAAAATGTTTCTATTTTCCGATGTGTCTATCTATACTAATAAAATATCAAATGTGTGTGTAAACAAATGTGTGTGTGTGTGTCTGTGGGACCGTGTGTCTTTGTGCGATGGCTAGCGAAATCTACCACACGTAGAAGTCTGAAAATTCAGGAGTGATTAGTCCAAGAAAGGACCTGATCCACCTGAGGCTCAGATTTTTAATTTCTTAAGGGGCGGTGCCCCTGGCCCCTTTAAGTTTTTATGCACTAAATTGTTAATAACATGCCTATTTCCTACCCGATCTTCGTCGTTTTTGGAGTGAATTCTCCTTTCCGTTTATGCCCCATTTCTACATTAAGGGCAAGACCCTGGCACCCTTGCAAGGGGCCCTATACAGGGCCCCATGAAGTTTTACTGCACTAAATTGTTAATCACATGCCTCTTTTCTATCCGATCTTATTCGTTTTCCGGGGTGAATTCTCCTTTCAGTTTCTGACCCATTTCTACATTTCAGTTAAGACCCTGGCACCCTTGCAAGGGGCCGGTACTGGGCCCCTTGAAGTTTTAGTGCACTAAATTGTTAATAACATGCCTGTTTTCTATCCGATCGTCTTCGTTTTTTGGGGTGAATTCTCCTGTCAGTTTCTGCCTCATTTCTACATTTTAGTTAAGACCCTGGCACCCTTGCAAGGGGCCCGGTACAGGGCCCCTTGAAGTTTTAGTGCACTAAATAGTTAATAACATGCCTCTTTTCTATTGGATGTTCTTCGTTTTTGGGGTGAATTCTCCTTTCAATTTCTGCCCTATTTCTGCATTTCAGTTAAGACCCTGGCACCCTTGCAAGGGGCCCGGTACAGGACCTCTTGAAGTTTTTGTGCACTAAATTGTTAATAACATGCCTCTTTTCTATCCGATGTTCTTCGTTTTTGGAGTGAATTCTCCTTTCAGTTTCTGCCCCATTTCTATAAGGGACATTCAAATGAAACCCGGTCACTACTGTAAAGTAAGGATTTTACAACACACACAGTACCCAAACTCAAAAATAGTCGTATTCCTCGTCATGATAACGTTGCAGATGGCTCAAAGACAGCGCCATTCGAGTATTGAGCTGTTCGGCGGTCAGTTGGTGGGGAAACCACTTTACACAAATTTTTTGAAAGTTCAAGTGTGACTGCAATGTGGTGTGAGTGGTTCCCACGCTAATACCCAGTAACCGATGGATCTCGTCCACAGTTATTCTGCGGTTGGCCAAGACTATATCATTCACTTCCGCAATTATTTCCGGTGTGATGACATAATGAACATGTCCAGGATAAGCATCGTCTTCCAGTAACTCGCGCCCGTCAAGGAATCTTTTGCGCCTTTCCACAACAGTTGAACGACTCAGACTGTACTCAACGAAGACAACTTTCATCTGTCGATACAGTTCACGGGCCCCAACTCCCTCCGCCGCTAAAAACCGAATCAGTCCTCGTTGTTTCTGCTTACTCACCTGCATGTTCAGTAGTGGACGATAACTTGAGTGACTACCTTCTCTTCGGCGTGCAACCACATTGTTACTATGCAACGTGAAGCGTTGTGCATGCGTCAGTCTTTCTACCAATAGATGGTGCCGCCATACACGTAGTTACGTGGCGCCCCCAAACGTTTAATGCAAAGTTACACGCAATGACCGGGTTTCAATTGAATGACCCTTATACATTCAGTTAAGACCCTGGCACCCTTGAAGCTTCAGTGCACTAAATTATTAATAACATGCCTCTTTTCTATCCGATCTTCTTCGTTTTTGGGGTGAATTCTCCTTTCAGTTTCTACCCCATTTCAACATTTCAGTTAAGACCCTGGAACCCTTGCAAGGGGCCCGGTACAGGGCCCTTGAAATTTTAGTGCAGTAAATTGTTAATAACATGCCTCTTTCCTATTCGATCTTCTGCGTCTTTGGGGTGAATTCTCCTTTCAGTTTCTACCCCTTTTCAACATTTCAGTTAAGATTCTGGCACCCGTTCAATGGGCCCGGTACAGGACCCTAGGACCCCTTGAAGTTTTCGTGCACTAAATTGTTAATAACATGCCTCTTTCGTATCCGATCTTCGTCGTTTTTGGAGGAATGCTCCTTTCAATTTCTGCCCCATTTCTGTATTTCAGTTACGACCCTGGCACCCTTTTAAGAGGCCCAGTACAGGACATTTTGAAGTTTTACTGCACTAAATTGTTAATAACATGCCTCTTTTCTATCCGATCTTTGTCGTTTTTGGGTTGCTTCTCCTTTCAGTTACTTGTCCCATTTCTACATTTTAGTTAAGACCCTGGAAACATTGCAAGGTGCCCGGTACAGGGGCCCTTGGAGTTTTAATGCACTAAATAGTTTATAAATTGATTATTTTTTTTATCAGACCTTAATTTTTTGGGATATTTTCTCCATTTAGTTGTTCTCCCGTTTCTACATTCCAGTTAAGACCATGGGCCCGTCTAGGGTCCCGTAGGGCCCAGTCCAGGGCCCCTTAATTTTTTCTGTTACATGAGTTTTTCACACCGTAATTTTCTCCCCTTCTAGTGCGTAATTTTAAAGTTGTGACTTGAACTTTTCTCCTTAGACCAACACTCACGTATTTTTATTGGGGTCCCAGTTCCTTTTTTTAAGCATTTCCCCAATTTTTTGAACATTTCTTTCAAATTATATTCTAATGGTTAATGCATACCCTATGCTTAATCTTGACTAATAGAAGATCTAAAATTCCAAGTACTAAAACATTTTAACTTTTTTTTTATGTTAGGGCCCTGTTCTGAATAATGAGTTGGCCCCTTTTGGGCTCCCTATTATAACTCCCTTAAAAATATTGCGATTCACTAGCTTTTTTTTTCTAACAACATCTTAGGTTCTCCAGCAATTACATGAACGACAAAAAAAATATTTCAGGTTTCAACTACCACCAATTTTGAATATAAATTGTCTTCTTGGGGGTCTTGGTGCACCTTCTTTCAAAAGGATCCGAATTCCTTGCAATTTTCTTTACCATAGTTCTAGCGTCCTCCGATTACAGTAAAAACTACAAAAAATCTATTTATACCACACTACATGCCACTTAAGTCCTTTTCCCCTTGAGGTCCGGTACACGGCCTCTTGAAGCTTTTGCATCATAAATTATTAATAAATTTCACCTCTTAAACCGATCTTCATTTTTGAAACCACTTTTCCATTTAGTTATTCTCTATTATTCTTATATTCTCTATTATTTAGTTATTCTTCAGTTATTCTTCAGTTATTCTATTTAGTTTCTATATTCCAATTAAAATCCTGGGCACCTTAGGGTCCTTTAGAGCCCGATCCGGGCCGTTTGAACTTTTTGTGTTCTATACATTTTTTACACCGTAATTTTCTCACCTTCTCATTGCATAATTTTAAATTTGAGTCTTAGACACTTCCGCCTAGATCAACACCATATCATATCACAATCATATTTTTATTGGGGCTCTAGGGCCCCCTTTTATGCATTTACCCCATTTTTGCGCATTTTTAAAAAATATTATTCTAATGCTATTTCATACACTATGAGTAATTTTGACTAATTGAAGATCTAAAACGCTAAGTACTAAAACATTTAAACATATTTTCATGTTAGGGCGCTGCTTTCAACAATCAGTTTGGCTCTTTTGAGCCCCTGTTATAGCTCCCTTAAAAACGGTCCAATTTACGAACTTCCTTTTTTCTAACAACGTCTTAGGTTCTCCAGCTACTACATGAACGACAAAAAAAAAAAAAAAAAAAAAAAAAAAAAAAAAAAAAAAAAAAAAAAATTGCAGACTTCAGCTACCATCAATTTTGAGTATTAATCGTCTTCTTAGGGCCTTTGTTACAGCTCATTTAAAAACTATCCTATTCTATTGCAATTTTCTTTAACATAGTTTCAGCGTCTTCCAGCTACTTTAAAACCCCTAAAAGATTTTCTTATACCCAATTACATTCCAGTTAAAACACTGGCCCCCAGGTCCCGGTCTTTCTATATACCTCAGCTACCACCTTTTTCGAATATTAATCTCCTTTTTCAGCATCAGCTTACATCTACTCACTACAGCCGTAATTTAAAAATAGCGTTACTTTAAAGGTAACTTTAGATAAGGGATTTCATCCGTTTATTAAATATCGTGTTAATGCTAACAGTAATTCATGAAATTTACAAGTTGAGGGGACATCTTCTATCGCTTTGTGGCGTGCTATTTCCTCGGGTTTAAGGGTCCAATTTTACTGTATTTGCTTCCTTCAATTTAGATTACAATTTAGCTACTTTCTGTATTATGAAATTTATCTTATACTTTAGTTACCAACAGTTTCTAACATTAATGGTGCTTTTTTTTATTTTATGGGCTTGATTCCTACGAGGATATTCTCACTCAACTTGGTTTTAGATTGTCTCCTGCACGTGCGGGCACTTCCGGTAAATGCTGCCATAGGTAGTGGGGATCTAGATTACAGGTTCATTCGGAAAGAAGTTTGATGGGAACACGCTAGACGCTGCGGAAGGCAATGAGGCCTCCGAAATTAGGTTCATTTAAAAGAATTTCCAAAGATATAAAATCATACAAACTTAAGTTTTGTTTAAGGTTATTATTTACAAACCCCGTGCAACGCCGGGCGGGTCTGCTAGTAATTTAATAAGAAAATATGGCAAAGTTTACTTATATTACATAAATTGAACATGTATGTGTTTAAAGCTCTGTCTTGAAATAGATCTCTAACAGACAAAATATCTATCTCTCTCTATATATTTTTAAATATATACTGCTTTAAACAAGTTGTGTAATTTTATACAAAAATATTAATATTACTAAAACTGAAAATATCTCATTCATATAGGATTCAATAATTTTTAAATTACAATCGTCTTAATTTATTTGCAAAAAAATTCTGTTTACGTGACATCAATTAATTTTAAAAGTATGACTTTGTGCGAAATATCTACGTCTATATTTCAGTGATCGAGAAGCGTGATATACTTTTATTGAACTTACAGCACTTAATCCATCTTAGTTTTTTGATATTTCCAAGTTTATGAATTCTTTTCAGAATGAATATTTATTCTTTGAATAATAATTATTACACAATTTAATGGATTATGTCATTTGTAACATAATTTTTTCTTTTTAAGCTGTAACATTATGTCATTTTACATAGTCAAATGGAAAATATTTAGTAGAAATTTTGAAATTATGGTTCAAAATTAAAAATAAATTAAAAATTTTAAATATGATGAAACAGCGATCCAAAATGATCTATTTCATTCTTATATTCGTAAAGAGAAAACTAAAAAAGGGCGTAAAATGGAATATTCCAAGGGATAAATCCATTCCAAGGGCTAAATATTTCCATAATGTTAATTTTTTCTGATGTCAAATGTTTAGCTAAAAATTTAGAAGATGAACGTGGATCACTTTTGGAAAATAATAGATTGTTTTCAATAAAACAGACTTCATTGTCTTTTTCAAGAACACATGCCTGATATATTTTTAAAGAAATGTTTGTATTGTTTCATCATTAATAATTGGTATTTACCACATCAAGCATGTATTTCGTGTTTTCCATGTACATTCCTTTATATATATATATTTTTTCATGGTTGTGCATAATTGATTACCTAATATTTTACTTATATTATGCAATTATTATCATAATGCAATCATTAGTTTTATATGAATACGAACGAAAAAGAAATACTTGTATAGTAAATAAGTACTATACGTGACATAATTTGTAGCGAGCTTGGGGATACACAAAACAACACCCACTATACCCAAGTATTTGCAAGCATATTTGAGAGGTAAAAACGTTTGTTGAATGACGGAGTATGATGAAGAACGGCGAGTTTAAAAGTTCTGTTTATATACTTTACCATTGCAATTATATATTTTTTGATTTAATTTAATTTAATGCACGATATACAAATGTAAATATGTACCAAAATATAGAAACATATCAAATAAAACCTCACGAAATTGGACCACAAATAAACATATTTTAGTAAAGTAAAAGAATAAACAGATGTGTCTAAAAACTTCGTCTTTCGTTTCACTGTAAGTTTAATTCTTATCCCTCTACTTTAATCTCTCAAAATAAGAATTTCAACATTTTGGTATAAATATAGTGATATCCCTCTGGAATTCATGCGGTAAAGGTCTGAAAATAATATGTAGTTTTAACTTTTAGTTTTTCAAATCTTTTATTTATTTCTGATATATATAAAAGTTTTTTTTTGTGATTTTATTTCATTATTATCTTTTTGGAATACTACTTTAAAATATTATTTCACAGCTGAGAGTTATTGCACGAGTATGTAAACATTAAAAAATTTTAATGAAAGAATTTTCAAAAGTAACATAAACATGACGTTTTTTAATGGTTTAATTTTATTTTAATATATTATAGTACAGTCTAACAATAATTGGGTTTTAAATTGTTATAACTATCCAAATGGTTGGGGGTGTGGCTAAACTTGAATTAATTAGGGAAAAGCAGAAAATAATTTTAATGCCTTTAGTTTACGTCTTTAATGAAGAGTTTTGTTGGTGATGATTAGATCTGTATTGTTTCCCCTTCGTAGTAGGTGAGCTTTACTAGCAAACAACCTATTTAAAATAGAAAAATACATTTTTGTTTTTTTTTATTAGCAGATCAATATCTCAAAACAACCAATTCTGTCAAAAACTTAGCTTTTATAATATTGCAGTGTTTAAATTCTGAGAATTTTTTTTTCTCCCAAAGTTAACATCTTTGTTTAATATTAAGCTCACAACTCTATTTCAATGTTTTGCCAAAATTGTTAATCAAGAGCTTCAAGCCAGAATGGACCAAGTTATCAGCCCAACATGGCTCCCATTTTTATATAGATGTATTTTTTTAATTTCATTAAAGCCTTCACATTGTTTTTATAATAATGTTGCGGTTTTATTTTGTAGCTTTATCCGCTACGAGGAAATTAATAATTAAAATAATGCATTTTTTCGTGATTTTAAGAGTATTTCAGATATGATTCAAAAATGGTGGGAAATATTGTTTTTTATTTCTGATAATGACGTAGAATTATTATTTTGAGTAAATAAAAGTGCATACTAATTAGAATTAAGGAGGTTGAAAAAAAGTAGTAGCACTGAGGTGAATGTGTGGAGAAGCGGGCAAATAAAAGTGCAAGCCTAATGTTTCTAGCTAGAATTAATGTCAACAAACAACACAATTTTAATTTTCTGTATGTTACGGAAAGGGATAAGATGGTTTTAATAAAAATGTCGGGCTAGCTCAGATTCAAATCACACATAAATTTCACATAATTTCCAGATAATAATTTCTCGGGGTATAACTTTTTAAATATTTTTTATTTAATCTTTGTAAGACGGCACATCACAAATAGCACGGCACATAACACACATATAATAACACAGATATAACTTTTTACATGTTACCACCGCTCAAAAAAAGAACAGAATTCCAACGAACTCACAGCATTTCTCATTCGGCAAAGCTCACGCAAGCTAGTCACGTGATTGCCGGTCAAGTCTATTTTTGAAACGGGTGGTGCGCGTTACATCCTCCCCCTCTGTTTCCGATCTATGTCTCGGAGAGGAAACAGGATACATTCTGGGTCTTCCTCTTTTTCTCAAGGGTGCAACTGGAATTGTTTCAGATTCTTGAAAAGGTGACAAGGCGGAAACGCGGTAAGACCCAATTTGCTCAGTAGGATTGTCCAGGCTAGCAATGTCATATGTCACTAGTGACTTTTGAGTCAAAACTATGTATGGCCCATCTCTCTTAGGCATACATTTTGCTGTTTTATTTTTACTTACTTTGCTCACAGGATGTAGGGTTACCCATACTTTATCACCAGGTGCGAAATACACTCGTCTACGATTTTTATCGTAATATTTCTTTCGCTGATCTTGTTTCATTTCAACACGCTCTTTCACATTTTTTGAAATATTTGTAAGGCGTTTAATGTATGGGGTTATCTTCGGAACAAAACTGTCATTTTCCACAACAGCTCTAAAATCGTTCACTACATCATAAATTGTTCTTAGTTCTCGACCTAATTGCAGATAGGCAGCAGTTTGTCCTGTTGTGTCAGATTTAGCAGAGTTCATAGCAAATCTAATAAAAGGAAGTTTATCAATCCAGGAACTGTGTTCATCCCCAACAAAGATTGCTATTCAAGGTTTCAAGTCTCTATTTTTGCGTTCGACCGGATTGGACTGAGGATGGTACAAAGGTTTCAACGATTGGTCTATTCAAAGAATGTAACAAACTTGTTGTAGAACAGCGCTCACAGACTGAGGATCGTTATCACTTATGAGTCTTCTTGGTATACCATAACGAAGTAAGATCTCTTTTATCAGGGTAGTTGCACATTCTTGTGCAGTGGCAGTTGTTAAGGCAAATAGTTTCACCCACTTAGTGGCACAATCTTCTACTATAAAAATCCATCGATGGCCATCTTTACTAGGAGGCAATGGTCCAAAGAGATCAAGGCTGAGGGTCTCAAACCGCTGCGCAGAAGCAGGTGTTCGTAATAAACCAGCTGGTTTCTGATTTGTTGTTTTATAACGGGCGCACTCTGGGCACTTCTTAACATATTCAGAAATGTATGCTCTCATGCCTGTCCAATAACATCTCTTAGCAATTCTCTGATAAGTTCCTGCTTCACCATAATGTCCGGCTGAGGGGTCGTCATGATGAAGTTTCAAAATATTTTGTCTTTCTTGTACTGGAACGACCAGTTGCGCTTCTTCGGCATCTGATTCTGGAGCATACCTATAAAGCACACCTTGATTCATCAGGAATCCTCTATCAGTCCAGTTGGCGAAATCGTCGCTTTTCTGTTCGTCTTCGAAACAATCTATAATCTTCTTAAGGTTTTCATCTTGCAACTGCGCTTCTCTGATATCTTTTGGACTTCTTGTCGGCAGGTCTATGCTGACAAAATTGCATGTTTCACAGAAAGCGATTCATGATTACAGACAGGGCATGACAGCATGTCAGCCACAACATTAGATTTTCCAGGTTCATATTCTATTTTCTTCTTAAGATTTTCTTTCTTAGCTGGAGCCAACCGATAAGGTGGCACAGCAACAGGACCAGGAGCACTATCACATGTATTGATACGATGCTCCACAAACGGGGTTGTCTCTCCCCCTGGTTGAAAACATTTTTCATACATTTTCAGAACATCATTAATTTTGTCCCTTTCATCGGAATTTAGATTTTTACTTTCATCTTCACGTAAAGCGTACGGATTGACTTCGACCGCACCAGCTAATGTACCATTTTCTTCTTCGTATTCATCTACAAAACAAAACTTTTCCTCAGGTTTGTCTCTGAAATACCATGTTTTGTGGGCAGTATCTAACACTATGTTAGCATTGTGCAAGAAGTCCATACCTAAAAGAATTCTATTGCCCTTGACATCTGGTTATACAATGAACTCGGTTTCGAAGAAACGGCCTTCAATCTATACGGACACAGTAGCAACAAAGTGTCTCTAACCACCGTATTTCCGTCAGCTAATATTACTTCATGAGTATGAGGATTCAGGGCAACACCAGTTTTTAAAAATAATTGATACATACGTTCTCCCGCAACAGAACGATTCGCTCCCGTATCTACACAGACTAGCACCTTCTTATTGCAGATCGTGATAGGCACATTTAGAGCTGAAACTGATGATGTATTTAAACTATATAGCTCAAGACGATGTGCTTGATCAGTTTGTTTTTTAACCGTAGGGGAACAATCTGGACACTTCTTCTTTATAAATCCCTATTTACCACAACCATAGCAACCAATATCGGATTCTATGCGTCGATTAGCAAACTTAGGAGGAGATCGGTCTTCTTTTGGAGGCTTACTCTGCTTCCAGTTATTTTCTCGACGAGAAAACTCTTTTTTATCTTGGGGTACAACCGGATCTCTTTTATGAGACGTAGATCTGATAATGTCATAAGCATCTAATTTTTCGGCAAGGTCGGCTGGCGAATTTAAATTTTCCCAAACGTCTAACATATGTTGTTTGCATTCAACAGGTAAGCGCCTTTTCATTTGATCAGCTATGATAAGATCCTGAAGAGCTTCAAAAGACGTTACAGTTAATTCTTTAAGCCAGTTTTCAAAATAAGCTCGAAGTTCGAAATAATAATCTCTCCAAGTAATTTCATTGGCCTTGCGATGAGTAAAGAACAGCTGCCTAAACTTTTCGGCACTAATTTTAAACCTTTTTAGAAGTAAATCTTTAACATGTGAAAAATTTGAAGCGTTTTTTCTGATTCACGAGCGATAAACGTAGAGATAGAAGATGGTACAACACTGAATAAATACGAAACCCACAGATGCTCTGGTACCTTCGAGAGCTTTAATTGACGTTCCAGGAGTACCAAAAACAAGGTTACATCATCAGTTTCTGGCCTGAATGTAGGCAACAGCTTTTGGATATCTATCTTACTCTCCGGGTGAGACGTTACCCCTGCTGCATTACCACCTACCGCTCCACTGGAAACACTTTGGCTCTCAGCCTGTAACTTGAGCTTCTCAAGCTCAAAATTCATCTCAAGTTTTTTTAACTCTAACTCTTCCGCTCTATGCTTCTCTTCTAATTCAAGTTTAAGCTGTTCTAACTCTGCTGCTTTTTGTTTTTCCTCTAATTCTGCTACTTTTTGTTTTTCTTCTAAGTCTAGCCTGCGCTGTTCTTCTTCTAAGTCTAGCCTGCGCTGTTCTTCTTCGCGAGTCGAAATTTGGTTTCTGACTAATGAATTTACAAAATCAACTTCGTACGAGGGGTAGGATTTAATTTTTTCACGCAATGTGACAACTGTCATAGAGGGTTGCACATCTAAATTCATTTCTAACGCAACCTGATATAAATCCTCTTTGCGAGCTTTATCCAGTTCAGACATTTTAAACTTTAGCAAAACAACAAAACGAGTACCCCAGTAATGCCGAAAATTCGTTTAAATTAATCCCCAACGTGAGCTTTACCTTTACAACTCATATAAACAAGACTTTAATAAAACAAAATAGTAATCTTCAACCTTAACAAAACTCTTACTACAAACGAAACAAACTTTAAATCCCTGCAGGTATAAATAAACTGGATTGTCATAATGCGACATTTAATCTGAACAATATTTTAACCAATATAAAACCATTTACTGAATAGTTAACACTTTCAAACAATATTCTAAATAATATCAAACACATAAATGAATAATTAAAATTTCAAACAATATTATTATTATTATATTACTAAGACTACTTAATATCGGTTTCACTCAATGTAACTTTAAAAGAAAAGAAAGTTTCTTTTATAAACAAACAATAAATGCAAAAACTTACTCATTCTGTGTTTGAAAATCACATTCAAGGTTTTTCATCAGTAAATCAGGAACTCAAATATTAATTACTTACGTTTAGCATTAAATAACAGCAACCATTTAAAATAAAAATTGTAATAAATTCTCTCCAAAACCAATAAAAAAAATAATAAAAATAAACACATATCTTTATGAGAATTGCGATAAAATAATAAATCATTTTAATAACTTCTAATTTGACTGACAACAGTTTATTTTCCTCTTTTAAAAAATCAACGAACGTAAATGAATATTTACTTATTTTGCTTTCGCTCTCACTCACTCTTTTTTTTTTCCTTATTTTTTCTCAAAAAATATCTTACTTAAAACAAAGTAAAAATTAATGATGCAAGAACAGAATCAAAAGTAATTTTCAGAATAATTGGTGAGGGAGGGTGGAAAGGAAAATATACAATACATAAATGACAGGAAAAATAATAGAATGAATTAAAATTAATAATGTTAAGTATATGTTTAGAACACGAGAATATCGAGAATGTTACGAAATATTATGGATCCATTCTATTTGAAATCGCTTTTGAAGAAAATATTTTGTAGAATAAACAAACCTTGTAGAACAAGTAACTGTAGGCCATGTGAACAAATGAATTGAAAGGTTTTTAAAAACACTCGTATCGTAGATTTTTTCTTGGTCGTAAACAAAACAATTTGCAGAACTTTAACTTTCGAAAATAAGAACCCATATCACATCGTGTAAAGCTGATGCATGAAAATGGCAAAGGTAACGAAACAAATTTAATTTATAGAACATGGCGAACATACCTCACAAGCTTACGACGACGAATTATTCTGTAGAATTATAGGAACATATTTTTACACGCAACGACGAAATCTGTAGAATATTAGGAACATATTTCACACACACACGACGACTTAATCTGTAGAATTTTAGGAACATATTTCACACACTGACGAGGACTTAATCTGTAGAATATTAGGAACATATCTCACTCTCACACGCAGACGACCAGTCGTACCATTTTTTTCTGCATGCTAGTTGAAAACCACACTTTATCAAGATACTTCTTAATTAAAAATATATTACTATATCACTTGACTTGAAGAATGATGAAATAATATTGCGAACGCTTTTGAAAAATTAGTATGTGAAAATGTTTCTTCGAATTCGTGGCCCCACGTTGGGCGCCAATTGTCGGGCTAGCTGAGATTCAAATCACACAGAAATTTCACATAATTTCAAGATAATAATTTCTCGGGGTATAACTTTTTAAATATTTTTTATTTAATCTTGATAAGACGGCACATCACAAATAGGACGGCACATAACACATATATAATAACACAGATATAACTTTTTACATGTTACCACCGCTCAAAAAGAGAACAGAATTACAACGAACTCACAGCATTTCTCATTTGGCAAAGCTCACGCAACCTAGTCACGTGATTGCCGGTCGAGTCGATTTTTGAAACGGGCGGTGCGCGTTACAAAAATCATTTTAATAGATTATTATAGATAGGTATGCCAGCGCTTAAAGTTAAATTAATAAAAGTGTAAAAACTTGAAATATTGAAGAAACATATTTTACGATTTTACACGAATTACTTTTTGCGAGTGTACTTTCTTTAATCACTTGCATTTATTTATAAATATGCAAACAACCCGTTATATAATTCAGTAATAAGTTGGATGCAATCTCTTTTTTTAAAAGCGAGTGTTTTACCCCAGAAATAACAATGCGAAAATGACCATGATATGAAACAATATGTTCCATAGAGGAACATCCATAAAATGCCTTAAGAAGCAGGTATATAGCGGTGAAAATGCGGTAATTGACCGGAATGGGTACACTGTAGAAATGTAAAAAAATTTAAAAAGTTGTAATTCTTGTGAAAACATTTTATAAAAAATTACCATGAAATGTTAGTTTTATTTGTCATAAAAATCTAAATATATTGATATATTAACATAAAAGGGATATTATTTAAATGAAAAATCTTTATTTTGTTATCCACATTATACATAGCTATCTACCCCGACCTTGGAGAAATTGACTGAAATTTTCTGTAATCGTAATTGCGGAGCCAATATAACACAGATGTAGCCACACAATTTTTGATAATCCGGTACTTTAAGAAATAATTTGAAAGTATGCTTCGCATTCCCTTTTGGTCCACAAAACTTCGAAGAATGTTCCTTTATTTTTGATATGCTGCCACCACCGATAATAATTACATGATATCAGACACGCTGTGAGAGGCTCATCTAAAATAATACTAACTCATTCAATTAGAATTAACTAACAATTTGTTTACACATTATTTAGAAATAACAAAACAATATTTACAATTAAGAACTCGGATATAGATGATCGGGCCCGACATTAAATTACATTTAGAAATTACTCTCTGCGTACTCTCTGCTACCTCTCACACTACGTTAGTTAAAATAGATTTATCGAAAATCCCATTTGGTCTCTTGTTATATCGACGCTATCCTCCAAGAGCCTCACACAACTTAATAAACTCTCTGTCCTAGAACTCTACTCAGCGAAAAAGTAACCACATACATTCAGGTCCATGCATGAACTGATTTCTTTCAGGTATCTCACTCCTCTTCCAAAACAGCCCATACGGGGTTTCCCCTCTGCCACCAGAGCCCACTTCCCTTCATCGAACCTCAACTGTCACATTCTCGTGACGTCCATTATCTCGATAGATAGTCGGTGAAAACTTTTGTCTGCCTTATATCAGGTAAGCATTTGACTAAGCAGAGGAACTGCTATTCATTGACGCAACAAGATTGTTCATTTAATGGTTTCTAACTATAATATGTGACATTAACTTCAAGATAAGAAATAAAGGTAACCTTAAGATTCCCTCTACATATAATGTGACATGAATGCAATATATAAGTAAAAACATAAAATCATATAACAGTAATTCGAAATAGTTTCTACTCATCAGAACCTGACAGACCGTATGATCTATAATACCGCAAGATAAGTAAAAATGCCTTACAATATATATTTTTTAAAGCTTGAACTTGTATTTTTCGTTGTTTTGATATTTCTGAAAAATAATTAATGCTAAATCGCAACTAACAATTCTAAACAACTTAGATTCCGAGGTATATCAAAGAAATGGAAATTGAAACTTTCTAATTAATAATTCTGTAACATTTCACTGTGTTAAGGTAAATCAATGCGCTAATATGGTTTTACTGTCCCAGTTTTCGATTTAAAGACTGCATTCATCGAAATACATTATGCTTAATTTAGTAGAAGCACCCTAAAAAGAAGTGGAGATTTAGGATTCTACAATTTTTGATAAAAAATAGATATTTCTTATATTTCTTAACATATAAAAATTGAATTAAGCATATTTTATAATCATATTCCCGTTTCCAAACAAACTGAATAAACATGACAAACGCAATTTGTAATTACATTGCAGAAATTTCAATATGAGTTTATTTCGTATTTTCGTATATCACTAATATTCTGCCTTTATTTAATTATTTCAATGGAGTGATTCTCATAATAAGTGAACTTGATTTAAATTTAGATTTGCAATAATTTACTAAAATTCGTTTAAATGTATTTTTTTTCTATTATTTTTTATTATGTACAATTGATCAATGTTTCACAACCGAATTCGGTCTTATTCTAAGCTTATGAACTATTCAGAATCCATATGTTTAAAACAGATTATACGAAAGAGTTCAGAGAAATAATGTAAAGGCTTATCGATTATGTCCCATCGCAAAGGTCTGTTCAGAATATATTTGTAACTCTAAGACTAAAAGCATAACACATTATTTTATAACTTCCGCATATGTTAATGAATGCGTTACTATACAAATTGTGTGCCTTTCAGAGACGAATATTAGTGAAAAATAGGGAAGCTCACATATAATAATGAATAATATAAATAGTTGTTTTTTTTTCAGTTAAAATTATTAAAAAAAAATCCGACGATTTTCATGTTAATGGTTTCACTTTCAAAAGAAACTAAAATTTTGGGAGTAGACCAAAAAGCATTTTCAAGTAAAGAATTAACTAAAAAACAACTTAAATCAAGGAAAATGCATTAAAACATAATGGCACTCGCTCACAAAATAAAGAAATACACTGAAGGCTGAATAAATACAGCTCATGTAAACTTTTTTGGGGGGTTTTTTTGTCACGTATAACAGAAAGCATCTTTAATCATAAAAGTACAAAAAAAAACTGGAAAGGAATTTTCACTATTAGTCTTTCCGCTAACACAGAAATACTAAGATCAAGGATCTGACAGAAATATTCAGATCACTAAAAAATCGTATGTTTGATTCATCATACTATTTGTGTTTCCTTTAAACAACAAAGATTATACTGTTCATCAAATTCAGCTATATACAGGGTGTCCAGCGAATAAGACCCTGATTTCAAAATTAAATATCTCAAAAACAAAGATCAATAGAATTATGCTGTAAACGGTTTGTTTATTAGCTAAGCTGTAAAAATGTTATACAGAAGTTTCAAAATTTAGTTGCAAAAATCGTTAACAGATGGCGATATAATTGCAATACTTGTAAACTGAGCATTGAAGTCCAGAACACTAGCGTCTCATTCCTAGACGGCTTCCTATGGAAGAACGAAAATTGGGAAAGAGCACTTTTTCGTTCGGGTGATGGGCAGAAGTGGAGACATCTGGTCAGAGAATTATTGCACCAGCTTCAATTTTAGAGAATTTCAATTAATAGAATTTTCAATAAAAAATTTAGCAATCATTATATAAGAACTGATTAAAATATTTTATTTGGATAATGTGCAGAAGCGGAGACATCTGGTCACAGAATTATTGCATTAGCTTTAATTTTAGAAAATTTTAATTAATAGAATTTTCAATAAAATGTTTAGAAATCATTATATAAGAACTTACTAAAATATTTTATTAAATTCAATTTTTAATGCTATATAATTATTTAAATCAAAATGCATATATTTAGAAAAATAATTTCATATTTTTTATTTATTTTTTATATTTTTAAATCACGGCATAATATTTTGGTATTATTGTTTATACCTGAATTATTATAAAGAAAAAAGTAATTTTGCACTTTTCATTTATATTTTTAAATCACGGCATAATACTTTGGTTGTAGCACAACACATATATTTCTTTTCTTTGTAAACAAAATTTTAGAGACCGAAATTATGCATTAAATTATTTCTTTTTTAAAAGGAATTGATGATAAGTCATATTATCAACGTCAAAGAAAAAGTATTTTGGATGCTGCATTCCTTTCCAACACTTTGGATCCCGTCGCTAGAAGATGCACCATATTTCTGTGCTCAGTGATAAAAAAAATGAAAACGAGTTTTTAAAATTAAAATTATTTTTTTAACTTAATTAAGTTTTTAAAAATAGAAAATTTGTATTTTTTCATTCAAACTATTCTCTACAATTAAAAAAAAATGATTTATGAATCATTATTATAAATGCTCAAGGATTTTTTAAAAAGGGGTTTCTTTTAGCTTAATTAAATTTTAAAACAGAAACTTTGGATTTTTTTATTCAATCTTTTTTCACAGTTTAAATAAATATTAAAAAGTAAAAAATTCCATTTTTTTTCAAAACTTCCTCTACTTGGATTCGATTTCACGATCTACCAATTAGGAGAGAAAATACATACCATAGAGATAGTGGTATCCGGACCGAAGTAGCTTATAACAAAATTTGAAACAAATCTCAATTCTGTCAATACATGGCTCCGCTTCTGCACATTACCCAAATAAAATATTTTAATAAGTTCTTACATAATGATTTTTAAAGTTTTTATTGAAAATTCTATTAATTGAAATTCTCTAAAATTGTAGCTGATGCAATAATTCTGTGACCAGATGACTCGCTTCTGCACATTACCCAAATAAAATATTTTAATAAGTTCTTACATAATGATTTTTAAAGTTTTTATTGAAAATTCTATTAATTGAAATTCTCTAAAATTGAAGCTGATGCAATAATTCTGTGACCAGATGACTCGCTTCTGCACATTATCCAAATAAAATATTTTAATATCTTCTTATATAATGATTGCTAATTTTTTTATTGAAAATTCTATTAATTGAAATTCACTAAAATTGAAGCTGAGGCAATAATTCTGTGACCAGATGTCTCCACTTCTGCACTTCACCCAAAAGAAGAAGTGGTCTTTCCCAATTTTCGTTCTTCCGTAGGAAGCCATCTAGGAATGAAACGCTAGTGCTCTGGACTTCAAAACACAATTTATAGGCATTTCGATTACAGCGCCATCTGTTAGTGGTTTTTGAAACTAATTTTTGAAACTTCTGTATAACACTTTTACAGCTTAGCTAATAAACAAACCGTTTACCGCATAATTCTATTGCTCTTTGTTTTTGAGATATTTAATTTTGAAATCAGGTTCTTATTCGCTTGACACCCTGTATTTTTATTGTTTTTCCTCAATATATAAGTTTATTATTTGCTTCTCTCAGATTTTCAAACTAGTAATCAAATACTGTAATTTATTATTAAAAAAATAGTACATATTTTAAAAATATGTGGAATTTTATTTTTTAATTATATTTTCAACTTCATTGATGTTTTCTATTTTTATATATTTAAAATATTTTGTTGTTTTCGTTTAACAGCTGGTTTGTCTATTTTATCATGAAGAGTTCGGCACATAATAAAATCTCTTGTTTTTGTAGCTAGTAAACTTTCGTAGCCATAAAGATTTTTTGTTGATTTCTTACCTGCGGCTGAGTAACGGAAAAAAAAGTCTTAAAATCATTTAGTTATAATTAATTTCTTAAAAGATTAATTTTAAGATTTAATTAAAAGATTAATTTTAAGAAATTAATTATAACTAAATGATTTTAAGACACTTTTTCCGTTACTCAGACACAGGTGAGAAATCAACAAAGAATCTTTATGGTTACGATAGTTTACTAATGTTGTAATGTCTTCGGAAACAACCCTACGTACAAAATTTTTATATTTCTAGCATATCAGGAAGTGAGAGGAAAATCTATTACAAAATTCCATCTTTATATACGGAAATTAATTAAAATAAAAGAGTAATTATTAAGATGCTACTTGGCGCAGAATGATATAAATTTTAAAGCAACTTTAAAAACGCTAGAATATGCAAACTTTCGGCAGACTAGTTTCAGTAGCATTTAGCGCACCGTCCTCAGTGCAAAGAAGAACGGAACTTGGAACTTGGAACTTGGAAAGAAATAGTTATGGAGCACCTTAGAAACACATCCATATCTCCAGTAGAAAAAGTTCGTAGAAATATAAGTGCTCAGAACAATGGATTTTTGCAGAAAATACCAGGACATGACTCCCCGAGAATCATCAAAACAAAAAAAAAAAATTGCACAATTCAGGACCATACGGTAATAAAAATACATACAATACAATTTAAAAGGTTAATATTTACAAAACGAAGTTAAAAAGAAAGAAACAGCGGCAGACAGGGTCTGTGGCGCCTTCTCTTAGCTATAAAACAAGTTAAAAAGTATTTACAAAAAGCAGACTGAGAGAAATGCAGCCGGCCCCGATTGACAACTTCTCCAGCCAATCAGCGTTGATGCTGCAGCCAATCAGCGAAACCCTTACAACCACATCTCCGAAGAGATGGTAGAAGGAATTTCATTAGTCAGAGACCAGAACTGACAGCAGTAAAAGAATAATAAGGAGGCAAATTTACTATTTACACAAATATACAAGAAAAATGACCAAAATTGGCCGGTAATAAAAGTAAAAAAGGAAATTAACTTAGGAATTTGACTGACCACCGCATAAAAGCAGGTAATCAGTCATATTAAGTAAATTTGAGGCAGGGATGCCTAATTTAGAAATAACAGTGTCGATTTTTTCGAGCAGAGTTAGTACAATTTGAAGTTTATTGATAAAGCTATCTAAGTCGGTATTAAATAAATCGGGAAAATTAATTTTGCTAAGCCCAGGAGCACCAAAGGGAGGAAAATCGGTAATATTAAGATTAGAGTTAGCCGTGATTTCATTGCTGGTAGAATTTGAAATAGTGACTCCCTTCGCTGCAGAGGCAAAGGATAGATTGAGGGAAGTTTTAGAATATTTAGCAGAAATTTTTGGATTTACAGTAAGAGAATTTTGAATAGTTTTAGCACGGTCTACTTTAGAGTTTTTAGGATTCATAGGGCAAAGGGAATAATTAGCCGTATGATTCAGCGAACAATTAGCACAACGGAAAAATTTTGGGTCAGTAATTTCGCAGTCAGAAGTTTTATGCTTGGATGCGCACTTAAGGCAAACAGGGTCGCAACGGCACGAGGCGCTGGAATGATTGAACTTCTGACAGTTGTAACAATAAAAATAGCAAATAAAGCCTTTGTGCAACAATATTAAAAAGCAGAAAAACCAACTTTTAAAATGCACAAATAATATATGAAAAGCAGCAAACAGCTGTTTCGAATCTACTAGCGAGATTCTTCTTCAGTGCAAAAGGAACAGCGTGCTAGAAAAAGCAAGGCTGAGCAAAAAAAATTTTTTTTCTTAATAATCTTTTCTTAATAATCTTTTTTTTTTTTTTTTTTTTTTTTTTTTTTTTTTTTTTTTTTTTGCTCAGCCTTGCTTTTTCTAGCACGCTGTTCCTTTTGCACTGAAGAAGAACCTCGCTAGTAGATTCGAAACAGCTGTTTGCTGCTTTTCATATATTATTTGTGCATTTTAAACGTTGGTTTTACTGCTTTTTAATAAAGTTGTAACAATGTTTGGTTCCATTAAATTTATAGGTTTCAACAATTACGATGAAACCCAAGAATTCTTTAAGATCAAAAATGGTGGCCAGATTGTCCGATGGGAAAATATTAATAAGAAAGATAGGTAATGGGACTTTAGTTTTGAAGTTCTTAAGCTGCCCTACCGTATGGATAGAGTAGCCCAGATTAGTAAGTTCTTGTTTAACGGTGTCTATAGGAGTATCTTTAACCTTTGATCAGAATTTTTCTAGGTCTTTCAGACTTTAGTTGAAGTCCGAAGAATTCAGCCTTCGTAACAATTAGAAATTTTTGTATTGATCGATAGTTTTCAACAGTGCTAGGGAAGATGCGTATGATATCGTCAGCTACAATCTTCTTGGGGACCTCGCTGCCAATAAGAGTATTAATTTGGCTAATAATATCCCGCCAATTTGCAGTTAGTTTAATATTAATGGGCTCAGGTTTAGGATCTTTACGCGTTTTAAGTTGGGAAATGTTCTGAGAGGTGGCGCCACTGTCCTCCTCTTCCATAGAACTTTCAGTTATTACAGAATATTTATTGCTGACAGTTACGTTGTACTCTGTAGCTTCAGGAGTTTCGTTATTAGAGATATTAAGAGAAGAAGAACGGAAACTTGCTCATTTATATAGAGGAAAAGCGGATTCAACTGAGAAGTTCATTAACCAATGGAGAAACAGGAAAATACAGGTACCAGCCAATAGGAGAATAATATAGGTAATGCCACCAAAAATGTGAGAAAAAAAAACTTGATAGTAATTAAGCAAAAGAGGATTTTATGAAATATTTCCAGGAATCTGATAAATGGGGAATACCGAATTCCCTGTTAACAATATTGTAAGATTTTTTGTAGATATGAAATTCTTCAAGAATGTTTAGTTCATGTATAGAAGTGGGTTTAGAGAGGATTTTGGCTGAATTAATTTTTTCTGACATTTTTGGTGGCATTACATCCTATTGGCTGGTACCCGTACTTTCCTGTCTCCCCATTGGTTAATGAACTTCTCAGTTGAATCCGCTTCTACTCTATATAAATGGGCAAGTTTTCGTTATTCTTTGCGCTGAAGACGGTACGCTAAACGCTACCGAAACTAGTCTATCGAATGTTTGCATATTCTGGCGTTTTTAACGTTGCTTTAAAATTTATAAAATGAAACAGTGAAAAAACTGTAAATTCATTGTCGGATGGGCATTCTTCATTCTGAATTTTACGTGTTTGTAATTATTTGGTACTTGTTTGTTATAGCGTCAATTCCGGATGAATCGTAAATTTACAGAGATATCGTTAAGTAAGGTTCTAAAATTTCATGAATTGGTTTACAGTCCTAATGAAACAGTACGTGTTTTTGCTAATTTCAAATTTATTTTGCGGTTCTGTTCAAGAAAATTTATCATTTTTTTTTAATTGCGTGTGGTATTGTTTTTTCATTAATCGCCTGTATTTATTTTTGTAAATGTGGAAGCAATCTCTGATATAAACTAAACAACATGAGATGGATGCAATCTCATTCTTTTGAAAGTGTACCCAACAAACAACGATGCAAAAATTGTCAAGATATGAAACTTTATGTCAAAAATTACAAAAATATAGGGGTATGCAACATAAAAAATTGAAAAAAAAAGTTTCGGTGTTGGAAAACTGTTTAGTGGTTAGAGAATATATTTCGTAACTCTTTAAAGAATATTTAAAATTAAGCAGTAGAAAAAAAATTCAAAAAATAGTATAAGGATCAACTATATATCAGTACAAATTCGGTGGTTGATTGTAATAGTTGCATGAGAGATGTGATAAAATTTTAAAATTTGTTATTCTTGTGATATATTATAAGACATTGTTTTGAAATACTAGAATATATTTGTTTTTTAAACATTATAATCTATTCTTATTGTTGACAATATTATTGTGATATTATTTAATTAAATGTTATTTATATTTGTATCGATATTTTATGGGTACGCTACATTTGCGTTTTACAAGTTTAGTTACGACATCGGGCAATTGACTTTATGTAACTGTAATTCTAGGTGCCGCTATAACAAAGAAATATTAAGTATTTTATTTTTCTGGGGAGTCCTATACTTTAAAAATATTTTGAAAGGGCATATGATCTATAATACTGTAAGATACGTAACACAAGTATTCGTCACAGTTTCATTTTAAAGCTTCAGCATGTAAGTCTGTAGCAGTCTGCAAATTTTTCTCTCTCTAGAGGAGCAGTTTTTATTTCAGCCAATAGCGTGGATGCGCATTTCTTGTCCCCAGTGTATCTTCGGAGCTAAGTTTTCTTTCGGAGTAAGTTTCGGTTCTAAGTTTATTCTTACAGTGATTTTATGCGAATATTTGAGTATGTGTTGTTTCAGTTTAATAAAAATTATTTTTTTACAAAAAAGCTTTTGTGGCAATTTCTGAAACATCATCCGTGATCATTCCGCGGTATATTTCCTGTGGATCCTACTTTATGGTTTCATATGTGGGAAAGTATTTTTGAATTAGCTACTTCTAAAAATATTACTGAGTTGAAAACGAAGTATAATTATGTTGTAGTGCATCTACCGCCTGATACTGCTACTATGGTTCGAGATATAATAATGAGTCCTGATCCCACTGATCCTTGTCAGATTTTGAAATCCTAAATTATCGAACGTTGCGGAGAAAGTCGTACTCTAGAAATCCGAAAACTGCTAGCTGGAGAAAGCCTGTGCGATAGAAAACCAACTGAATTACTTCGCTTAATAAAGAGACGGGCAGAAAGCCATAGTATCAGCGATGATCTTCGTTTAGAGCTATTTACTCAACAAATTCCAACCACCGTGCAAATTCTAGCGTACATTGAACAAATTACTCCTGATAAAGCGGCGGATATTGCTGATAGAATACTTGAATTAACTCCTTCCAACATCAGTTTTTTTTTCTAACACTTACAACTGAATCTCAGACACCACCAGTCATATATATGCTCCTAAAAGAAATCCAATCATTACATCAAGAAGTCGTTCAGCCTCGACACTCAAGAAGTATATATACAGGTGATAATCATCAGCGTAATCGTTCTCAGTCCTTCCATAGGGATGCACAATTGTGTTGGTATCATCAAACATTTAAGGAAAAAGCAAAAAAAGTTCTACCGCCTTGTTCATACTCGGAAAACCAGAAGCAGGAAGAGTAGCGTCGAAGGACTTCTCCCCAACACCTTTTCGTCGTCTTTTTATTAGAGACAGAAATTCAGGTATGTTTTTTCTACTTGATCCTAGAACGGATTCTTCCCTCGTAGCTGCGAATAAAAATGATAGAACTAAGCCTGTTCTCCAAACCTTTCGTGCAGCTAATGGCACCAAAATTAATATGTATGGTCGTAAACGTATTAATATCAACTTAGGCCTACGCCGAAATTTTACTTATTCATTTTATATTTGTGTTGTTTCATGTGCTATTTTAGGAGCTGATTTTTACATAATTTAAAATTAAAACTTGATTTCCGGAATCGTCGTCTTATTGATTCCACGAATAATTTAAAAGCTCCTGCTATATTCAGTGTTTTGTAATATATTTTCTGTGAAATCTAGTTTTGAAAATGATATATATGGTAAATTATTATTTAAGTTTTCCGAAATCACAAAATTACTGGATCCTAACCAACAGGTTAAACATGATACTGCGCATTATATAAACACTAAGGGGCCTCCAGTTGATGCTAAGCCTCGACGGCTTGATCTAGGCTGGTTAAAAATTGCTAAAGCTGAATTTCAGCACATGCTACAGCTCGTCATATTAGACCTTCTAAATGTAATTACTCTTCGCCTTTGCACCTGGTGCCTAAGAAAGGAACTGTCGATTGGAGACCTGTTAATGATTATCGTGCTCTAAATGCGCAAACTGTTAAAGAGAAATATCTTATTCCTTGTATCGCAGATTTCACTGCTGAATTACGAGGTAAACAAATCTTCAGTCACATTGACTTTGTAAAAGCCTACCATCAAATTCCCATAAATCCTGATGATGTACATGAAACTGCTTTCTTCACTCCATTTGGACATTTCGAAAGCATTCGAATACAATTTGGCCTTTGTAACGCTTCGTCAACTGTTGAGCGATTTATTAATGACGTGATTCGTTATTTAGGATTTGTTTACGCATTTCTTGATGATTTGCTAATTGCATCATATAATGAAACTGAATCTTTAGAACATCTTGAGTTGTTTTCTAGACTTAAAGAGTATGGTCTGTGTATTAATGTTGATAAAAGTAAATTTGGTCAATCCATTATCGATCTTTTAGGATTCAAGCTTTCAGCTGCAGGAATTGGACCCTTACCTGATCGCGTAAAATGCATCCTACATTTTCCTTAGCCCGCTACCTTAATTCAATTAAGACGTTACTTAGGTCTTTTGAATTTTTATCGACGTTGCATTCCCAAAGCTGCTGATATTTCAGCTCCACTCGTTAAATTCTTAGAAGGACACAAAAATAAGAAACACATCCCCGTTCGAATGCTAACAAAACTGAGCAATTACAATGGAACGATGAAGTCATTCTTTCCTAAGCTGCTTCAAAAGAAGCTATAGCTCGAGCTAGGTTATTACGACATCCAATTCCTGGCGCCCAGTTAACTTTATGGGTCGATTTGGTCGATTAAATCTCGCAATTGGTGGATCTTTAATGAAACTCTCCGAAAACCACTGGGAATCAATAGCATTTTATTCCTGTAAATTAAATAAGTCTCAGAGAAATTAGTCTACTTATGATTGTGAATTATTTGCTATTTATTGTTCTATAAAAAATTTCAGATACATGCTAGACGGTCGAAATTTCATTATTTATACAGACCAAAAAACCCCTTACATTCGCATTTCAACAAAACCCTAATAAATGTAGCCCGCATCAGTTGAGACAATTACAGTATATTTCACAGTTTTCTACTCATATTCGATATACTAAAAGCTCTGACAACACCGTGGCCGATGCATTATCTCGAATTGAGATAGATTCAATTTCTAAATTTTAAAGAGTTTGCCACTGCTCAGACCAGTGGTGAAGAGCTAAAACACCTTCTCGAAACAACTTCATTAAAAATAGAAAAACACTATTTCCCACTCTAAGATTTATATTGCGATATGTAACAAAAACATCCCGACCATTTGTTCCTAAAAGTATGCGACCGTCATTTTTTTCAGCCTTACATTTTTTCTCTCATCCAGGTATCGCAGCTTCATTATATTTAATTTCTAAACTCTTTGTATGACTTGGCATGCATAAGTACATAAAATCTATGGCTCGCAGCTGTACGAAATTTCTAAAATCTAAAATCTTTCAACACACCAAATCACAAATTGGCACTTTCTCTGAACCTGATGCTCGTTTTGCCCATATTGACGTTGATTTTATCGGAAATTTACCATCATCCGATGGCAATCATTACTGCATGACCATCGTTGATAGCTTTGCAAGATGGCCCGAAGTTATACGCACATCTGATATGACTACAGAAACAACTACTCGTACATTGTACACATTTGGATTTCCAGATTTGGATCCCCTGTTACCATCACTACTGATACGGGTAAAAATTTTGAGTCTACGCTTTTCAAAGAGCATACTAATAGATTAGGCTGTAGACGCATCAGAACTACAACATACCAACATCAGTCTAACGGTTTTATTGAAATTCCAACGCCATCTTAAGAGCTCGCTTAAAGCTCCCAATAAAATTCAAAGGACTGAAATCCTCCCCATTGTCCTACTTGGTTTACGCACTGCTCTTAATAATGATATCCAAGCGACATGTGTTCACCTTGTTTATGGCACAAATATCAGATTGCCCTCTGATCTCATTAACACTGAAATAATAAATTAACCACTTACTTTTACATACGTGACTGAGTAAACAAAAAAAAAGAGAAAGTTAAATCCTATTGCCACTGCAATGTACGGTAATCCTAAAATCTCTGTCAATCCCTCATTACAAACCTGATCACACGTATTTCTTACACCAGATAAAGTCAATCCCCTTCTCACCCCCTTATACAGGACCCCATCGAGTGATTGACAGGTCTAAGAAAACCTTTGACTTGGAATTAAACGGAAAACGCTGTACTGTATCTATTGACCGCATTAAACCTGCATATCAATTAGCAGATTCTATTTCACCTTCCCGAACTCAAAAACAAAATAAGCCCATAAATTTTCCAACTACTCCCGTCGAAAAGCCTAACATCAAATCTTGTCTTAAAGTGCGTTTTCCAAAACACTTGGTCAAGGACCATATTGTTTAAACATTTGATGTATATAATGTGAATATTATTTCCTTCTCAAAAATATTTATTTTAATATAATACATAATATAATTTCTATTGTTTGTTTTGCAACATACGTACTTTAATTTTACTCCCACCTTTTTTATGCATATATATTAATTGCTACCGTTTTTGTAATCGTGACTACGTCACTGAGGGCATACTCTGTAGCAGTCTGCTATTTTTCTCTCTCTCGAGGATATTTTTTTATTTCATCCAACAGCGTGGAGGCGCATTTCTTTCCATCCCCCCTTGTTTCTTCGGAGCGCTTTTAGAGTCACGTGACACAGTAAAATTCAAACTCTCCAGAAGCTGCAGTTCATTCTCACAGTGACGTTATGCAAATATTTGACTATGTGTTGTCTCAGTTCAATAAAGTTTATTTTTCTACAAAAAACTTCTGATCATTTGAGTTACCGAGATATTTTATCTCCCTAAATATTTCTCTAAAGTTTCTTAATTCTTCTGAAAAAACAAAAATGAACTTAAAACAAGTCAGAAATATCATGCGTACAGCATAGATTATGAACATATTCCAACACTCCTTGAAAGCTTTAACGAAACTTCGTTACTTAGGGAAATAAGGTAAATAAAATATTTAAGTAAACATTTAAGAATCTGATTTCAGTAGTTACCGCCCATAGCCAAATATGTATTCCAATTCTTTTTAACAGCCCTGTATTCGATCTGTATTTTGATATATATACTATATAATGGGAAAGTTTAGTTTAGCAAGAAAATGCATAATAGGTTGAAATTCATCTTTCAGCAATTTATACTAATAGAGAAAAACATACTTGAATACTTTTTTACAGACCTGTAGTTTAACTAGTACCTTTATTGCATGTCGCTATTTAGCTAAAATTTAATACAAACTAAAACACGCTTAAAACTACTGAAATTACATTTCCAGAAAGTATCATCCATAGACAGCCATGTATCCAACTCTTTGCGTAACCCTGTATATCATTTTATATATATTCTAGAAATATTTCTTAGTACACTTTATTCAGTTCAGCCTAAAAATACACAACTCCTTTAAAACCCACCTTTAAGCAATTTATGCTCATTCTCAGTAACCTTTACGAATTCATTTCTGTAGCACTGTATATGAACTATAGCATTTATACGCACTTTATAGTATGCATAAATATAGTGAACAAGTAGGTAATTGTGATCACAGATCACACAGAGGGTTTCGTTTAATATTCCTTTCAAAATACTTTATCCCTTTGAAAAATCTGTTAGTTCCAAATTTAGCAACCAGAGGCGCAGTCTATTCTAAACAAATCTTTATCCGAACGAAACTCCGTTTTATATACTATCTGTAGATATATTAGTCGAGGGGATTGGGCCGATAGCACCGGAGAAAAGTAGGCGCCCCTGGCGGTAAAAAGTGGAACTAAAATATGTAAGGCTATGGTGCATAATATGAAAGAATGATCAAAGGGGTGTCGGCAAAAGTTGGAAAAGTGCTCCCCGGGTGAAAAGGGCGGAGGTTAGAAAAATTGCTTAAAATACACAAGTTAGAGCCTGGAGGAGTAAATAATATAAGACTTTTTGAAAATTTTACGATTTTCCGTGTTGCCTGAATTATTCAGTTATACGTATGGAAAAATTCATGTCTCCAACTTAATTAGGGCCTCTCATAGACAGAATTGCTTAAAATAAATATGTGGTAGCTCAAAGTGTTAAACGTAAGACTTTTTTAAGATTTTATGATTTGTCGCCTGGCCTCATGTGTTCTGCTATAAGTATGCAAAATTTCAAATCTCCAATTTAATAAGGGGCTCAGTTAGAAAGAATTGCTTAAAATACGCATGTGGGAGCCTAAAGGATTAAGTACGATTTTTTCACGATTTTATGATTTTTCGTGTGATATGTGGCGTTCAGCTAAAAGTATGCAAAATTTCACTCTTCCAACATAAATAGGGGCTCACTTAGAAAGAATTGTTTAAAATAAACACGTGGGAGCTCAAAGGGTTAAATGTACGGCTTTTTCAAAATTTTATGGTTTGTCATTTAATGCGAAGTGTTCAGCTATAAGTATGCAAAATTTCACGCTTCCAACCTAAATAGGGACTCACTTAGAAAGAATTGTTTAAAATAAACATGTGGGAGCCCAAAGGGTTATATGTACGACTTTTTCAAAACTTTATGATTTGTCGTTTGATGTGAGGTGTTCAGCTATAAGTATGCCAAATTTCATGCCTCCAACCTAATTAGGGATTCACTTAGAAAGAATTGTTTAAAATACACATATGGGAGACCAAATGTTTAAATGTACGACTTTTTTAAAATTTTATGATTTGCCGTTTGATGTGAGGTGTTCAGCTATAAGTATGTAAAATTTCATGCCTCCAACCTAATTAGGGGCTCACTTAGAAATAATTGTTTAAAATACACATATGGGAGCCCAAAGGGTTAAATATACGACTTTTTCAAAATTTTATGATTTGTCGTATGATGTGTGGTGTTCAGCTATAAGTATGCAAAATTTCAAGTCTCCAACATGTATAGTTTCTGAGAACGGGCTCTGTGACTGACGGGCGGACGGACAGACAGACAGACAGAGGAGCGAGACGGATAGGGTTTCGTCAGATGAACGAAACCCTAAAAAAGCGCATATCATAATAAAAAATGCATTTCGAGCAATCATTACTAATATACAGTAATTCAGATACTATACAGTATCTGAAATCTTTTCAAATACACCGCAAACAATTTCCCCTATACCATTATGAACGGAATTCTTTTGTGTGGGCCTGTAAATGAACAATAACTATTCTTTGCACCGCATATTCAACAGAATGCAGATTTTAGTGGACTTCATAAATGAAGATCAATTTTACTATGTTTGAAAGAGTGTAACACCATTAAAAATCATTTGAAACGATTTTTTCCCATTGGCCGTAATGTAACGGAAAACTTTTGACTGCCCCTGTAAAAGAACTAAACATGCTAGAAATTTCATTTGAAATAGGGAATGTGCTATGGTAGAGGTCACTAACATCCAAAAATTTCAGAATGATCCGAGCATAATTACGAGAGTTAGAGCGTGGACAGACGGACAAACAAACCGAAGTCATAAACACTTTTCAACTTTGTTGGAAAGTGTCAAAAATAACCAAATGCAAAATCTCTGTAACAATCCTTAACAATCTAAATGGTGAAATTTGTCACTGAATTTGAAATTGATACTTGTAATTAATCATTATGTAACAGTTGATAATGTATACGGTAGAGACATTCACTAATGTGCATTTATGGTTAAATTTTGTGATTAAAACATCATTTTCATTGGAATACATAATTCTCAATTTATTAGAAATATCTTAAAAATGAATAGACATTTTGGAATAATCCTTTTTTCTAAAAAATATAAAAATTCTTTAGTTTCCTATTAATTAACATTTAATTAAGCATATTTTATCATCTTATTCCCGTTTCTGAACAAATTCAACAAATGGAACGAGTGAAGATTTTAATTACATTATAGAAATTCTAACAGGCGTTTAATTTTCAATCTAAGCAGGATGGATTTAGAAATTTTGGCATTTTAAAGTATTCTGTCTTTATTTAACTGTTCTTAATCGATTTATTTCTAATAATAATTCTACTAGATTTAAAGTTAGATTTTAAATAATTTTCAAAAACATTTTGAATATTTTTTTTTAAATTTATTTCTATGAATTATTTTTGAATAAAGTTACACAACCCAATCTAGATTTATGCTAAGCTTTTAAGATACTCGGAATACATATGTTGAAAACGGATTATATGAAAGAGTTTAGAGAAATATTGTAAATAATTCTTATCGATTATGTCCATCGCAAAATTCTAATTAGAATATATTTGCAACACTAAGACTAAAAGCATAACCCAATATTTAATAACGGCCCCATATGTTAATGAATGTGTTATTATACAAATTGTGCTTTTCAAATAGAAATATTATTGCAAAATGCGTTGAATCGTATCTGTAATAATTTAAAAGTTTAAGTAGTTCCCCTTTCTTTGTTAAAAATCTTAAAATAAGTTAGAAGTTTTTTATGTTAAATGTTACACCTTGAAAATAAACGCACGATATTTAAGTAAACTAAAAATCCTTATCAAGTCCTTAAATATATATATATATTATTTCAAATACAATTACATTACAAGATAATGGACTTTGCCCCATATAATAAAGTAATGATCTGAAGGCAGAAATGTTGTTTAAATAACAAATACTGCAAACATTTCATATAAAGTATATTTAATTTCCCCCAAAATAAGAAGAAAACTCTTTAATTAAAAAAAGTAGTAAAAAAATGAAAGCTATTTCCACTATCAGGTTTATGTCTAACATAGAGTGTACTTCTGTCAGATTGATCGACTCACTCGGATCATGAATAAATCATATTTTTTTTTATTTCATTATGTTTTTGTTATAGTCAGGCAACGAATGTAATTGTGTGCACCAAAATCAGCTACTTCTTTATACTAAACATAAATATAAGTATGTTATTTGATTATCCCAGAATTTAAAATTATTAGCCCACATCTGTATTTGAAAATAATATTATACATATGTTTATTAATTTGCCATTTTATTTTTCATTGATACTTCTACGTTTTATTTGGAAATATTTCGCTGTTTTATTTTCACAGCCGGTTGGCCTAATTTGGAAAGAGTGCTTTGGTGCATAATTAACTCTTAAACTTTTGAAACTTGTTTTTCCCCACCTATCAACCGTTGCCAGCTAAACGAAAATAGTATTAAAATTATTTATTATTAACTAATTATGATTTCAAAATATAAAAATGTTGTAGTATCAAGTTGTGTATTTACAGATACACAACTGGGATCATATCTTTTTTTTTTTTTTTTTTATAATTGTAGCATATAAATGAGTTAAAAATATTTTCAAAATTCCATCTTCTCACACAAAAAACAAGTTGAGTTAAATAAAATAGCAATGTAAATATAGGCAAAAATTTCACTACGAAATAAAATTAAACTTATAATTTAGAAGAAAAGTTTTAAAATCATCTACAAAATCAACAAAACAATAAATATTTTTTTGCAACAAGTGTTCTTGATACAAATTAATTAAGTGAAAATGCTGACTGTGTAAATTCTATGAAGTTATATTAAGGGCCTACTTCAGTCACGCGAAAACATGCGTTCGCTAAGGCTATTCCTATGGAAGAAATTTATAAAGATATCTCGGTCTAATTTCACTATTTTTAGACAGTTTTTTTTTCAGTGGCTAGCTGAGGTCGATCTGTATGCAGGACGTTTTCTACTTTTTCAATTTCGTTTACAAGTATTTTTAATGAGGACACTTTCATCTTTATATCTATGATATCTTTATAATGTAAATGATATCTTTATAAATTTCTTCCATAGGAATAGCATTACTGAACGAATCTTTCGCGTGACTGAAGTAGGCCCTTAAGGGTATCAGGACACTTAAAGCTACAAAATTTTCGAAATTTTTATTTTTTTTTAGATGTTACACTGCTATCTTCCCTGAACATTTGGATATAATTATTTCCTTAAAATTACCAGTAGGCCAAAAGTTATGATTTTTAGAATTATACCCGGCCAATGGCTGAAGCGGCATTTCCGAAACTTTGAAGTCTTTTTTTTTTTTTTTTTTTTTTTTTTTTTTTCAAATGACGTTTTTGGGCATAACCCACAGGATATTTCAAAAACTTCTGAATATTTTTTCGTAAATTTTTCAAAACATATTTCTTGTTAGACTGTATAAACTGAACCTAAAATTTCATCATTATTGTTCAAAAAAATATATTTTTAGGTGATTATACTCTTGAAATTTTCAAAATTTCGTATTAGCTTAATACAACCTTGTATTAAAAATATAAAAATACTTTAAATAAATATTTATTTAGGTTCAGGGTAATTACTACGGACTGAAGTAAAATTAGGTACGAAAAATTTCATTCCAGTTGCATAATTTATTTTTAATCGTGCGAGTAAGCTGTTATACTACATTTTTGCTCGAGAAATGCCTGACAGTTTGGAGCACACTATAAATATTAATTCTGTATCTGGCAATTTTTAAGTACATGAAATGAAAGAACATACTTCTATCTTTCGTCTCAATAATAATTGTGTTTTAAAATCATATTCAATATACAGTTTAAGATATTAAATGTTGAAAAGTCCTGAGTCCTGAGAGCCCTTAAATCACTGTTGTAGTCAAGATTATCTTTGAAAATTTAACATCATTTGCAGTTAGGCTATGAATAAATACCTTCTACCAGCATAAATAACATTATCAATAAAAATAGTCAACTTGATCTCATCGAAAGCAACTCAATATCTTAATTTACGTAAGGAGAAAAGAAATGGAAATGATAGCATCTTAGTCAATTCCTGGAATGAGATTGTATATTGATTGCATTTTCAGTTTAGTTCGCTAATATTAGAAAGCAATTAAGTCAGAAAAAATAAAGGAAAAATATTCTGTTATTTTGACTACATTCTTTCTATTTCATAACGTTGTTTATAAATTGGTTTTACATAAAACTGAGCTGTAATTTTTTTTTCATTTAAAAATTACTATGTGGATTTGCTATGTAAAACATAAATGGAGAATACTGGAGTACACTAAAATATACAACGTGTAAGTAAAATAAAATATGCCTTTATAAGATGGTTTTATCCTTCTTATTCTTAAGTACGGAACATAAGTAAAATATCTGTAATACAAGTGTCAATCAAACATGGATCACTAATGAGTTACTGCATTTTCTTGTGATATGCTACCAAAGCAGGGCTTGTAGATATATTTGTTTAGAATGACGGTATACTTGTCCAAAACGTTCGCCTAGCTTTGAGTTTTATACATAAATTAGGATAGATTTGTAGGGAATACATTGTTCCGCTACATGGATAATTATAAAATTTCTTGAAAGGCTAATCGTGGAATCCGACAATACGCTTTTAAAATTTCAATCCCCCCAGCTTTAATTACAACTTATATACATTAAAATCATATTTTAATGGCAATTGATATCGAAAGTAAAGCAGACGGTTGTTGAGCTGTATACATACACAAAAACGCAGCTGATACATACTGAAATATTAAGCGCGTTATTATTTTTTTTTTAATCTTAAAAAGGGCTGAGATATAGCAGTTTGAATATCTAGGGTTGTTAACATTTTGAAACAAAGTGATTTCTGTCATGTGGATTACAGGATTATTTATTAAACGATTTATATGTGACTAAGCATGTCTGCAGGACATACGTAGTCCACGACGAGTTTCTTAGCCAGGTTCACTCGCCAACTTGATAGAAAAAGGTGGTCAATTAAAAAAAATAAATAATTAAACAGAAGTAAAAAATAAATAGACATTGATGGCGTTTCCTGCTATGTGTTTGATACAAGGACTCCACAACATATTTTACTGTCTTTATCATAGAAAAATTGCTGAGATATAGCCGTTTGAAGTACTAGGTTGTCTGACATTTTGAAATAATTTTAATTTTGTCATATAACAGCACTCTTATATATTAACCGATTTCGATTTGGCTGTGTATGCGTACAGATCTTCTCAGGGTCTCGCCCATATTCATTAGATAGCTATATCCTCAATGCTGTTTTAAAATCGGGGGTTCATAAAGCTATCGCTAAATTCGGCGACCAAACATGAATCTCTTTAAATGAAGCCAATATCGAATAATTTAGAGAAATTCTTATCCATATTCATTAATGAGAAAAATTGGTATTGAATGTTCTATGCTCAGGTTCTTTTAATTTTAGTTTTGCGCGTTTGAATAAAAAAAGCTAGATTTTTAAAAACAAGGACAAAGAAAGCTACTTTTTCCTCCCGGCACAGGCTGGAAGAACTTTTCTTATAGTATGAAGTTATGCCAAGTATTGGACCAAAATCACAAATATGTTTTTGGATATGACAATCCCAGGAGAATTTGATCTACATATCAAAAAAGTCCTTCCGGCCAGTGCCGGGAGGAAGAGGTAGCTTTCATATTCCTTATTTTAAAAAAGCCAACTTATATTATTCAAATACAAGAAGCTCAATTTAGTGGAAACCGAATATAGGAGATTCAATACTAATTTTTATCAATACTAAATCATTATGAATGAGAATTTCGCGAAATTAGTCAGCTTTATTCAAGCTGCTTTTATTTAAAGTAACTTATATTTGGCTGCCAAATTCGGCGATTTCTTAAAATGCCTGCCATTTTAAGACAACATGGTGGATGAGGCTAACCAGTGAACTTGGTCGAGACCTTAGTAATTGCTGTGCACATGCTCACTCACATCGGAATAGATTGATATATATGAGTGCTTTCGCAGGGAAAAAATCAGATTTTTCAAAATGTCACCCACATTAGGTATTAAAATTGCTATATCTGAGCCATTTTTTAAGATAAAGACAAACAAAAAATGCTTCTGAATCCTTATATCAAGGTCAAATACTTAAGAAAGAAACCTTTTTCAATTTCTAATTTTTTTGCACCTCACTTTAAATATAATTCTTTTTAAATTTAATGGCCGCCATTTTGAAACAAGATGGCTGATAAAGCAGGCCAGCGAACTTGGTCGAGATATTGATGTATACTATCCACATGCCGTCTTACATCGAAATAGGCGAATACGTGTGTTATCGCGTGACAAATACAAGATCGTTTCAAAATGTTAGCCATGCTAGAAATTCAAAGTGCTATAATTCAAACATTTACTAAGATATGAACAAAAGAACAAATTTTCAGAAACCAAAACTTTCCCCGGAATCTTTGTATCAAGGCCAAACACATAAAAAAATCTTTTTCATTTTCCAATTTATTAATACCTCATTTTAAATTTTTTTTTAATGGCAACCCTTTTGAAACAAGATGGCGAATGAAGCTGGCCAACGAACTCGGTCGAGACATTGGTATGTACTATGTACAGACCAAGTTACATCCAAATCTGTTCATAAATACGCCTCATATCACGTGACAAAAATCAGGTCGTTTTAAAATGTCAGCTACAATAGAAATTCAAAATGCTATAACTCAGCCATTTTTTTAGATATAGACGAAACAAAAACTTTTCCAGAATCTTTGTATAAAGGTCAAATACATACGAAAAAAATCTTTTTCATTTTCCAAATTTTTGGTATCTCATTTTAAATTTAAATTTTTTTTTCATTTTCCAATTTTTTGGTATCTCATTTAAAATTTTAATTTTTTTTATATTTTTTAAATGGCCGCCATTTTGAAACAAAATGGCGGATGAAGCTGGACAACAAACTCGGTCGAGATATGTGTATGTACTATGTACCCACCAAGGTACATCCAAATCGGTTTATAAATACGCCCGTTATCACGTGACAAAAATCAGAACGTTTCAAAAAGTCAGCCACGCTAGAAATTTAAAATGCTATAACTGAGCCATTTTTTAACATATAGACGAAACAAAAACTGCTTCCGAATCTTTTTATCAAGGTCAAACACATAAGAAAAAAAACATTTTTTCAATTTCCAATTTTTTGGTACCACATTTAAAATTTAATTTTTTCTTAAAATTTTAAATGGCCGCCATTTTTAAACAAGATAGTGGATGAAGCTGGCTAACGAACTCGGTCGAGACATTGGTATGTACTATGTATAAACGAAGTTACATTCAAATCGGTTCATAAATACGCCTTTTATCGCGTGACAAAATTCAGGACGTTTCAAAATGTCAGCCACGCTAGAAATTCAAAATACTATAACTCAGCCATTTTTTAAGATATAGACGAAACAAAAACTGCTCCAGAATCTTTGTATAAAGGTCAAATACATAAGAAAAAAATATTTTTCCATTTTCAATTTTTTTGTACCACATTTTAAATTTTAAATTTAAAAAAAAAATTTTAATGGCCGCCATTTTGAAACAAAATGGCGGATGAAGCTGGCCAACGAACTCGGTCGAGACATGGTATGTACTATGTACACACCGAATTACATCCAAATCAGTTCTTAAATACGAGAGTTACAGTGTGACAAAGGTCAGATATATATATATATATATATATATATATATATATATATATATATATATGTCAACTTTTGAAGGGAGGGTGGTTTCGGAGTCTGGGGGTGATGATCGATGAAAATATACCAAAATTTTTTTTTTAATCGCTTTCCTCCGAACGGATGCAATGGGTAGCTTTTTGTAATGAAAGCTACCTAACAAACCCAAATTCTGTTTGAATAGCATTACCCAAGATTGACACCATAAATGAATTTTACATCCTTCAATTTTACTGAATCCAAATTTGCATGAAATTCGTGCGATTAGTTTCAGATAAATTAATTATTTTAAAATAAGGATAATTTAGGTGTTGTATCCAAATTGAAGTTCGACACTCGATTGTTGAAATGCTAGAGAATGACTATGTCACTTCTATTAATGTATTATTTCTTTCCAATATAACCGTTTTACTTGCTTTATATGTTTCAAATATTGACATCCCAAATATTTCAATAAAATGAATAAAATATGATTTTTTTTTTTCAAATTGTGCTTTTATGCACATCACAGCAATCATAAATCATATTGACGTTTTTTTAATCATAATTCGAATGTACTTGGAAAAAAATTTGAAATTGAAAATTCGCATAAAACCGATTTTAATAAATACATATCTATCAAAAACATTGTCGGTCGCAATTCATATTTTTTCCTAATATTAATTTCATAACTCATAATTCATATTATATATTTTTTTAAATACATATTTAATATATCTTTGTTTGGGATTTTTAGTATATTAACCACACACAAAAATTATCACATTAAGATTATAATTTCAGGAGTTATTAATAAAAACATGATAATGTAATTTAACATTAGAAGCTCTAAATTTTAAATATTTAAAATTCAGAAATTTATCATTCGAATGATCTGAAATTTCGTTTCTGGGCATAATTTGAACCGAAGATTTAAAATATAGTGTCAAAATTGAGTTTTGCTATTGAAAAAATCCTGGTTTAGATTTCCAGATGGCCCATAAGCAAATTATATATGCATCATTTAAAAGTAGATTTCATTTCCAATCGTTTAGTATCCGTAACTTCCATGTGTTATAATTATTTGCAGAGTTAGTAGGGTGTGTTTACTTTTTTACACGACTGTAAATCGTCTGCCCGTACTGCGTAGGACACTTCGCATCCAGCTATCCCGGAAATTTGCAAGTAGTTGGCGTACAACAGAATAATGAAAAAAAAAATGTTTTCATGTATGAGATAGAAGAAAGTTATGGGATTTGCACGTATAGTCCAGGGGAAATGTACATTTTACCTTGCAAAAGGTCGGGTAAATGATTTTTTTCTAAATTGTTTATAATGACACCAACATGGAAAAACCAAGTTTTCTAACAAAATTTCTTAAGGCTAAATTTTCTGTGGCCGAAAAACAACAAAATGTTTGGACATTTTTTTCATTTTTTGGAAATATCTCTAGACTCGTTGCCGTAGCATATTATTTGTTAGTGACAATATTAAAGAGGACAAAATTCTCTACAACTTTCATATTTATATTTTTTTTATACACTCAATAGCAAGAGCAGTACGCTATTTCGAAAATGGGACAATATTTTCAATTTTCTTAAAAACCGTGAAAAACGTAGTTTTGCCGCAATTATTCAAATGTTCCCCGCAGATTTAATTGTGTATGCCGTGTATTCTGAAAATTGGTATCAGTAAATTATCTATTATTTGCACACTCACGTCTTTATTTTCATCTCAACAGACATTTTATATGCAATAAATTTATATAATTTTAAAAATAGGGTAGAGTGTAGATGAATGAGACAATTTTCATGTTTAGACAGTAAATTTAAGTGTATACAATGTTAACTTAAAAGCATTGTTTAAAAGAATTTTTCAATCTATAGTAACTTATTGGCACGATAGTTCCAATTAAAAAAGATTTCTTGCTTAATTTTAATAAATTTTATAATTTTAACAATTTTTATAATGCATACATATTTTTCCAGGTATCAATGAAATAGGTGGGTCATTTTCAAAATATGTCCATGTTTTGGAATAACAAAATCAAATTTTTAGAAATAATCAGAAAGTTTTAATTGTTTGTAAATATTTACCTTACCTCATAAACATTAATATACAAGCATCAGCAGAGACCAAATTACTAATTTAACATTTTAAAACTAATTTTTAAATACTAATGCACTTGGTATAATGACATAAGTGAGCACGGTAATGACAAATTAAGCAAAATATTTTTATTTTTCCCCAGGCATAAATGGCAGCCATTATATCTTCTGGCCCATACAATGATTTTCTATTTCTCATATAATAAAAGTAGATTCAGAAATAAAAGTTCATTAAATTATCAATTAGAACTGGGTACGGTAATGACTTACAAAAGAATACTCACCAAAACATTCAAAATCTTTGCTTTACCTTTACCCTTTAGTGCCCCACCGTAGTGGAGATTGCTTTGTGGCCTATAGCAACTATGGCTTTTCGCCTCGAATGACCCTTATTTCTTGTTCCATTACATATTTTTATATAACTACAAAGTGACATTCACAAATACATCCATGTCTTACCCGAGGATTCGAACACGGGCACCCGCCATGTCAGCAGCTGTCGCCACCGACCACGCCACTGAGCGACAAAGTCTTTGCTTGTTTTATTGAAACTATAAAACTATTTACTCTATTCATCTAAACCTGATAACAAGTTGGCTTTTAAGGAGTACTTTTGCCTTGATAAAAAGGCCTGTGCTGCCCTCTAAAAATATCCGGAGGAACTTTTTATCAGAAGCATGGCAATGACACACATGAATTTCTTGGGACACGGTTTAAAAAGATTATTAAGAATTATAGATAAGTGTAATGAATGAAAATAAATATTTTTTTTTTAATTAGTAGCATCTTAATAAATAAAAATGTATAAAAAAATTATAACCATCTGTTTCAAATAGAACTTTGTCAAATCTTTACCTAATAAATTTCTTGTTGGGACAACCTACGGTAATGATATTTTGACTACAAAAGAATATATTTCTTACTTTTAATTTTTTTATAAATAATAATATATCTATAAATTACCATTTAAAAACATGATAGTTAAAATGCAATAATCAATATTATGATATTTAACTATTTTTCTGTGCAAATGTAAAAAGACAGTAAAACATGAGACTTTTTTAAAAAAATCACCCAAGTATGAAAATTTGTGAAAAACATACTTTATTCCCCACTACAATGGCATATTTTAGTTACTAGTTATTGATAACATATGTTTTAATGTTTTACTGTTTTAAAGATAGCAAACATTGAATTGTAGTTCAATATAAAAGGGGGGATTTTTTTTATCAAAGAAATACTTTTAACTTATAAAATAGCTACAATAAAAATGACACCAGATTATTTCACTAACTAATGTTATGCGTTTATATCTTGTAAAATTTATAAATTCTGTTAATAAAATATTTGAGATCACTAGTTTTATAAAAAAAATATTTAAAATATTAGTTTTAAAATATATTGTTAATTTTTTTCCACTTATATCAATAAATGTAACAAGAGATTATATCATTTTAGCATGCAAAAATATGTAAAACTTTAAGATTATCTATTAATTGCTTTAAAGCTCAAACTGGATACTTTAAATTTCAGAACGGGTTCCAAACAGATTTCCAAAAATGAAAGTGTCCGAATATATTTAAAAAAGGGCAACCAAACCCGAAAAAGTACAAAAGCACAACATTAGATATTGATCTGAGGTATCCCATGAAAAAAAAAATTATTTAAAAGTAACAAAATGCGAGCGAGATATTTATCAAAAACGCTCCCATAGGATTAATGTTACCTTGCGAATGTTTTCGTTTGACTAATTTAGTCCTATAATTCATATGACTGTGACTTTAAACGCCTCAATACGACACAGTAAAATCTTTGAAAATGAAATCTGTATATACGAAATTCGGTCTTTAAAGAAAAGTGTATATTTTTTCAAGAGAAAGAATATAAACAATTATACCTGCTAAGATGGAAACCTGTTTAAAGCGGAATATATTTCGGTTCCTTTTTGTACGGTTTTCAAGGTTTTAATGAATCAATATTTGGCAAAGCTAATTACGTAATTCAGCATTACGTATTTAATGCTTACACATTTAAAATTTTCAAAATCCGGCTATTAGAGATTTATTAAAATTTCCGTAGTAAATTTTCTTTTTAAAAAAGGGGGGTGGGTGGAGGGGGGCGCCAAAATCCATGTTTGGCACGGATGCAAAAAAGGCTAGTTTTAGCCCTGAAACACATAATTTACTGCTACTAATATATAGAAGTTGACATACACGATTAAATCCATGGGAAACATTTGAATAATCGGGGCAGAACTGCGTTTTACACGGTTTTTAAGAAAATTGAAAAAAATGTCCTATATTTGAAATGGCGTACTGCGCTTGCTATTGAGTGTATAAAAAAGTTGTAAATATGAAAGTTGTAGATAATTTTATCTTCTTTAATATTCTAATTGACAAATAACATGCTACGACAACGGGTCTCGAGATCTGTAAAAAAAAAAAAAAAGGTCCCAAAATTTTCTTGTTTTTTGGTCACAGAAAATTTAGTCTTAACAAATTTTGTTAGAAAACTTGGTTTTTCCATGTTGGCATCATTATAAACAATTCAGAAAAAAAATCTTTTACCCGACCTTTTGCAAGGTAACCCCCATTTCTTGGTACATTTTTCCTGGACTAGTACGACTGGTGTACTATTGTTTCCTGTAATTTCATTCCGCTGTTTTCTTCTTTGTATATATTTTGCTTTAACCAATCACTTTTAAAACATTGTACTGAAATAACATGATATCGTTGCATGATATATTATAGAATATTTCTTTTAAGATGCTGGGATTGAAAATTCAACATTTTTTAATAACACAATATATAAATCATGCATTAGAATAAGGAAATGTTAAAATAGGAAAGGATAAATGTACAGTAACAATTAACGAAATTATATTTCATAATATATTCATTATAACATATTATGATTTATGTTCTATTATTGTGTATAAAGTATTTTTAGATAATGTGTTTTTAAGTTGTTCGTTAAAAAAATTGTATTTTAAAAATCATCAGTTTTTCTCCATACTGCAATAATTTAAATCGTCAGTAAATAATTCAATAAAGCTAAAATATAAAGACATAACATGAAAAATGTACTGTTAATCATTACTATAATTAAAGTTAATGAATCATTGTAATAATCTATTTTAATATGTTGTAGTGGAATTGAAATTTGAATTAATATTGATATAGTTAGATTTATTTATTTATGTATTTTTTTACAGTACAAATTGAAGGAAAACTGAAAAGAATAAGAGAGATTCAATTTATCTCACAAAAGTTGTTTTCCATTGTTATTTAGTTGCTGTTAAACTATTATTTTTCTTTTTAAAGTTTCCAAAACTTTAGGTTTAAATTTGTTTCATTAACTGAAGAGTTGTGATGTACTAGATCCTTTTTTATATCTCACTGAAAATGTTTTAGTATTTGATAAAACTTTCTTTTTTAAATAATCATTCACAATTTTTATCCCTTAGTTCTAAAAGAAACTTTTGTTTAGCTGTTTACATATTATTTCTTTTTTTTCCTGGTCTTTTCTTCTAATATATAAATGAACCAAAACGAAGTTGTGAGGGGTTGAAAAGTACATCAAAAGGGTTCAGAAAAAAGTAGCTTACGGCTTGTGCGAACTTTGGCGGATGAACTGCTGTGCTCTGAGATAAAAAGGGATAATGCATTGAAAAGTGCATGTTTTGAAAAATCTTTCGTTTTCAACAAGTGTAATTTCTAATTCATAAATAAAGTCATTAAAAACAAATTTTAAAAAAAATAATGTTTAAATACTTTCATCATGTACCTTTTTAAAATTTTGAAATGCACTGATTTCCATTACGAACAGTCCGTAAATAAACTCTTTGAATTGCCTATTTAAACGTTATTCCATTATTAAAATTATTTTAATGAAAATAACTAAGCACATATGCAGTACAGCAAGATAGAAAACATAAAAAATTTAGGTTACGCACCTTTATGTTGTTCGATTTCCTTGTTTTAACGTTGTTTCAACTATAATTTGAAGGTAAACTATGTTTTTTTTCGTAATTGTGATTTGTCTGGCATGAAAATAATTGAATTATTGTAACAATTGTTGGAAACCTGCGATTGTAAGTGTTGTAGATATCGTTTTAAATCTATTCTTCGCCTCATCTCTCTAATATTAAATGTTCTTTATAAAATTTTGACTGGTGGGAAAAGTTAATGTTTGCCTCTCGAATGTTCCACAGAAGACGTTAGAACCTATAGCTAAAGGTTGCTTTATCATCGACGGTGTACTCTTGTATAAAACTTGTGGAAATAGGTCGACAGAAGTTAGAAATCGGTTGTAAGATTTGACACAGACAAATCTAAATAAAAGAATGTAAATATTTAATTTATGAATGGCAATTTGTTGAAAATAGAATAACTGTAGTAAACAAAGTAAGTTGCAGAAATAGCGGTAACATCTTACAAAGAGGTGAACATTATATTCCTAGAAGAAAAATTCTTATTACATTTCTTATTTATATGTATATGCGTACTTTCTTTTATATGCAACCACACACACACATACTTTGATAGATAAATATACATACAGGGTGTCCAGCGAATAAGACTCTGATTTCAAAATTAAATATCTCAAAAACAAAGATCTATAAAATTATGCAGAAAACGGTTCCTTTATTAGCTAAGCTGTAAAAATGTTATACAGAAGTTGCAAAATTTAGTTGCAAAAACCGTTAACAGATGGCGCTGTAATCGCAATGCTTATACATTGTGCTTCGATGTCCAGAGCACTAGTGTCTCATTCCGAGATGACTCCCTATATAAGGACGAAAAGTTGGAAGAACGCTTCTTAGTTGGGGTGATGTGCAGAAGCGGAGCCATGTGTTGACAGAATTGAGATTTGTTTCAAATTTTGTTATAAGCTATTTCAGGCTATTTGTTATAAGCTAAGTCTGGATACCAGTATCTCTGTGATATGTCTTTTCTCTCCTAATTGGTAGATCGTGCAATCGAATCCAAGCAGAGGCGGATTTGAAAAAATTGGAAATCTTTACTTTTTAACATTAATTTAAATTGTGAAAAAAACTTTGATTTAAAAAAAATCAAGTTTCTAGTTTTAAAAATTAATTAAGCTAAAAGAAACCCTTAAAAAAATCAGTGAGCATTTATAATAATGATTCATAAATCATTTTTTTTAATTGTAGAAAATAGTTGGAATAAAAAAATACAAAATTTCCATTTTTAAATACTTAATTAAGTTAAAAAAATCCTTTTACTTTTAAAAACTCGTTTTCATTTTTTTTTATCATTGAGAACAGAAGTATGGTGCAGCTTCTAGCAATATGATTCGAAGTTTTGGAAAGGAGTGCAGCCTCCAAAATACTTTTGCTTTGACGTTGCTGATATGGCTTATCACCAATTCTTTTTTAAAATGAAATAATTTAATGTATAATTTCTGTCCCTAAAACGTTGTTTATGAAGAAAAGAAATATACGCGTTGTGCTGAAATCAAAATGGTATGCTGTTATTTAAAAATATAAATGAAAAGTGCAAAATTACTTTTTTATTTATAATAATTCAGGTGTAAAAAATGGTACCAAAATATTATGCGGTGATTCCAAAATATAAAAATAAATAAAAAGTACAATTTTTTTTCTAAATATATGCATTTTGATTTAAATAATTATATGGCATTAAAAATTTCATTTAATAAAATATTTTAGTAAGTTCTTATGCAATGAGTTTTAATCTTTTATCGAAAATTCTATTAATTGAAATCCTCTAAAGTTAAAGATGTTGCAATAATTCTGTGACAGGATGTCTCACTTCTGCTCATCACCCCAACGAAAAATTGGACTTTCCCAATTTTCGTTCTTCTATAGGAAGCCATCTAGGAACGAGAAACTAGTGCTCTGGACGTCGAAGCACAATTTATAGGCATTGGGATTACAGCGCAATCTGTTAACGGTTTTTGCAAATAAATTTTGAAACTTCTGTATAACATTGTTACAGCTTAGCTAATAAACAAACCGTTTACCGCTTAATTCTATTGATCTTTCCTTGTTAGATATTTAATGTTGAAATCAGAGTCCTATTCGATGGACACCCTGTAGATACAGTGTAAAACTGTTTGCATTGTGCCTTAAATAATTACAATAAGAACTGGTGTACAATGGACTGCAAAATAAGTTTAGTTTATAATAAATATAGTACAATTTTGGCATGAAAATTCATACTAATCAATATTCGTGTAATAAAATTAAATAAAACTTCCCAACTGAAAATTGTACAGCATAAAAATTTTTATTTTTTTCCCACTAATTCTTAATAAAAGCAATTAAATGGTACTTTATGAAAGTGAATCATTTTAAAATAAGACATTAACAATTGGGGAAATGTATATGTCATATATTTTGTTTTTCTTAAAATTCATTTGAAGTCAATTTATTGAGATTATATTGAAAAAAAAAAAGGTAATGATATTAAAAGCAATTAATATTTATTCATAAAGGATATTTAGAAAATATAGAATTTTGCAATTTTGCATAAATATAAATTATAATTTACTGAAAACAACAGAATTTTGTAATACGTTAATGTTTTCATTTACTTTTTATTATATAATTTATTAAAAAAGTAAATATTTTTAAATTTTCAAATTTTAATTACCTAAAATACCAGTGCTTTGCCACTAAGATATATATTGGCGAGCATAGTCAATGACCCTGTTCCGATTCCAGTCTTGGATTGTTTTTCACACTGTTGGCTCCACGGCTTTTAAAAAATTAAAATTAAAATTTGAAAATGACTAAATTCAAGGTGTATGAAATTTTCTACGAAAAATTTGAAAAATTATATATGTATATATATAGATAAATATTTTTTCTTTCCATACTAAACATAACGATTTTTTCTAACAACGTCCAATTATCAAACACTGTGGTTAGTAAATAATTAATGCAAAGTTACACTGAAAATATAATGTTAAAAGTATAAGTTAAAAGATAAGCTTTATTCACATCGAGTATGCAACACATCTCAGTTGATTTCTGATACTTAATAAACTTTGTCATTCTAGTCACAGAATGCAAATGATAAAAAAAGAAACAGGTAGTTGCGCTCCTCAATGTATCTTTCAGCAAATTAAATACAAGAAAAAAGTTATAAAATTGTAATAATCATATATTATCCGACTAATTAATTAATAACGTTCGCAGAAATGAAAATGTTACATGTCTCGTTCACTCTTTTTTAATTAATTGGAAGACACTGGTAATATACTTTATCTCAGAACTCTAATTACAGAATCGTGATAGTTTTTTCTCATATTTAACAGATTAACACTTTTTTGGATTTTTGATAAAAAATTGCAAATGTTATGATGGTAATAGATTATAAAAAAATCATTAGTTTAAAATTAAGTAAAATGAACTGAATTTTCATATAACTTTATAAAAACGTTGCGATACGAAGGCATTTTAACGGAGGAGCCCGGGACGTATGTCCCACATCGGAACATGTGAGGTAGATGACAAGGTGTGTTTCCTTAGGTAGCATTGAAAAATACAAAAAAAGTAGGGGAAGGGGCTAAGCTATGACTTATGTTCTTGAGTTCAAAAAGAAAGAAAAAAATATGCATATTAACTGACTAAAATTTAGATAAATTACGGGGAGAAAATATTTGCATGACTTAGGTAAAAAATAAAACGAAAATCCCTTTGCCTAGCATCCCTAAACAGCCGAATATTCCCCAAGTGCGCGCAGTAACATAGTCTTGAAAAATTCCCCGCCGGCCCAGCCACAAGGCGGAGGTCGATTAGTATACTAATTTCACCAACAAAAACTAAATCATGATTAGCGATAAACCCACTTTAACAATTTTATCTGTCCGCTTTTGACGAGTTTTTATTTCATTTTTCTATAATAGCTGGTTTTATCCGAATTATGATAAGGCGGTATTAAAAAAAAAATACTTTTCCATGCTCAACAACTCGAAATTTTCTGGCACATTTTCAGATTTATTTTTAATAGAAAAAATATGAAATTTGCTGTAGTGATTTTTGAAGAGATTTATAAGCGACCTGTGTTTTTATTTTCCGTTCAATTGAATAAAACTTGATTTATAAACAATTATTTTCTCAGTAGGACAATATTTTTTTGTTTCTAATACAATCGCTTTGGGAAATTCAGTTCAAAATACCCATTTTGACATCATTTTCTGAAATATAATCTGCCTGTATGAAAAAATTTATCATTACGGTACGTTATATAGTTTCTGAATAAGACAATCTACCAATTGGATGCATTTGACAGCAAAAATGAATTTAAAAATGAGTAAGAAAATAAGCAGTTTCGATTATGAGTAAAACGATATTTTTTTCTTCAACCGCTATGTATTTTTTATTTGTTTTTGCTGTAAGAATTGGTCCTATCAAAAACTTGCCAATATAAATGTTGTAGACAATAATAAGAAGATATATGATAAATTTATGCAGATTTTATATCTTGTGAATGGGCGGAGTTTTAGATTTTTTTCTTCTTCAACCCCCATTTTGTTTTCGTTTTTATTTTTTTTTTTCTGTACAAATTGGTTCTATCAAAAACTTGTGATTATAAAAGTTGTAGATAATATTAAATATATTTATAATAAAATTAATTTGATTTGATATCTTGAGACTTGAGGAAGTTATGATTTTTTTTCTCCCAAAAACTCTATTTTTTGCTCCCCTTGAGTCATTTTTATTTTTATCAAAAATCTGTGATACATAAATTATTGGCCCTATTTTTAGAAGTAATAAAAACTTTAAACTGACTTGATGTGTACAAAAATTTAGAGGTTATGCGTTTTTTTTTATTTTCACAAAACCCCTTCCTATTTCCATCCCCTTGGTCAGATTTTGCAGATTAACGAACTTGACCGAGATTTTATCTACCAGTTTGGAAGAGATTTGTGCAGAATTGTGGAATTTATCGTGCCCGGAATAAAGTGATATATATATATATATATAGATAGATAGATAGATATGTAATAATAAAATTTTCGCCCTTTTATCTCAATTAAACTATTCCAAATTATTATAATATCTACCTTTTTTTACTTAGCTTTAATACTATCTAAAATATCTTTTTTCCTTTTTCCATGTCTTAAATGCGTATTCTTTTTTATTTTAAACTAGGGGGCTCTGCCCCCTACGAGCTACGCTCGTCAACCCCCGTTCAGACACCGCAGACTCTAACAGAACTAATTTCACCGCCTTTAAAAAGATTTCGGAAGATTGAATTATAATTTGAATCTGACAATTATAATCTGACGTAATTTTCACCAAACTTTTCTTTCTCTTTTTAATATTCATGTCAAAATACTTTTGTTAGAAATGAAATATTATGATCATCTTAAAATGTCAAGTAAATGTCTCGCGCTATTTTTAAATTAAAACTGTTTTGCAATATTATTTTTTGTTCATTTTACGTAATTTACGTAATAAGTGTAATATGACGTAAATTCTCCTATTTAGAATTTCTAACGCATGTTACTGAATTTATTATTTTACAATATTCTTTCTCATTTAAAATTCACGTGTAACTATAGTTTTTATGACGTAATTTTCAATGAGTTCCTGCTTTTTATATTTTTTGTTTATAATAGTCACGTGTAAAATAAATTTTTAATTTGAAGCAAACATTATTGGTTGCGCTTTTTATACAGTTGGCAACAGTTTAAATTAATACAATTTTCTAAAATTTGTAAAAAATATCTCTCGAAATGCTGAAAATTTGAATTTAAAATAGAAATAAAACCTCGAAAAATTATTCAAATTAAAAAACTAACTGCAATCTGCACACCGGGAAATTCTTACGCATAAAAGGATCTAAAAATGATTAAATTCCTATGTACAGTTTTTGCTCCTATAAAACTTTTTTAATGGAACGATTTTGTCCCACTTTGGCATTAAATATCTCTTAAAATAATTCTTCGATTTGAAAACTGTCTGCATCAGCGTATTTATCAAACATTTTTCTATAATACTACCTATTTTCATATTTTTGTATGCAACAGTTTTTTTAATATTAACGAAGAAAGACCTCCGGTCACAAAAAATTCAAAACCGGCGGCGGCGGCGGCGGCGGCGGTGACAGCGGTAGTTACTTTTTTTTAGAATAGAGAGAAACCTTAAATCCATTCGTCTAATAATATATAAGCCATTAAATTACTTTTTTTTTCATTTTATTCTGAAACTATTTTTTTTTTCGAATGTTTTTAATAGCATTTGTTCTCTGATGCTCTATTTCCCATAATTCTTTGCAAAGCATGCCAACATTTGTTTACATTATTAATCTGACTCCGAGATTAAAGAGTTCATCATCGACGTCAAGCGTATCCCCCCCTTCCCCCGGAGCTAAGTCCTATCGTAGCATGCCTCTCGTCACGTCCTCCCGGCTATTCCTACGTGGTTAGTTCTTTCAGTTGTAATGTATTCATACGCGTGCATTTTTCGAAAGTATTTAACCTGTTGAATTGGCTAGGAAAAAGAGAAAATTACGAATATTGAGATGCTTAAATAACCCATGTCACCTGGGCAGCTTTGTTTCCTGCATCTTCGTCATGTTGGTCTAATATTTAACATCTAGTGGTTGACATTTTACGACGTAGCAACGGCCCAAACATGGGTAGCATGTTGCTAGTGGAGTTTGGTGCATTTTATGATCATCTAATAAATATTTGATGAATCTAAAGGCTTTGGTTATTATTTACGGGAAAATTCCAATGGACGTCGGTCTGATCTTCTACTCTTAACCATGATTTTACGACTGGAAAACTCCGATTTCTCATATGAGTTAAATAACGAGTGTATGGCTGCTGCTTAAGACCGATATGTTTATATCGTACTAGTGAATACGTATAAATTAGCTGTGCAGGATCGTATGTTTTTGTGGAAATATAATAAGAATTGGAGCCGATGGCGTTCTCAAGGTCAGAATAAAACCAGTGAAATTCTGACTAAATGGAATTTAGCAGTTTAATTTTCGTCGATTATGTGCATCTATAATCTCATATATGGAAGTGTCGGCTACTATGTAGAGTCTAATAACCAATATCGCCTCAAGATGGCAAATTAGAACACTTGACGGAGACTTCTATCATGATTTACACCTATCATAAGTGAGAAATGTGCAAGTGAGTGCTCGAGGAAAAAAAAAAATATATATATTTTTTTTTTGAACTAATGAAGTTATAAGTCAACCTTGCCCGGATTTTCATATCTGTATTATTTTTTTTTTACAATGTGTATATCAAATTCATATACTGTTTTATTATTGTGGCAAGATTAAGTTCATTCTTTAGAATATTGTTATTATAAACTGATAGCAATGGATTATTTTAAGGTTTATTTTACATCATTGGAAGTATATTTACAGTTGTTTAAGAGTTATTTTATCTGTGTTTATTATATTTATACAATTATAGTTTATTATTTTGAACTCGCAAGTAAATGATTTCTGCGTCTTTTATATTGTTAAGAAATAGATCTGTAAAACGCTCTAGTGTAAAAATGAGTGAAAGTGAAGTAAATATAATTTCCCTTGACCCTTAGTCGAGAATGCATATACAATCCTGGATGTCGCATTTTGATAAACCATGCATTTCTGATAAAAAAAAAAGATGAAAAATGGAAAATGCAAAATATAACTTGATTTTTGAAGGGAGAAGCTTTAAAAATTTCCTTTAATGAATGTCTAGAATGTACTTCTTTTAGTAAGATTCTTGAAATCCTTTCTAAAATGTTTATTAAAGTAAATGTTCCCCGATTTCCTGATTTTTCCTCTATGAAGCTAAATGATCTAAATGAATTAGAGTTATTTTAGAAACAGATTGATATTGGTAGACAACTTCATTTATGTGAAACCATCATAGTCCAAGTTTTGACGGATGGTTTGAAGTCAGAGTATCAGAATTATATGATTATTAACTCTCCAGAGAGCACCATAGATTTGTACAGAATTTCTAAACAACTGGTAGTCATTCCCACCTCTCATGTAAACAACCATAATGTTAGAAATAATTTTCAAAGTCATGGATCTTTCCAGCATAATATCCCGGCTCCTAGACATTGGGTTCGCCCAAACCAGAATTTTCAAAGAACAAATTCTAATTTTCAGCCACAAAATCCTCTTAATGCTCAAAATTCTAGATTTGTTAGCCCTATATTGCCTACTACTCATTTTCAAAATAAGTATCCCAGTCGACCATGTCCAATGTGTATGAATAGGGGTATACAGATTGCTTTCGACTGGGATAAGACTTGTATTTTTAATGTTGAACCTATGCAATCTTATGTTCCTCCTCCTAGTCAACACCACAACCTAGTCATAATATTTGACATTTAATTGTTCATGGATAGGCAAATAACAAGGATTTACCTTGTGTAATAGACTCTGGTCCTACAATATCAATTTTATATTTTAAAATTGTTAAGTTGTTTAATGCTAAAGTTATAAATATTCCACCAATTATTATTGGCCAAGTCAAAGTAACTGTTGAAATAAATCAATCTTGTAGTTTGTTGTTTAAAATAGATAATGTGCAAAAATGTATTAGATTTCTATTATGTAAAACTGATTTAAATTATGCCATACTAGGATTGACACAGTGTTCTAAGTTTAATAAATCAATCAATCAATCAATAAATAAAAACACATTTAATATTTATAAAAAGAGGTAGCTTAAATTATCTGAAATAAAATGATTTTCCTTTTTCATTCAGTAACTATGTGTTTCTTGTTCGATCGAAAGCGAGAATTTGCGTAAAATGTTGATTTTATGATAAACATTTTGTATTTTTTATCTATTTTGTTATCTTCTTTCATATTTGGTACTTCAGCATAAATCCATACCTCATTTGCTCATATGGATGAGATATTAAGTAGATGATTGAAGAATTATTTTAAGATGATTTATTTGGTATTTTTTAAATTTATAGATTGTTGATTTTGAATTTATTGTTGATAATTATTATTACTTGTAATATTATTATGTGACATTTAATAGAAATTTAGAATGAAAAATAGTATTGGTTACTGTGATTAATGCAATACATCAAAAATTGACTTTGAATATTACTTGAGTGAGAGAACTCATAGCATAAAGCTATGATATAGCATAGTGTTTTTCTAGGCCCACTTAAAGTGATATGAGTATGACTATGATTAGCTAATCTGTAACTAAATAGTACAAACATAACATGACAAAAAAAAAGAGAGAGAGAGAAGGAAAGGAAATGTAGATTATAGAGATTAGTTTTAAGAATTTTATTAAATGATGAGTTACTAGTATAAGAGTTACAATTCTGAAATTTAAAAAAAAAAAAAAAAAAAAAAAAAAAAAAAAAAATCAGAATTTTTTAGAGTTTTAGAAATTTTATGATGGCCATATGGTAAATAATTCCATACCAACAGTTCTGTATGACTATATGATATATCATATCAAAGATTTTTCTGGCATTTCAGACAGAGATGTCATAGCATTAACGGTCATATAATAAAGTATGCTGCAAATAGGTTTGTTTAAATAATTGTTTTGTATTTTTATTGTTACTATTTTTGTTAAATTTGATATTATTAATATTTTAATATTATTGTGATACATTTAATTTATTTATATAAACTGAAAGGTGAAGCAGACTTGAAGATTGAGTTGCTAGTATAGGGATAAGTTTTTTTTTAGACGAACATTATATTTTTTAATCCCAATTTCAAATTTACTTTTGGTGGATTTGTCAGAAGTAATTTTACTAGCCAACTCATATTGTAATAGCTCGATTCAACTCCTTCCTCATAGTGAGGTAGGCAGTAAAATCTTTAATACTTAACTTTTATGAACGAACTACATTCAATGTTCTGATGCTTGCTCGTGAATATGAGCCATGAATGTTCCATAAAAACATTCCTCTGTAATAAACTAAAGAATGATTAATCTTAAGTTTCATATTTACTTTATTCTATATTAATATTACTAGAACTAACTTTGTAAATTGTAAACAAGTTTAACCTCTTGTCTTTGTATTTTCATTACTAATTCCAGCAGATCGCGTTATAACTTTAAATTTTAAATTTAATTGGCATTATTAATATTTTAGAAAGCTTATTTTACGCTTACTCCAGGTGACAGGTGACAATATTGTAATCCAAATCCATGTAACATTTCTCTTCTATGAGCTTACAGGTCGTAGGACTTACCAGTTCGTTCAGTCTTTTTGAGGGGGGGGGGGTGATATGTAATAATACAATTTTCGCCCTTTTATCTTAATTAAACTATTCCAAATTATTATAATATCTACCTTTTTTACTTAGCTTTAATATTATCTTAAATATCTTTTATATTTTCCCATGCTTTAAATGCGTATTCTTTTATTATTCTAAAAACCTTAAATCCATTCGTCTAATCTTATAAAACTCATTAAATTATTTTTTTTCATTGTATTCTGAAACTAAATTCTTTTAGTTTCGAATGTTTTTAATAGCATTTGTTCTCTGATTTACTATTCCCCATAATTCCTTGTAAAGCCAGCCAACATTTGTTTACATTATTAATCTAACGAGATTAAAATAGTTCATCATCGATGTCACGCGTACTTCCCCCCTTCCCCAGGAGCTAAGTTCTATCGTAGCATGCCTGTCGTCACGTCCTCACGGCTATTCTTACTATAGTTGGGGCACGTCTAACTAGTCAATGGGTGTTATACTGGAGAGAAGTGTATGTCCGCGCAAAGAAGTAGTCCCTTACTGAATTTTAAAGAAAAGTCACTTTATATCCGATTTTTTTTAGATTTTTCCATTGAAAAGCGATTGACTGATTAAACAAAATTGATTTAGCTTAATGTATGTTCATATCTATGACAAATACTAGTAATATTCAAGGAAAATGTATTTCTTCGCGCATTAGATTCTGCCGAGATTTTCGACGGTAGAAACAAATGAGAAAGCAACCCTAGCGCCCCGTAGAGTTGTTTGGGGGTGATCTGCCATGGGGTGATTCCCATGTCATTTCTGGAGATAGAAGATTTTCGATGTCCAGTCAAATGTTTCATTTTTTAAACTATTAAAGATAGAATAAAAATTTCGATGGATTCGAATTTTTTGGAAAATTTCACTTTAAAAACATACCAAACATATGGATAAAATATGTAAAATAATGATAATTATCTTTAAAAAATAAATTAACCAACTGGAAGAAGATACGACCTTCTTAGAGGATAGACGATATAATATTCACGATTTAATTTTCATGCTTCCGCATACTTAAGGTAAAAGTATTCTTTAGTTACAAAGAATTGACTGGCAGTTAAATTAATTTGTCTTTTAATCAATGGTATAAATTAAATATTTCAACAGTATGTTATATTCAAAAAGAAGAAAAAATTCATCAGTTATTCAGAATGTATATTTTAGTTCTATACATAAATGTAAGTTAATTTGAGTTAAATTAAAATATAATTTAAGATAAATCAATTATCTGGAAACGGAATTGTAAAATCTGTAGATTACAGGAATGGGTTAAAACATTTCTTCAATGTGGCCTAAAATGTAAATCTGTAATTACGAGAAAAAAATGGTTTTTCGTTCTATTTTGATAGGCATTTTTTTTTTTTTTTTAAGTGGTATTATAATTCTGTGATAAAATTTATACTGAATGTGAAATTGGAATAAAATTTCTAATGACATAATTAGATTATTTTCAAATTTTGCTTTTGCTTTAAATATAAAAATTGAAGAATGCTAAATAAGAAGAATTTTATCATAATGAAGGGAACGAATATATATTTTTTTTCTTTTAAGAATTTTATCTTTATTAAAAATGTTAAAATATTTTTTTCTTTTTAACGTGACTTTTTATAAGTACGTACATTCATGATATAATTTCCATCCTTCAGCATACAGAAGTTTAAACTATTCTTATTTTAATTAGAAAGAATTTATCAACAGTTAAATTAATTTGTCTTTTAAATAATGGTATAAGTTCCATATTTTACAGTATTTTAGACAAAAAAACAAGAAAAAATTCACCAGTTATTCATAATGCATACTATAGTTTTATATAACATTTATATAGTAATATATAAATGTAAGTTAATTTGATAGTTAAATTATAATTTAATTTGACATAAATCAATTAACTGGAAACGAAATTGCAAAATATCTGGATATATTGGAATAGTTTAAAACAATGTCTTCAATGCAACTAAAAATGCGCATTTGTTTGTGAATACTGTGAGAAAAAAAAAATGTGACTAAAGTGTTGTAAGAACATTGTGAGAGAGTGTGTATGTGTGTTTCTTTCTATTTTAATAGATAATTTTGAAACAAGTGATATTATAATTTTCAGGATAAAATTTATATTGAATTTGAAATTGGAATAAAATTTGTAAGGATATAATTAGATTATTTTCAAATTTTGCTTTTGCTTTAAATATAAAAATTGAAGAATACTAAATAAGAAGAATTTTATCATAATGAAGGGAACGAATACATATTTTTTTTCTTTTAAGAATTTTATCTTTATTAAAAATGTTAAAATATTTTTTTCTTTTTAACGTGACTTTTTATAAGTACGTACATTCATGATATAATTTCCATCCTTCAGCATACAGAAGTTTAAACTATTCTTATTTTAATTAGAAAGAATTTATCAACAGTTAAATTAATTTGTCTTTTAAACAATGGTATAAGTTCTATATTTTAACAGTATTTTAGACACAAAAACAAGAAAAAATTCACCAGTTATTCATAATGCATACTATAGTTTTATATATAAATGTAAGTTAATTTGATAGTTAAATTATAACTTAATTTGACATAAATCAATTAACTGGAAACGAAATTGCAAAATATCTGGATATATTGGAATAGTTTAAAACGATTTCTTCAATGCAACTAAAAATGCGCATTTGTTTGTGAATACTGTGGGAAGAAAAAAAAAATGTGAGTAAAGTGTTGTAAGAACATTGTGAGAGGGTGTGTATGTGTGTTTCTTTCTATTTTAATAGATAATTTTGAAACAAGTGATATTATAATTTTCAGGATGAAATTTATATTGAATTTGAAATTGGAATAAAATTTGTAAGGATATAATTAGATTATTTTCAAATTTTTCTTTTATTTTCAACATACAAATTTAATGCTAAATAATAAAAATTTTAGCTTTATTTAAAATGTTAACATATATATCAATAAACTTTTTTTTTCGGCTTCATAATAAAACACTGCACAGCTTTTGAATTTTAGCATTCATTACTATGAGTTTATTACACCGGTTAAATTTTTTTTGTTATTATTGTAATTAAAGCTTTCAAATCTGGGACTAAATAATAATTGATTTACAAAAGAAAAGCTAAAAATATTCATTCCCGTTTTCTTTTATGATTTTCCGAAGAAGAGTTCTATTACAAACAAATCAGAAGACCATTTATTTGCTTAGACCATTTATTTTTATTATAAAAATAAGGGGGAAAACAATTTTTATTTTATGCACGTTTTATGTGATTTACAATAAATTCTAAACTAAAACACAATTTTTTTCTTATAAATTAGTTCTTTCTGAATATTTTTGTACATTAAATTATCGTTCATTTTATAGCTTCGCGAAAAAACGCTGAAAATAGCATTATAAATGACTAAAGCTTCAAAAATTGCAGGATAAAAAAATTTCTATATTAAAAAAAAATAGGATTCAATTTGCGAATGTTGAGAAATCGTCGCGCAAACCCGAAAACCCCCACAAAAATTGCTGTACGAATTCCGAATAAACTTTATTGAAAAAAGGATAAAATTTGTTGTATTGGACTAAAGGTTAACAATCGAATGTACTTTTAATAATGTAGAAAATCGCCGCGAAACGCTAAAAACAAAAAAGAAACGTTAAATTGCGTAAGAATCGCTAAAAATTCAGAAATCAAAGATGACAAAATTTAGTACAGTAAGCTAAAACAATGGAAACGAAATTCTTTTAGGAATACGGAACGATCTGCGTAGAACGTGAAAAAACAAAAGAAAAAGAATTGATAACATGAACTCGCGCAAACGTATTCCCCCAAACACCGATAAACAGCCAAATCTGGCGATTTTACAACGCCAAAGTTAGTAAAAAGGCAAGCGTAGCATAGTACCCATTGACTAGTTAGACGTGCCCCAACTATAGGTTGATTCTTTCACTTGTAATGTATTCATACGCGTGCATTTTTCGCAATATTTAACCTGTTGAATTGGTTACGGGAAAGAGAAACTTACGGTTATTGAGTTGATTAAATAATCCAATTCACATGGAGAGCTTTGTTTCCTGCGTCTTCGTCAAGTTGTTTTAATATTTAACATCTAGTGGTTTACATTTTACGAGGTAGCAACGGCCCGAATATGGGTATCACATTGCTAGTGGAGTTTGTTGCATTTTATGATCATCTATAAATATTTGACGAATCTAAAGGCTTCGGTTATCATTTACGGGAAAATACCAATGGACGTCGGTCTGATTTTCCACTCTTAACCATGATTTTACGACTGTAAAACTTTGATTCCTCGACTGAGTTAGAACTGATTTCTTCTCTCGATTGACTGTATGGCTGCTGCTTAAGACCGATATGTTTATATCATACTAATGAATACTTATGATATATATATATATATATATATATATATATATATATATATATATATATATATATAAAGTTTTTTACTGAGGGTGGTTTTGAGTTCTAGAGGTCATGATCGGCGTAGATCTGCAAAAATTTTCAGAAATTCCAACATAGTGGAGAATGTAATAGGTAGTGTTATATACGAAATCTACCTAAAAGACTCTTTGCAATACCAGAACAGTGTCACAACAACTGAGAAGAAGTATTTTCGGGGTGGCTAAAAATAAAATCTTTTAAGAAAATAATATTAAAATAAATAATGGTCAAATATGGAGGAAAAGTCTCAGCGGCACAAGCTCCGAAGCTACCGGCCTATGTCTCGAATCGTTAGGCCCTCTCAGCATTACCGTCCAACACAGAAACTGTTGCACGCTTCGACAGCAGGTGTAGAAATAGCCTGAGCCGATCCCAGAAGTGGCAGAGCCATGGGAGCAGTTAGTTGCATGACTCATGGTCTTGTTGAAAAGTGACAGAAGTTAGCAGATTAAGAATGCAAGCTAAAAAAAATAAACAAAGACAAATAAAAATGCAGGAGTAACAAAATTAAAATTAAGGAATTAAAAAGTATGGGGTGCATTTAAAATAATTCCAACTTTAGGTCTATTTTCCTTACTGTTGTCAAATATGTCATCGGAAATGTGTTTAAAGCACTATTTTCTGAATTTTCTAAAGAGAAATGGAAATTTGGATCTTGCATAAAAGAGTTAAGTTTAGGTAAATCTATTTCTTTAAAGGTGATAATTTCAACCATAATAAGGCACATCATATATTTGTCTAATAGTAGAATTTTGTGATTGTAATAATAATTTGATGTGACTTTTAGAGATACGAATCTATTTAGCATCAGTAAGTTGAGAAGCGGCGTAAATAGGAACTGTAAAAGAGCAACTTGTTTTAAATTGACATATCACTATTTCGAGCTAAAAGGGGATAAATTAATTTTTTTGCGGCTCGAAATGTATTACGCGCAAAGTGTGTATTGTTTAAAAGTGAACCTTTGGTCAAGGATTAACCCAGGATATTCACATGACGCTAACCGCAATTTGATGGTTCATGAGGAAATTCGATATTATTAAATTTAATTATGTATATATTTATGATATATTTCCAAAATATTGTAGAAGAGTACGGCCTGTGCCCTGTTAACATTAACAGCTATGCGTCGTTTTTCGAAAGAAGTTGACAGAATTTTGAGATGCTTAGTGGTGGCAGTGATTGCATAGCGTCTATTTTTATTAAGAGCAATGACACAGGTATCATCTGCATATTTTGCCAAAAAGGTATGGGGGGGGGAAGTGTAGGGGTGGGATATCATTAATAAAAATATTGTACAAGATTGTCAAATTTCAGGAGCCCTGAACGATGCCGAAACGTGCGAAGTATTTTCTAGATAAATTACCTTTTACATGATAGATTAGTTTGACTAAGTAGGGGTGATGATTATTAGGATGAGCGATGCGAATCCTCTACTTGGCTAAATAAATTACGTTTTGTCGTACACTTTACAATATATATATATATATATATATATATATATATATATAATAATTTTTTATGGTTATTCTGTACAAAAAATAATATTGTGAAAATCTACAGATCATAATTTATTTTTATGTTTATTTTCAAGTAAAATTACTGAATATATATATATATATATATATATATATATATATATATATTCAGTAATTTTACTTGAAAATAAACATAAAAATAAATTATGATCTGTAGATTTTCACAATATTATTTTTTGTACAGAATAACCATAAAAAATTATTATTTTAATTCATTTATTTTACATGTTTTTCCATTACGGACGCATTTTTGAAAATAAAGAATGAAACACGTATATCTTCAGAAGAAAAAATAAATCATTGATTTACGATTTCTTTTATGAAATTTTAATAATACTTTTTTTTTTGTTTATAAAAAATATAGTATATTTTTAATGAATTAAAATTTGTGATAATTCAATAATTTACATTCAATTATAAAGGTATTTTTAGTGTTAAGAATTCAAATACACAATTTATTCTTATTATAGTAAATCGTTTACGCAGACTACGCATTTTAAAAGAATTATATTATGATTTTTTTTTGTAAAGTGGCAACAAAAGAATTGTAAAGATATAAAATTAATTGTTAAATATTTTGTAAAATTTTGATTCGAAAATATTTCTTATTTATACTAGTCTTATATCATAAATAAAAAATTCCGAGGAAATTCTTAGTTATTTCGCTGAATTTATATTTCTAAAATTAAAATGTGCCAAAACATAAAATAACGTTTTTGCTTAATAAAGATGCAAGAATAATATAAAAAAATATTGTTACTTTGAATATGTATCTTATTAAATAATGCTTCGCGAATCTAAACAAAGCACGGCTTTTGCTAGTAGTTAATTAATTTAAATATCAAACCAAAAATCCGAACTTTGTCGTACGCTTTTTCAATATCAAGGAAGACTGCAGCACTGATTTTTTTAGAAATTTTGCCAATGGTTGTATGCTCGACCAACCTATAGACCTGGTGTGGGACTGAAACCCCCGTTGTGAATCTAAATTGAATTGGTGAAATAATATTATTGGTTTGAAAGTGGGCGTTAAGGGGACCGGGAAAGCAAAATTCTATCAAAAAATTGATTCTTACTTTTTTATATCATTAAATAGTTTAAACTTTTATCTTTCCAACGATGTGTAACACATGATTATACATAAAAAAATAATTGTTGAAATTATTCATTCATTCTAAGAGTATTTCACGGCATAATGGTCATTTAAATCTTTAATTCACATTTTCTCAAAACTTGGATTTTTCATGTTCGTGTTCCTTTTTTTCAATATCTATTAAACATAAGAACTCAGATTTTTATTTAATAATTATATTATGTTATATTGTATACGTTAACACAGGGATTTAATGATTTGTTGAGAATCATTTATTTAAGGCAGTGAAATGTTACCAAAAATACTAAAAATGACTTTCAATAAGTAATTAATAATTAATTTTGAGTTTCACTTAGAAAGAAAATCGTATGTTAAAATGCGTAAATTATGTTATTTCAATTACTCTAAAAATTCTAGGCCTCTATCTTTCGCCGTTTCTGAGAAAAATGTTCATAAAGTTGGTGAATTTAACATGGCGGAGATAAGGGCTTTCCCGGTCCCCTTAAGTTATCCAGCAATGAAAGCGTCAGTTAATTTACTGTTTGCAATTTCATCCATTTTTGCCAAGCAATGCGAATCCATTGAGAAATTAATATTAAGAGGTTTAATTTTTAACGCTTTCCAAGAAAGTTGAAAATTGTTTATGCATTCGGTTTGTCTGTCCATCAGTCCGTCTGTCCAACTGTCCACGCTCTAACTCCCTTAAATATACTCGGATTTTCATGAAATTGATAAAGGTTGTTTAGGGTCACCAAAGCATGTTTGGTATTGTATATGAAGTATGTAGGATTAATAGTTCAATCATTCTAAGGATTCACCTACCATTCTCCTTATTAGAGGAAATTGCTGAAGAGAAATATTCAACCGAATTATCTATATCTCTAAGTGTGCTAAATTTTTGCATGCATGTAGTTAATAGATACATTTCTATATATACTATACAGGGCTACTAAAAAATTTGGTTAATTTTGCGATTGTAGTTGAGGACAGCTGATATTGGGTTTTAAAATGTATTATGCGTTTCCGTCGAATTTGACGTAATATCATTATTTTTTAAATGGTGCAGTTTTCTTACATTATTCTGATTGTGTTGAAAAGTTTTTCATAATCTATGTTTGACGCATCATTTTTTTCTTTTTTGTTTACAATTATAATTAATAAGCATAATGAATGCATATATAATTTTTAATTAAATTTTCAATTAATTTTCAGCAGCAAAATTGCGCTCGAAATTATTGAATATTTAATACGTGATTTATTACATTGCTAACTAAGCGTAGAACGAACAGAGTGAAAAAAGTCCAAGCCGGGAATCGAATACGGAACCCTTGGAATAGTGATCTACCAAGTACTCTACCATTTAATCTACGACGACGATTTCCAGATCAGCATATCTCACTCACAAAAGTCAGTAAGGCTGCAACTGCAGCATAAGTAGAAATCCTCGTATGCTATTCCAAGGGTTCCGGATTCGATTCCCAGCATGGAAATTTTTCACTCTGTTGGTTCTACACTTATTTAGCAATGTGATAAATCACGTATTAAGTATTCAATAATGAATGCAAATTAGATATTTTTTAACAATTTCCAATATTCATTTCTTTGTTGAATATGTTTTCTCATCGGATGTAACTACGTGAATGTATGATACGCATATATATATATATATATATATATATATAAATATTTTTACAATCAGGTAGATCATGTAATTTTTTAAGATGCATTTTTTTTCTTAAATTTGAATTTTAACGAATTAAAATTTAGCAATATTTCTCCTTTTTTCCTTCATTTGGAAGTTTTTATGAAAATTGATGCATATATGTTGCTGTTTCCTATTATTATTGTAACTTAGCTTTACAGTTTGAAAACACCTAGATTCAGTTATACAGGATGGATATTATAGCCTAAGAATCTCATAACCTATCTGCTGTATTTAAAGAAAAGTACAAAGATAGAAATGTAAGAAAATACAAAGGTATTACAGTCTAAGACGTTTAATACGAGTATAGCGAAACTGTTGGACATTTGTCGAGCAGAAAATTGGCATAGCAGCTTACGCGCAGGATTACGAAATATGTATTGGAACTAGAATGAATATTATCCAAATATGTATTGGAGCCTATTTATACTTCAGATCGTAATAATTACCCTGAAATTAAATAAATTTGTATTTAAAGCATTTTTTTATATTTTTAATGCAAAATTGTACTTAGCTAATACAAAATTTGGAAAATTTCAACAGAATAATCAACTAAAAAATATATTTTTTTGAACATTAAAAATGAAGTTTTAAGTTCAGTTGATACGGAAATATATGATTTGAAAATTTTACGTAAAAAGATTCAGAAGTTGTTGAGGTATCCTGTTCGTTATGCCAAAAACGTCATTTGGAAAAAAATTACTTCAAGGTTTTGGAAACGCCGCTTCAACTATTGAGCGGATATAATTCTCAAAGCCCTAACTTGTTTTATAATGGGAATTTCAAGGAAACAATTATATAAAAATGTTCAGAAATGATAGGATTACCTAAAAAAATTAAAATTTCTAAAATTTTGAAGATTTAACACTTAATTAGAATGAATCACATAAATACTACGGGATTCTCGAATATTTTGCATTGAGTGGATCTCTCAATACACCTCGAGTGACTTTAAAATTTAATTAAAAATGTATTTGCAAAAACGCGGCACGAACCAAGGCGGCATTGCAACTTTGTGGCCTCCTTTTGAAGCGCGCTTAGCATAATGCAAATTTAAAATTTGAACAAAGGTTTTGTTTTAGCTACGTTGTAGAAAGAAAGGTTATTACTAAGCTGAATTTAGTTGTATGAAATACCAATTGAAGTTTAAATATGCACTGCTTTTATTGTGAGTACAGAATTAAGTTCATCATAAACAGATTAGGACAATACTAAAAAAACTATGTTATACAGAATAGCTATATGTGATATTATTTAGGTTCCATATCTCTTTGAGCATTCATGGCATGTCCATTTACACTTTTCTCGTAAATACAGTTATACCCAAACTTACGCTCTATAGTTTTTTATATCTTAGTATTCTTTTAGATACAGTTTTTTAATAATACAATTAAAAATTCATCTATTTATTCTACGGAACCCTCTGTGCGCGAGTAATACTCGCGTTTGACCGTTTATTTTAAGATTAAAATAAAACTTAAGATTTTCAAAAAGAGATTTTTCTAAAGATTTATTTAGCTAACAGATGAATAGATTGGCCACATCTAGTGATATTTTGAAAATATTTCAAAAATGAAGTGAGTTGCACTTGAAAATATGTGAAGTGGTCCAAATTCGGCTACTGTCCTCCATACAATGGTTTCGCTATATAATTTAAAACTTATTTCTCCCCTATATAATTTAAACTCCCTTTTGTCATCCACCATAATCATTTTAGCTTTTTTCTGAATGGGCTTTACATTAGATTTTTATGTTTTATCTTTTTTGTTATTTTTACGGTTATAAAATAGAGGCATTTTTTTTTCAATATAGATATCACACCAATCTCCACTTAAAGAAAAAAAAAAAACAATTTAACAAATTACAACAACCATTTGGAAAATGATTTTTTCGACGACTAAAATTTAAGTCATAAAAAATCGCACGGAGTTGATCATACATTACGTACGCCATGAATTAAACATTAATTTTGTTATTACACGTAAAAATTGCAAGCGACAAAAATCGCCTGCGACTTGTCAGATTTCCTGAAACTTATCTGAATATTATCCACCTGAAACTTACGTATTATCCAAGCATTTCATTGGCTGTTCGGGAAAAGGCTTTTCCATCGTCAGATTTCCAAGAAATCTGACGACCAATTTAAAATGAAATTTCATTCTTAAACTTCTAAACATCCCACAATATTACTTTTTACACCGTCATATAGAGAAAAAAATGTACTTTTAAATGCAATTTGTTTGAAACCTGTATGCCAATTTGTTTCTGAGTTATTTTTTTTTTGTACTTTTTATTACTTTTTTGTCATAGTAGCAACAAAGTATCCATCTCAGTTGAAAGTAAAGGGAAATACAGATTACTGTATCGACCAATCAGAAAACGAATAAAATGCGGATTAAACCAATAAAAAGCTTCAGATATGCTTTTGATTTCCTACTCTGACGAGGACAATAGCCATTTTTCCAAATGGTTAAAAAAAAAAAAAGAAAAAATATAGTTTTTTGCAGAAGGACGTATCATTAGTAACAATTGTCATGAGAAATGTAAAGCTTTTTCAGTAAATATGCTAAACTTCTTATTCATGTAGCATAATATTCTTATTTAGAAATAGATGTGTAATAAATAAAGGTAATGTGTATTTTATGTACTGAATTCATGTTGAAATGTAACCCATTGATCTTTATGAAGATGTACTTTTACATTATGTTTAAGCAGATATAAATATAATACTATATAATACGATGTAAAAAAAAATGTTTATGTTTGAATTTAAGAGGAATTAAAATGTTAAAAATTCATTTATATTTTAAATTACAAGAATAAATAATCATGGAATGCTGGTCCCAAATCTTTTACATAAATGTATGTACACTAAATTTAAAAGTAATCAGATTGTTCCGTGATATGATATTGTATTTAAATATGTGCATTTTTAACAATACGAAGGAGACTTGTTGTTATTAAACTACTGACATTTAGTTCAATATACTTAATGTGAAATTTATCTTGAAGTGGATGATGTTTCTTTAATGACTTACATTCTTCAAGCATTTGGATAATGTTTTAAACATTTTTAATGACTTTCAGAAAGTTCAATGAGAAAAGAGATTTCTCAATGACGCAATCAATGCACTCGTTTCACTTGGATGATCTTTACTTAAAACAAGAGTTCTCATTTGAATCTCATTTTTAAATATTTTTTCCGTTTTCATATAGATATTTTAAACAGAAAAAATGTCGCCGATAATATTATTGGCATTAACGTAAATTTTATTAGATTTTTGATTTATAATTTTAGAGAAATTATAGTACTTCAGAAAAAAAAACATTTCCTGTAATAATAATAAAAAATAATTTATGGCATTTTTTGTAATGAGTAAATTATTTAAATGTAATATTTTCTGAAAGTAGAATTTTCATTCGGTTTCTTACATGAAACTCTAGCTCATGAAAAACATTAATCTCAAATAAAAAGGATTAGAGGACCGATGTATAAAATATACAGATAGGGGAGAGTAGCCTAATTTGGACCACTTCGCTTATTTTCAGGTGTAACTCACTTAATTTTTGGAATATCTGAAAAATATCACTACACGGGGTAAATCAATTCATCCAGTAACTAAATAAAACTTTAGATCATTTTCTTTTTGGAAATCTTAAATTTTATTTTAATTTGAAAAATTTGTCAAAAGTGGTCCAAATTCAGCAACTGGTCGCCTAAGTTCGACCACCAGTCTCCTAAATTCGACCAAATAAAATCAGCTTGTTTTAATGACTAGGGAATATTACTAATTTTATTAAAAGCAAAGTTTGCGGTTACTGAAACAATCAAACAAAATTACAGCAATGAAATATAATGAAATCAAATATCTGAAAATACGTGTAATTGTTTTAAATCAAAATGTATTCGAAATATAAATTAAAGTTATCAGTAATTAAGAATAGAAATTATGAAACTAATTGCCAGTTACTTGAATATCATTTAAGGAGTGATACAAAGCTTACACATAAATTTCGTTTATTGATTTTTTTTCCAGCACACAAAACTTGGAACCGTATTTGGCAATATGAATACTGAATCATTTCTATCTGTTTTATTTTCTTACAAATCAGGCAAAACCAATCATCACTATTTAGATTTTTTCTTTTTAGATTCTGACTTATTAGACTTTTTTTTGCAACAGAAGTTTTCTTTACATTATGATTGTAGTTCTCCCCTTTCATCATTTCCTTGATAATTGCATTACGCCTATTTTTTAAAACTTGATGTTCCATTTGCTTTTATGCTGTGGTAGCATCCTTTTAGTCGATTTTTTGTGTTTTTTTTCATTTCAAGGTTCACTTTATATGGCGAAGATGTCAACACAACTGTTTTTTTGGCTCCCTCTGTACTTTTTTTAAACTAAATTTAGCAAAAGATATAATATTTCTAATGATTTTTTGGCTTTTGGGGAGAATTTGCAGCTACAGCCTTATTGCAAGTTAATTTATTCACTACTTACTGTCTCCTTTTTAATTCCTATATCTTTAACAGCTTTTGCTGTCACCTGATTTTTTTTCAGACAGCTTGTCCGTGTCTTTTTCAACATTTTTAACATTATATTATAAAAGTGTTTAAAAAAATATGCCCTATTGAAAAATACGGTACTATTAGTTATACGCAAACATTATATATTCAACAGTATTGAATTCACCCCCCCTCCTCCCGGAAGGTTTAAAGTTTTATGAGTTTTAAGGGCAAAAAAGTGTAATTCCACCCTCCAGAACTGTAAAAAGTCTGCCCTTCCTAGGGGAATCGCAAATATCCTCCAGGAAGAAAACGTTTGAATTCAACTCTGTAAACCAAATACGCCGTAGGAATAAAGTATTCAAAGAAAATAAAGACAAATACATACAAGATAAAAGAAACTGCAAACAAAATTTATTGCATAAACATGTAAAAATATGTTTTTGTTTATATAGGCCTAAACTAAAAATTAATCCAGATATAACCCCCCCCCGTCCCCCCCCCAAAAAAAAAAATTGCATGGAGATAGTAATCCATTATAAAATATTTAAAAAATTAAAAAATAGTGTACAAAGTGTACCGTCCTCGAAATTCATTACTTAATTTTCAAAATTTATGATCGCATATCTGGTCCAATTTAAGCAACTTAAAATGGTCCAATTATGGCAACTGCGCCATTTTTTAAAACAGATAAATTCAAGACTAAGAACAAAAACGAAATCAAACAAAGCCGCGTGAGAAATATGCGCAATTAACAGATGAATTTATATATGTATATGAAAACGCAACAACTTACCTTAGTTTTAAAGTATTCACTTACGTTTAGTAGGAAAAAAGTAGATAAAAACAGCTAACTTTAGGTTTTTTAAAATTGCCTGAAAACAACACGTGGTAGGCGGTTGCTTCTTCTAATCCTGAGTGACGTCATTCTGATTAGAATTTCAGCGGTAGATGGCGTCTCTTCCTGTAATTAACGGCAGAATGGCAACAGTCCAATTAAAGCGGTGGTCCAAATTATGCTACTCTTCCCTATATATATATATATATATATACTATATGTGGAAATAACATACAAAAAAAAAAAAAATCCTCTCTAGAGATGATACTCCATCAATTTGAATGTAAAGTATTCAAGTATCATACCTATATTTATACACTTGTTTGACTAAAATATATTGTAGTATGAAGAATTTGAAAACCTTGTGTATTTTAAAGTGGATTTAAACAAATGCATGGTATACAAAATTTATCTTCAAGTAGCGAAAGTAGTTTTTAATAAAAATAATAAGGATTTATAATATCGATTAAATGTAAATGATTGTATTAGTTTGTTTTTATTTTTGGTTTTTAAGTTGTTACATGCATTAAATACTTCAACTAGTTTGCATATTTAAAATAACATCAATTTAAATTAAAATATGTTTTTATAGAGATTGGAACTCAAAATACAGTAGTATCCCCTATTCATAGTTGTTTATCTGTCTCTAAGTAACAGCAACTTTTTAGTAAACGTTAATGAAGTTTCAATATGGCATAGAAATTAATTTTGTGTAAAATAATTTAACTAAAAAACTTTCCTGGAAAACAAAATTTTTTATTTCGTTTATTTTCAACCTTAAAAAAAATCCAGTGTTTGTCATAACTGGACTGATTGGAAATTAAAATCATAATAATCCTATTGGTGTTGAAATTATTTTATTTCCATTTATTTAAGTTTAAGAATATTTAAATTTTACAGTACATTTAGCGTTGGGTTGCATCTATAAAACCCTTCTTTTAACATAGCTACAAACTTTACAAATTTTGCAGTCAAGAGACTGCAAATGCCAAAAGTGAAATTAAGAAGTTTTTTTTATTTTTTATTTATTTATTTTTTACTCTACTAAAATAATGGTATTGCTGACGGGGTCTGAATCTGGGTGTCTCGAATTATGGGTAAATTTCAAACATTGAAACAACAGATAGAATAAATCAAATATTAAATATGTTCCAAGTAACTGCTTTTAGATTATTGATGCTTTTGATGTTATTAATTAAAAATATAATGCTTATAAAAGGTCTATTTATTTTATTGCGCCACAAATTGGATTACGTTGGAAATGCTATTTGCTTCGTTAGTAAGAGCTTTCTGTCTAATATTGTAGAGATGTATATGTGAGAGAAACAGTCATGATAATTTGCATTTATGCGTCATAGAAACGCTATCTTTACACAAAAATAACGCATTTTGCAACCCTTTCTATATCTCTCTCGAGAAACATTTGACTTCGATGAGAAACCTCACCTAACATAATTGTATTCGAATTAAAAGTTACCTAACAAAACTCTTTTTGAATATTTCATTTTTGATATAATAAAACTTTCATAATAGCACTGTTTATTTTTGAAACTTTTAAATTTAAATTTATATTGTTTACGAATTGCAAAACAACCATTACGTTTTGCTCTCTCTCCCTCTCCTCTCTCTCTCTCTCTGTGTGTGTGTCTATCTTTCTATCTATCTATCTATTTATCTATCTATCTATCTATCTATCTATATATATATATATATATATACAGAGAGAGAGAGAGAAAGAGATATACACATTTTGGTATATTTCATTTTTAATGTAATAAAGTTTTTATAATAATACTGTATATTTTAAAAACTTTTAAATTTAAATTTCCATTGTTTAAGAAATGTAAAAAAATAATTCAGTCTGTCTCTCTACATATATAAATATAATGTAAAACCTTTAATATGTATTTAAAAATACCAAAACATTTATGAAATATAATTATTAAAGAAATATATTCAATGGCTATAAAACTGAAATATGTATTTATAATATATGATATATAATTTATAATATATAATATATAAATATCGTATAAGTAAATATTCAACAAAAAAAAAATACACTTTTATGCGGATAGTGCCAAAATGCTTCAGTGAATTTGCAGTTGATTTTAGTTCTCAGCGTTCTGCCCGAAATCCACTGCTACAAATAAAAATTTAATTTAAAAAAAATATATTCCTTGAATGCTTGGCTGCTTTTTAAATATTACCTACTACCGACGAGGCCGCAGTCTCATTTTCATTTGGTTTTCTATGTGTCATTGTTGTATTTTTTCAGTTTTTATATGTTTATATGATTTGTTGTTATAATTCGTCTTTTCGTGTTTGGTGAGGGGGACTGACAAGCATACAGGCCACAAATATTATTTGCTGGCATATATATATATATATATATATATATATATATATAGAGAGAGAGAGAGAGAGAGAGAGAAACAATTCACACCGCTAAATTTTAATTGTATTCTTCGTCTCATTTAGAGACTGAAATTCTGAGAATTTTTTAACCCGATGAATAGAGGAGAAGGTCCAAATACCGGCTACTAGGTGTTCTGAGAACTGAGCACATTGCAGCCTAGAGGTGATAGGCAGAGTTTGTAACTTTAACTGAGAGAAGAAAGTTACGAAATGTACATAGCTGAAGTCTGTGTCATTTACAAATAGTAAATGCAAAAGTGTCGAATCTTTGTAATCTGGTACATCAAAAGTTTTTCAGATATGTGTTTCTCATTTTTTTTAAACATACTGATCGTATATTGGCTTGAATTGTTGATTAAGTTATTTTCTAGACATATTTAGCTGTCAATAGCCACGCGCACATTATTGGTATTTTATTATATGAATGAGTAATACCGGTTTTAACTTAAACATAGCAGTGGTCCGAATACCGGCTACCTAGAGTTGTATAAATACCGGCTAGCCGGTATTTGGACCTCTATCGATTGCACTGCTTGAAGGGAAGGCAAATAAATTAATTTAAACAGTTCCATAATTCATAAATCAATTAAAATGGTTCAGAAATAGTTCCAGTCCTATTTCGCGATATGAAAAAAGCAACCATGGCCGTAATTCTTCAGGACCGACACTGGTTATCGGATCACTTTCCAAAAAAGCGCAGTTGGACACTACAAAATTGCCTGTAATAAATGTGAAGAAAAAGAAAAAAATGACGGAGTAAACCAGGCGAAAGAGGCAGAAATTTGATTTTAACCCTCTCGCTGCGCAATCCGAGATTTCCTCGGACAACGTAAATGTAGGAAAATTTGCGCAACCCGAGATTTCCTCGGGGATGCATTTTTTCATTCTGATTAACTCTCCTTGATTATTCCCACCAGTTATTTTTTTATTGTAAATTTTTGCAAAAATTAGACAAAAATGTTTGTTTTGAAAAACCGGTGAAAAAATAATAAAAATTCTTAAAGGTCGCTCGTCGCGAAGAGGTTAAATACGCAATTTTTGAAGCTATTTTTTTAAAACAATTACGCAGCGAGAGGGTTAAAAAAGTGAAAAAGGAAAATATCCAACAACAGAGGAAGATGATAAATTTGTGTCTTCTGCATGGGTGCTTTCTCTGTGGGCAAGAATGGGGGAGGAGATTCTGGGTTCAATATTAAGAATGCGATATGTGGGCTGATAGGGACTATACCGACGCAGAGAGTAATATTATGCTTTTGATTTTTACAGATAAATAATTCTCATTTCAATCAGCAAGATTATTTTTATTTGTTTTACACGTTAAAAAACAAAATTAGAAACATAATTGAAAGAAGACTGTGAGAGATAGTCGTAAGGAATTTTAGAAATTAGGCAAAAATACTTATTTATTAAAAATTGAGTATTTTTTCTGTGCGTAAGAAAATTTATTAATCAATACAATTTATTAAAATAATATTCTTATTGCTTAATAATTGTTATTAGCTCTATTTGTGTGATCTTTTGGAAAAAAAAACCTTAGGTAGCCGGTATTTAGACCCCATTTTAAAAACTCAAAATTTGAAGACTTTCGGAATTTTGCTTCTTATAAGCAGAAAACGCATTTTAAACTGATTTTTTCTCTCTAAACAGGTGTAAGACGTGTCAAGGTACCCTACTGTCACTTTTTATTTAATTAATTATGAAAGTTGTATGATCTAGACTGAAAACAAAAGTGGTAGCCGGTATTTGGACCTTTTCCTCTACTATTATAATTTATTGGTGAGAATCGCATAACAGCTGCGCCTCTGTTACATCACTGATATATATGTCGTAGGCTAATTGAGAAATCAGGCTCTTTGCGAAGAGCCGAGCTAATTGAAGAATATACATATGATGATGAACATATAGTATTTTAAAGTGACAATTTTAAATACATATATAGGATGCGATCTCAAATACACATATAATATTCTATAACATTCAAATTTATAAAAAAAAAAAATGAGCGTGTAATGGTAAAATCGCACGCCTGGTGATGATTTATTTATTTTCAAAATTAATGCTTAACCACCTATTTTGCAAAATAAAATAAATGATTCAAAAAGAAAACAGAAAATGTCATTAAATTTGCATTGTATCTAAATCTATAATTCAAAATAAAATCCTTCACTCTATTTCAGATAGTAATATTTTGTCAAAGTCGTGTTGAGTTTCACGACATACTTATTCAAAGAAAGCAAAAATTCACAAGTGAATGCAACAATAAAATATTTAAAGAAGCGGTTGAAAAAACCTCCGCAAGAATAATGATTTATTCCATAAACATGCGTTATCTCTCTTCATCTTTGGAGATTCGTATGTACTTGACGTAAGAAACATAATAGGTAAGTGTTTATAATACATGGCATTTTCCTATATTTTGGCGGTTATGAATATATGCTCATTAGATTACAAATTTAGAGAGTTTTCATTAGTTTTATAATGTCATAAATCATTATAAAAAATGTGTTCCTTATTTCAAATAAAGAATATTAAAGTGAGGAATGTAAAATATATTGAAGTTTAATAATAACTTCCGATATTAGAAAGAATTTTTCTGTTAAATATTTTAGTGAAATGAATCGGTTGACATGTATAAATTTTTAGTAAACATTGATATTAAATGCATATGTTTATGCATCATCAAAGGAAAAAAGACCATATACCACATTGTGTCAAAAATATAGATAGATAATTAAAACTTCACAACAGAGTTGTAAAATACAGTCGTGAAAAAAAAAAAAAAAAAAAAAGCAAACACCCCCTACTAACTCTGGAACTAATTATAATAGAAGAAAGTTACTGGTACCAAACTATTGGAAATAAAGTCTACTTTTAAAATATGTTTATAAAACTAAACATTTTAAAAATCAAAACCAGACACAACTTTTTTTTGTTGTTGTTTGTTTTTTTCAATGGAAATATCCAATTTTGGCATTAAATTTTAAATCTTCGGTTCAAACACTGCCTAGAAACTAAATTTCTATTCATTTGTATGATACTTTTTTTAATTATTAATTTTCAAATTTTAGAGCTTCTAATGTTAAATTACATTTTTATATTTTTATTAATACCTCCTGAAATTTTAATCCTAATGTGATAATTTTGTGTGTGGTTACACTACTAAAAATCTCAAACATAAATACACTGAAATTTTAATTTTTAAAATTTTGTAATATGAATTATGAAATTAATATTCGAAAGAAATATGAACTGCAACCTACAATTTTTTAATTAGATTTATATTTATTATGTCCTGCTGTATGGGAATTCGAAATTTCAAAATTTTCTTCCAAATAGTTTTCGAATTATGATTCAAAAACGTCAAAATGATGGTTTAAGGGGCGCAAATCAATTATGCGCAGAACAACGTAATTTGAAAAAAATATATATATTTTATTCATGTTATTGAAATATTTAGGCTGGCAGTAATCAAAACACATTAAGCAAGTGAAATGGTCATATTAGCCAGAAATAATACAATAACAAAAGTGTACAATGTTCTTTGTCATATTATCTGAAAATAACTTTTTTTATATATATATTAAGAACTCTGCAAATTATAAGCAAAAAACTTGGCGAAATTTGGGACTGTTTTTATAAAAACCTTAATTTCTCTACGAGTATACATGCTATCCTCATAATAATGAACACAGTATATTACAATAAGCCACTTATAATCTCGAGTTTAAACGCTTTTGCTCCATTAATTTTTACAGGGTTAGCCAAAAGATATTCGTTTTTTTCAATTTTTTGACGGTCCCCTATGGGGTTTCGGGAAAAATATTCGCGGAATTATATGACCTATACTATACTGTTTACACACCTGCAGTTTCTGGTTAATACCTCATGTATTTTCTAGATTTTTAACAAAACGTCAAAAATCGCAAGTGACCGGTCACCTTTGACCTTATAGTGTATGTAGATGCCCCTCTAAGCAAATTTTATATACATCATTTAAAAGTAGACTTTATTTCCAATCGTTTGGTACCTGTAACTTTCTTTTACGATAATTTCTTGCAAAATTAGTAGAGTTTCCACGACTTTACAATTGTCGTATTTTGAAAAAAATGAATACAAGATATTTTATTCCTTCAAAATAAAATTACTGCATTAGTAAATGTGTTGCATCGATTTATTTAAATTTATATCCATTGGCCATTTAAAAAATATCATCAGTATACCTAAATTATAAAAATAACCCTTTTAAAATAATATTGACAGAGTAATTATTGAAGTAAAATGTGATGATACTATACTTAAAACTAATGATTTAGGGGGGACACAATCTTTTAAATCTTGTGTTTTGCCAATGGTCATGTTGTGTCATATAATATATACCGAATCACTCGGATTAGAATTGTTTATTTAGTATGAAATATATGCAGATTAGTCGTTTTTATTGTACTATAAAATTATTTTTTCTCGAATGTAATAAATAAGTTTTCTTATCTCTTCAAGTACAGATGTTTTTTTAAAGCAAAATGTACCGAAATAATAAAGGAATATGACAAAATAAAATCGACTTTTCTTCTATGTATAACAGAAAGAAATTAAATATATTTCCTTTCGGAATAAATCATTTTTTTTATTCCTGCCTTGAATATTCTTTCGTAAATTTTTGAAAAATAAAAGAATTTCATAATTTGACAATTTTGCTAATTTAAAAATCTGATTTTTTATAATCGACTTACAATTCATGGATCGGAAAATATTTCCTTTAAATTTATTTTCGATGATATGGCATGCTATTTTTGAAGTCCTCAGTTATAATGAAGTTATAATATGCATTAAAAAAAACATTTGAAAAAAAAATATATATTTGCTTATATTTTGAAATGTAGATGTTTTATGAAAACTAAATCTAAAAAAGAAAGGATAAAAAAAAATGACAATATTAAATGGATTTATTTCTATGATTATCGGAAATAAGGAAAATATATTTCCTTTAGAAATGTATCTTTTTTTTAAATCACCGTGCTGAAAATTATTTAGTAAATATTACAAAAATAATAAAATTTCACAATTTGACAATTTCACTAATTGAACAATCTGCTTTTTGAGAATCGATTTACAGTTCATAAATTGGAAAATTGATGTGATATTTCGAAACACAAAACGAAAGTCCTCAATTATATTAAAATTATACTACTCATTTAATAAAAATATATTCATAACTATGAATGTTTCACCTAACAATAAAAATTTAATGTAGAATAAAAATGAATAAATGTAATTTTAGTAGACATTAGGAAACACATACAGCTTTAGGCAGTTGAAACGATACCTGTATACAGGGAGTGGCAGGTATTTCAGAACACACATTATAGATGAAATACTATCCTGCACATCATGGTTACAAACCTTTATATGTTACATGTAAAAATATCATAATCTAAACTAACTGAGGAAATGAAGAAACATGCTATGATTGTCTCATTGGTCGGAGAACACTCCGATGATTTAGATATTGCTGCATTCTTAAAATTCGCCCGGACATTCGATCTAAAAGTAAGGAACATACTGAAGACTGCCAGGTTTGATTTGACAACCATTTCTTACAGGGGATGACATTGTTGGCGACATGACATTATCAATGCTCAAGTATTCGCCATTTGTGTCGGTGAAAATTTTAGGAAGTTGAGTAAGGCACTTGATAGGGAGTTGCAGGTTGTTCTGTTCACCATACGACGTGCGATACGTGATTGCCTTCTTTGAGGTAGTACGGAATGCAAAGAGGACATTTCTTGCTCGAGAGGGCATTACATAACCGTCTGACATAATCCAGACGCTTTCTTAACAAGATAAAACATAAATTCATGATATGGGGAAAACTTTATGCAGATCCAGGGAGTGAATCGCAAAAAGATCGGTTTCTGTATAAAATACCCGAAGAGGTTTAAGCCGTCTTGCACAGACAGTTGTGAGACAGTTGTGAGAAGCGAAGATGACCTGATGCCTCCACATGTCTTTCATTAAAGTGATATAGATAGATAGATAGATAGATAGATAGATATACATATATATGTATACAGGTTGTCTCAAACGATTTAAACACTCTTTAATTCTTTAGCTATTGAGGATAAACATGTATTATGAATATTGTAAAAGAATGATAGAAATTAAGATAAGAAATAGTGCTTCCACTAAGTTTAGAAAAGTTTCTTTTTTAAATAATTGTACTACCCAAATAGAAAAAAAAATGGTCAAATAAGATACTTTTTGTTTTGTTTCAAATGTGAAACATTTACCTTTAAGACTGGAATATTTTTTGTAGAAATGAAAAGTTGTGGCTGTTTCCTTTAATTGATAAGATCATATTTGATTAAGAAAAATATTACAAAAAATGCCCGATGTAAGATTATACCAAAGAACGAGCCAGGTTCTGGGGGTGCAGGCTCAATTTAATATCGAACAATCCAATTCAGAACTTTACATGATATTAGAAATGTAAATTTGCAAGTTCTAAAAGGAGCAAAAGAAGAAAACTATATTTCATATTTGCTGACCTGCAAGTAAATTTAAAGAATATTTGAACAATATTGAGTCCGATTTGTTTCTCTTCATTATAACCCAGTTAATGTTAGAGATATAGGTATGCAATTAGATTTTTTTTAGTAATCTCTCTATGTACTGTTAAAAACATTCCGGAATATAAATCGTGTATGGTGGCCACATCAACCAGTTCTTATACTGTGGTTTTATGTTACGTAAAGTAATTTAAATAAGCTGCAAATATTGTTAAAATAATTTCATTAATATGAAAGTTATGGACAGAAGTCTAAGCACAAACAGAAGTTAAATATTCTGTATTTTTAAATAGATATATAAATAAGTGCTGCTACTATAATGATTTGTGCAAAAGCTTGTTGATTTCATTGTGAACTACTTTATTTTAATTTATGGAAAAGTTTATATGAATATTCCTGATTATTGTCGATTCCTGCATATTCGATTGTTTTTTTTAAATGACTCAATAATGTAAATTTTCTTTTTTAAATAAAAGTATTTTTATCACATCGATCGTTACATTTATTTTGCTTTATTTCCGAAGTATAAATTGTTTTTTAAAACTATGCAACTGAAAATCTACCTACTAAACCTTTTCTACTTATTTGTTACAAAAATATGTTAAGAGATTTTTAAATGAAGAACGTCTACTTTTCTTAATTATAAAAATAAATTTTATTATAAAAAATTGGTGTATTTTATTCTGTTTTGTAAGATCCTAATTAGAATGTACTCAAAGTCTTTATCCTAAGGCAGAAAAAAAATAAGTTTTAAGTTTTTCTTCTAAACCTGAAGGATTACCTTTTCATTTAAAAACGCTTAATACGTACTTTTAAGCCTGTTATAAAAACAATAAAGTCAAACCAATAGCTAATTTAAAAAAATGTATTTTAAAAATACGAATTTCGGTTAAAAGTTATTTACGTCTTTTCTAAAACACTTTTTAAAACAAATTCCCAATAATTAAACGTATCCTTATCCAAATTTACTCAACAATCCAGATTTAAAAAAATATTTTATTACTTTTTCTGACAAAGAACTTCAGGAAGTTGTTTGCTGAATAGCTTTTGTGAAAAAAAAAATAAAAGACTTGTTATTTTATCCGTATCAAAGATTTTTAAAAAGCGAAATGCTGCTTGTTAATTAAAATGAGAAAGTTCACAAAACTTTGAATTCTTAAAAAAAAAAAAAAAAAAAAAAAAAAAAAAAAAAAAAAAAAAACCTCTTTTTAATTAAAAAATATCAATGGAATTATCTTTTCTTTATAATTAAGGAAGAAATATTTTTTTTGCTTTTTTGCTTTTTATAAGCAAAGAAATAAAAATATACAGTGTTATTTCTTATATAACGTCTATTAAAAGTAAAAAAGAAGTACTCTCTATTTATTCTGTTTGGAAATAAAATTTTCTAAAATAGCAAATATATGTTCATTTAATGGCGTTATACAGGATAATTTTGGAATTTTTAAACTTCTCATCGCCGCCGAGAAATGATATATCGTTTACTAAGCTGCAGGTTGCACTGCAATAGAAGCATTATTTAAATTAAACTTGTACATTTTAAACGCGACGAAATTTAACGAAAAAATTCAAAGTTTGAATAAGTCTATCTTCAAAACCTTTTCATGTATAAACATGAAATTTTGGATATTGATGAAACCGATTGTGCTTTGTAATATGCTACATTAGAAATTTATTAGTCTTTTACAGAATTTGTGCATTTTTGAAATCAAAATAGCTCTTTTTTTTTTACTTCATAAGTCATTGCGCGCATGATATCTTGAGAAATTATGTATGGATTGTCATGAAATTTGGTAAAGATACTAAACATATATGTGTGTTAAAAATGAACTACTCTTAGGCCAAAATTATTTCTTAAACTATATAAAAAATATTTTTGTAAAAAAAAAAAAAAAAAAAAAAAAAATGTATTTTTAATGAATAAAAATAGTCACAACTGAAATATTACCGTTGTAAATACTTAAAAGTAGTTCATTTTAAAAACACATATTTTTTTTATATCTTTACCAAATTTAATGACAATCCATATATAAATTATTGTAAAACAACGTTTAAACACACAATAAAACAGGCAGATTTGACCATACGTATACGTTTCGTGAGTACTAGGACTCACATCCTCAGTGTAAAAACTTTAAAAACTTTAAAAACAATATTCCCCAAACTGCATGTACGGTGAAAAAAACCCAAATGTCAAAACATAATATCAAAAAGACCATCAAGTTCTAACAGCCAATGAAATTAATGCGGAAGTGAAGTGTCGTGACACAACAAATCCATCCAGAAAGTTGAGATGTATGGTGTACTAGATAATCATTAACCAAGGAGTCTTTAAATTTATGGATATGAATAGCCTCATAAAAGTCTAAATCCAGAGGAGTAATACATTTCTTGATAATGGTAGCAGAGTCAAAATTAAAATTATATCCCTCCCCCCAGCAATGAGAGGCGATAGAGGATTTATGTAATTCTTTTTTCTTTACATAGTTTCTGTGTTCATTGATTCTGTAACGGAGTTTTCGTTTAGTTTGTCCAATGTAGGACAAACCACATTGGCATTAAATGTTGTAAATGCCCCAATAATTATGTGGAGGAATTTGGTCCTTAAGTTGCGAAAAAGATAATTTATTAACCGGTTTAAAAACCACATTAAAATCAAAATGTCTTAAGATATTAGCCATCTTAAAGCTAATGCTATTATAAAATGGTAAAATGATAAGATTGGAAATGGAAACCGTAGTAACAGGAGAATCAAGATTATTAACATATTTATTAAGACTATGAGAAATTAAATTATTGATATAAGATAAACTAAAACCTCGATCAATAGCCACAGATATGATGTAATTTAATTCTATAATAAGTGAATTATTATCTGAACAAATTAAGCGATCTCTATTAATCAAATAATGAAAAGCCGAAGCTTTTTGGGAAGGGGGGTGACATAAATTGAAATGGGGGGGGGAGTGTGACAGCAAAAGGTTTACGGTAAACGCAAGTGTCAAAGGTATTAGGCTGACGTGTAACCAACACATCCAGAAATGGCAATCTATTATCTATTTCAACTTCATAAGTGAATTGAATGACTGAATCTATTGAGTTTAAAATCGTTAATATGTTGTCAACAGAAAATAGAGAAAGGTCCAAGAGTGCAAAAGAATCGTCTACATATCTACAATAAAATGGGAAGTTGATAAGGTTAAACATTTTAACCTCAAAGTAATGCATATATAAATCTGCTAAAAAAGGGCTAAGGGGATTACCCATTGCTAAACCATCCGTCATAGAATAATATTGATTAGAAATTTGAAATGAATTTTGTTTTAAACAAGTACTGAATAACTCAATAATGTGGTTGATTTCATAATCTGTGTAATGAAATTCTTTTAATCTAGTAGTGAGACTTTGTAGTGCACCTTGAACTGGAACATGGGTAAACAGAGAAGTAACATCAAATGAAACCATGCGTAAAGAGGGGGAGGGGGGGGGGAGTTTTTAATCCGATTAACAAAAGAACTAGAATTCTTAATAGTGTACATATTAGAATTTGAAAGGAATGAAAAGCGTTTCACTAAATATTTAGCAAGAGGGTATGAAGCAGTACCGATATTGGATACGATAGGCCGGAGGGGAACATATCGGTACTGCTTCATACCCTCTTGCTAAATATTTAGTGAAACGCTTTTCATTCCTTTCAAATTCTAATATGTACACTATTAAGAATTCTAGTTCTTTTGTTAATCGGATTAAAAACTCCCCCCCCCCCTCTTTACGCATGGTTTCATTTGATGTTACTTCTCTGTTTACCCATGTTCCAGTTCAAGGTGCACCACAAAGTCTCACTACTAGATTAAAAGAATTTCATTACACAGATTATGAAATCAACCACATTATTGAGTTATTCAGTACTTGTTTAAAACAAAATTCATTTCAAATTTCTAATCAATATTATTCTATGACGGATGGTTTAGCAATGGGTAATCCCCTTAGCCCTTTTTTAGCAGATTTATATATGCATTACTTTGAGGTTAAAATGTTTAACCTTATCAACTTCCCATTTTATTGTAGACTAGAAAGGTAGCCCGTCAAAAATGACGGAAATTTAGATATAAAGATATATACAACTCATGTGCAAGAATATGAGTTTTCTCGCTTGTTCCGCAGTGATAGATGAAAATAACACATTTTAAGAACGAAACACATTTATGAAAAACTGTGTACAGTAGAAGACCACTAATCTGCACAGTTTGGTTCCAAGTGTTATGCAGATTTGAGGCTTTTTGCGGTCATGTCTATTCAATCTTTGTTTACATTTTTTTAAATTCATATATTGGACAATTTAGATTGTTGAGCCTTAAAAATAAATAAATAACACATTTAAAGTAAGGTTAAAAACTATTAAATTATTGTATACGATTTCATAAAATGGTATTATATGGTATTACATGTGTGTGCTTCACGATCTTGGTTACGACGTTGGCGAAATTGGCTGTAACTTGTCATAATCCTAATAGTGTGGGCCGCTATAACAAAAAAGTAACCAGTTTTTAGTAAAATTTCTGATATTAAGTAGCTTTCAAAAACTTGTGTAAAATTGCAGGCCGTTCTCGTGTTATGTCAGTCCTAGGAATAATATTTCTAACACTGAAGATTTTCCATGTATATATGGAATTTAGAAAAGCTTCTCCAAAAGAAAGGTCCTGAAATGACATTGTAATTCCTCTAACTTCAAAGATTAATCGGGCCCTGATGTTGAGTACTGATATCTAATAAATACTGTTATTTTGAATATTACAACAGAATTAAACAGTTAAACTTATTTAACTTAAACCCGCTGTTACTTCCCGATGTTATTTTTTAGTATTAAGAAAGAAAATTATTTAAAATTTTCAAATCATGCATTTATGATTTTTTTCCTTCTTTAATAACTAAATAATGAAAAATTAGGCTTTTGTTCTGAGCTCATAAATATGACAATAAAATAATGTAACTAAGAGACATTGCAAAATTAAATCTTTGTGATTACAAACCATAAACAAACGATACCGACACCATTATACCTACTATGACGTCATTAGAATATTGCCCATTGATTGTTGGAGAACTTACTTTGTGAATGATTACCTCAATGATTTAATATTTTTGACGTTTCCCGATGAATGAATCACTTGTGTTTGTTTAGGTTTATGGAATGAGATATTAAACTGTGAACCTAATTTCAATTGAAGTTATCCAAGGATATATGTATTTTTGGAACAGATGTCATATTCGCCCCATATTGGCGCGATTTTTTTCGGTTGCCAATTTGGCGAAAACATCAACAGCATAAACAACATAATCCGGGTTACCACATCAAGCCCTTTAGCGCAAGTTAAGTACCCGTTGCCTATATGATATTGGCGACAGAAAAAAGTCGCGCCAATATGGGGCGAATATGACATCTGTACCGTATTTTTAATTGAAATTAAAAACAATGCTTTGATCTCGAAATAAAAAGTTTTAGTTTGTATAATTTGTTATTTCTGTTAATTATTTATTTAAGTACTTTTCCATTATAGCGCATTTTTAAAAAAAGCTTGGCGCGATTCGGGCATCAGAAAGTGAGATATGTTGCGAAAATATATAAACAGCTATGAAAACAAATCTAATGAACTTTTATCTTTGTTTATATATGCACTTATATACATAAAAAAATCGTTTCTAAATATATATAATTTTTTTTTATATATACAAATTACGGCACAGATTTCAGATATGAACCGGGATATCTAACTGGCGCCAAAATGGTGTTATTTTGCCTGCTGTGGTAACTCGGCTATTGTTTTTTATTTATTAATAAATTGTCTATTTACTTTTGGGTATTTCCACGATCACTTGTCGTGTAAGTCACATACTATGCTTGTTGGCCACCGTTATTTTATAAAAGTTTGCTTCGTCTTTTCCAATTAGTGAGATATCTCCCATGAAATAAGTCACATTTTTCCATACTAAAATACTGGTAGTAAAAAATTATAGTATGTGACTTACACGACATGTGCTCGTGGAAATGCCCTTTTGTTTTCTGGGTTTTTTTAATTATATAAACTGCTTTGTTCTATAGTTATTATTCAAACTTTTATTTATTTATAGATATTTCCTTTTCAAAATGATAGCAAATAATTGAAAAATATATAAGTAACTGGTATTCGAAAGCGAGATTTCTGCCAAATTGGCGTCATAGAAAAATCACGCAACTCCCATGCGTATATGACATCTGTGCAAAAATTACTTCTGTTTCTTTATAAAAATGGGTAAATAGATTTTTTTATATTAAATTGTCGGCACAGATGTCATATACGCCCATATTGGCGCGATTTTTTTTTCTTTTGACGCCGATGTCATATACGCACCGGGTACATAACTGGTGCCAAAGTGTTGTTATTTTGCTTGTAATGGTAACCCGAATGTTGTTTATGCTGTTGATGTTTTCGCCAAATCGGCGTCGGAATAAAAAATCGCGCCAATATATGACATCTGTGCCAAATTGTATACACATGGAAAAAATTGCTTGTGAGTATGAAGCATTAAATAGGTTTCCAGAAAATACGTTGGCAAACTTCTTTCTCGCCAAGAAACTTTTCTCCGAAGTATTGTACATAAGCAATGATTGCTAGAAATGCATTTTTAATTATGATATGCGCTTTTATGTTTCACTACATTTATGCATACTATACTGTGTGTATAAATGCTACAGTTCATATGCAGGGCTACACAAAAGAATTCGTAAGGGTTACTGAGTATGAGAGTAAATTGCTTAAAGGTGGTTTTTAAAGGAGTTATGCATTTTTACGCTGAACTGCATTTAGTTTCCTAAGAAATGTTTGTAGAATATAGATAAAATGATATAAATGGTCACGCATAGAATTGGATTTATAACCCTCTATGGATGATAATATCTAGAAATGTGATTTCAGTAGTTTTAAGAGTAGTTTAAATTAAATTTTAGCTAAATAGTGGCACATAATAACGGTACTATTGGCTATGGAGGTAACTGCTGAAATCAATTTTTAATTTTTTTATGCGTTTTCTAAAATGTTTACTTAGTTATCGTGGTACTTCTTAGTTATCCCGTCGACCAAATTACTGTCGCCAAATTCTAAGATTAATTGCCAATAATGGTTGCCATTAATTAATTAATTGTAAGATTAAATGCCAATAATGGCCAATAAAATCATTATTTCGACGTTTTATTTGTATTTTTATTAATGTTTTACTATTGATTTGGCGATTTATATAATTTGGCGAAATTGGTCGACGGGATATCTAAGAAGTAACGTTATCTTATTTACCTTATTTTCCTAAATAACGAAGTTTTGTTAAAGCATTCAGATGTGTTGGAAAGTGTTTCATATTCTATGCTTAACGCATGATTTTTCTTTCTTCTTTAGTCTTATTTTGGATTTATTTTATTTTTAATTTTTTAGTCTTATACTGCTTTATAGAAACGTTGGCACAGTTGTCATATACGTTATCATACATTGGCGCGATTTTTTTCCGACGCCAATTTGGCGAAAACATCAACATAGCATAAACAACAACATCCGGATTACCATATCAAGCAAAATTACGACACTTTGGCGCCAGTTAAGTACCCGTTGTGTATATGACATTGGCGTCAGAAAAAAATCGCGCCAATATAGAATATGACATCTGTGCCGAAACTTTAATATTTAATGTTTAAACTCTTCGCTCCACTCCCCTTGCATATAGTACAAACTATAACGCGGATAGCACAAAATAATAGACAGTTTGGTACTTTTCCACTCTAGGGGCTTTGGCATTTTTAAAAAAAAGCTTGGTGTAATTTGGGCATCAGAAAGTGAAATTTGGGTACTTTTCCATTATGCGGACACCATTGTCGCCAAGCGTAACGGTTGGCGCAAAATCGTGAATTGAAGCATTTGAAAAATAAAAGAAAAACCATTGTCGATACTAAAGTGAGCATTTAAAAAATATAACATTTGAAAATTCCAGACTTGTACGAACTATTTCATCAAATCACAAATATATACTTAAAATAAGTGAACAAATAACTGCTATAAAATAAAGCAATAAAATAAAACTCATATTAAACTGCTGGCATAAAATTACAAATATCTTTTAGTATTTTGAAATAATTGGCGCATTAGCATACATTTTGGCATGGTGTCCGTATAACGGGAAAATATCGAGATTTGTTGTCAAATCATATAAACAGCTATGAAAACAAATTTAATGAGCGTTTTTGTTTGTTTTATATGTATATTATTGATGTTTTTATGTACAAATTACATGTTTCTGTATAAAATTAGAGAAACGGATTTTTTATGTTAAATAAATCGTATAAATATCGAAAAAAATGCGTGTGTATATAAAATGAAACGGTGAATAGGTTCCCGGGAAATATGTTACCAAATTTCCTTTTTCGCCAAGGCACCTATGCTGGAAAAGTACCTAAAGCACATTAAAATCGCGCAGTTAGGAGCTCACACAGTACACCGTTGTCTATTGGCGGTTATTTTATTAGTAGCATCGGGAGGAAGATGTAAAGATGTACTTTAAATTCTCACCTATAGATTTCGAAAAAATATCTTAAAAGAGTGGAGTTTAAATTAAATTTCGGTGACCTCCATTATGAAAGATTAATGGTTTTAAATGGGAATTTCGCCAAATTAGCCAGCTATCGCCAAGTTGGCTAACATTTGGCGCTACTGTGGTAACCCTGCATTAATATTTTTCAACAATTACTCATTTCAATGAGGCGGTCCTACCGGAATAGTGAGGGACACACAGAGACTTGGATTTTATATAAATAGATATGTAGACGATTATTTTGCACTCTTGGACCTTTCTCTATTTTCTGTTGACAACATATTAACGATTTTAAACTCAATAGATTCAGTCATTCAATTTACTTATGAAGTTGAATTAGATAATAGATTGCCATTTCTGGATGTGTTGGTTACACGTCAGCCTAATACCTTTGACACTTGCGTTTACCGTAAACCTTTTGCTGTCACACTCCCCCCCCCCCCATTTCAATTCATGTCACCCCCCTTCCCAAAAAGCTTCGGCTTTTCATTATTTGATTAATAGAGCTCACTTAATTTGTTCAGATAATAATTCACTTATTACAGAATTAAATTACATTAGATCTGTGGCTATTGATCGAGGTTTTAGTTTATCTTATATCAATAATTTAATTTCTCATAGTCTTAATAAATATGTTAATAATCTTGATTCTCCTGTTGCTACGGTTTCCATTTCCAATCTTATCATTTTACCATTTTATAATAGCATTAGCTTTAAGATGGCTAATATCTTAAGACATTATGATTTTAATGTGGTTTTTAAACCGGTTAATAAATTATCTTTTTCGCAACTTAAGGACCAAATTCCTCCACATAATTATTGGGGCATTTACAACATTCAATGCCAATGTGGTTTGTCCTACATTGGACAAACTAAACGAAAACTCCGTTACAGAATCAATGAACACAGAAACTATGTAAAGAAAAAAGAATTACAGAAATCCTCTATCGCCTCTCATTGCTGGGGGGAGGGACATAATTTTTATTTTGACTCAGCTACCATTATCAAGAAATGTATTACTCCTCTGGATTTAGATTTTTATGAGGCTATTCATATCCATAAATTTAAAGACTCCTTGGTTAATTATTTATCTAGTACACCATACATCTCAACTTTCTGGATGGATTTGTTGTGTCACGACACTTCACTTCCGCATTAATTTCATTGGCTGTTAGAACTTGATGGTCTTTTTGGTATTATGTTTTGACATTTGGGTTTTTTTCACCGTACATGCAGTTGGGGGGATATTGTTTTTAAAGTTTTTACACTGAGGATGTGAGTCCTAGTGCTCACGAAACGTATACGTATGATCAAATCTGCCTGTTTTATTGTGTGTTTAAATGTTGTTTTACAATAATTTATATTTTCACACAAGTTCTGTACTTATTAATCCATTTATACTTTCTCAATGACTTCTGGAGTAAAATAAAGAGCTACACTGTAAAAAAAAAAAAAAAAAAAAAAAAAAAAAAAAAAAAAAAAATTGACCAGTTTTTCTGTAGGAATTGGAAAAATAGTTGTCCTTATCGTACCGGAAAATTTTCCGACCCAGCTCGGAATAAAATCCGTAAAAAAAAGAAATAGTAAATAAAACGTTATTTTACGGATTTTCCTGCTGATTCGGAAAATTTTCCGATACGATAAGAGCAACTATTTATCCGATTCCTACAGCAGAACTGGTTGTATTTTTTTTTTTTTTTTTACAGTGTATTTTGATTTCAACAATACGCAAATGCTGTAAAAGATTAATAAATTTCTAATGGTAGCATATTACAAAACACAAATTGTTTCATCAATGTCCAAAATTTCATGTTTATACATAAAAAGGTTTTGAAGATAGACTAATTCAAACTTTGACGTTTTTCGTTAATTTTCGACGCGTTAAAAGGTGCAAGACCCCTTAATACACTGTAAAAAAATACGACCAGTTTTCATGTAGGAATCGGAAAAATAGTTGCCCTTTTCGTACCGGAAAAATTTCCGACCCAGCTCGCAATAAAATCCGTAAAATACCGTTTTATTGACTATTTCCTTTTTTTATGGATTTTATTCCGAACTGGGTCGGAAAATTTTCCGGTACGATAAGGGCAACTATTTTTCCGATTCCTACAGGAAAACTGGACGGATTTTTTTTTACAGTGTATGATTCTAGAAAAAAAAAGAAACTTTTTGACAAAGAAAAAAAATATGTCTTGTAAAGAATTTGTTTATAATATTAAAACGGAATATGTATTTAAATTAACAAAATATAAATTTGTCAATACGTTACCGCTCAATCCACGTTATTTGCGTTCGTTTTTCAAGTCAGAAGTAAAAGCGCATTCTACTTTTTATTAAAAATTCATCAGAAAGAGTATTTTTAATGTATTATTAGACTTTTAGTTAAACAATCATAGCAGAAACTTTAATCTTATATTAGATGTAAATTTCCAACTGGGCGAAAAATATGTCCGGTCTAGTATTCGAACCAGAGATCTCCTGGCTGAAGCCGCCAGTGCTCTGCCATCTGATCTATACCGGACGAATCTGGTGGAAGCTTTTCACCCAGCTAACCTTAATGATTATAGCATCTGGTCTGAAACCTGGTTCAGCTCATCAGAATAAATCTCAGGTAATGGAACTTCAGAAATCGCTGAATAAGAAATTACACTAGATTAATTTTAGCGCAATTATTCCAATTGGTAAATAAATCATATTAAATGTAAATTTCCAACTGGGAAAAAAATGTCCGGACCAGGATTTGAACCAGGGATCTCCTGGATGAAGCCTCCAGTGCTCTGCCATCTGAGCTATCCCGGACGAATCTGGTGGAGCCTTTTCACCCAGCTAACCTTAAAAAGGCTATTAAGGGCTATTTTATATTATAAATTAAAAAGGCTATTTTATAACATGCATGAGTTATAGTCATATGTGACAGATATGATCAAGTTATAGTAATATTTTACGCATCTATGACGGATGTAATATTTTATATGATATATAAGTTAAACATATTACGTAATATGTTTGGTACGCATGGTTTGGTATATACAGGGTGTTTCGCTACCAGACCAACAAACGTTGAGGGGTGATAGTAGACATGAAGAACAACATTATTAAATAGGAAACGAAGGGGCGCAAACATCTTCTGTAGGAGCTAGGGGCCATTAAATTTTAAGATCTAAAACTTCAATCGATGATAAAAAACGGAAAAAAAGGGTCGATTTGTTTGCGGCTTTCGCTAAAATCATTCTTTATATCACGATTTTCTTAATTTTTTTTAAGGTTACGTTCAAATATTGTCGATAGAGGGCGCTTTAAACTCTTTTTACCATTATTTTTTGTATGGGGTTAAAATTTTTCTAAAGTTTAGACTTTAACTTAAATTTTTATTCCAAAATCGAAAACATTGCGATCGGGTAACTAGCGAAAATTGAACTGTGAACAGAGGGGTGATTTAAAACGCTCATAAACATTGAACAAACTAATCGACTTTGTTGCGGTTTGCGTGAAGGTCATTCCCTTGGTAATTATTTTATTCAAAATTACGTACAGCTTTGGTGTCCTCGTTTTATGATAGAGGGCGCTTCGACACATTTCCGACATTTGAATGACATTGCTCTTGGGAGTTTTACTACCAGACCAACATAATTCTAGGAAGTGTTAGGGATGCAAAGACGACTCGGAATCACATAGGAATGTAACGTTAGAAATGCCTTTTTGCGAGTTATAGTTAAAAGAAACAAAGAAACAGCAACACGTTAATGTGACAAAAAACAGTTTATTTAAAGGTTTTACTAAAAAAATGTGATTGAAATTACAACCAGAAGTAGTCCGGCAAGCTTTACAGTGACGGTAGATGACTCTGCGGTTTCCTTGCGGCTCGTATTTCTGTAGCTGACAGAAAGCTATAACAGATGCCTGTAATCTTCCAGAGCATGAGGAATTCTTTGCGACGCCGCTTTGAAGCTTACCGGACTACTTCTCATCGTAATTTAGAACACCTTTTGTAATAAAGCCTTTAAATAAACTATTTTCTGTCACATTAACGGGTTGCTGTTTCACTGCTTCTTTCTGTTGCTTTTTTCTCTGCTTCTTTTAACCATAACTCGCAAAAAAGGCATTTCCACTATACAATCCTATGTGATTCCGAGTCGTCATTGCATCCCTAACACTTCCTGGAAGCATGTTGGTCCGGTAGTAAAACACCCAGGAGCAATGTCATTGAAATATCGGAGATGTGTCGGAAGCGCCCTCTATCAAAAAATGAGGACAGCAAAGCTGTACGTCGTTTTGAATAAAATAATTACCAAGGGAATGACCTACACGCAAACCGCAACAAAACCGGTTAGTTTGTTCAATGTTTATGAGGGTTTAAAATCCCCCCCCCCCCACTCAGTTCACAGTTCAATTTTTGCTAGTTACCCGATCGCAATGTTTTCGATTTTGGGCTTAAAATTGCCTAAACTTTAGAAAAATTTTAACCCCATACAAAAAATAACGGTAAAAAGTAGTTGATCGTTACTCTAAAGTCTAAAGCGCCCTCTATTGGCAATTTTTGAACGTAAACTTTAAAAAAAATAAGAAAATCGTGATATAAAGAATGATTTTAGTGAAAACCGCAAACGAATCGACCCTTTTTTCCGTTTTTTATCATCGTTTGAAGTTTTGGACCTTAAACTTTAATGGCCCCTAGCTCCTACAGAAGATGTTTGCGCCCCTTGGTTTCCTATTTAATAATGTTTGTCTTCATGTCTACTATCACCCCTCAACGTTTTTTGGTCTAGTAGCGAAACACCCTGTATATATATGATATATATACAAGCTTTGCTTTGGCTTTGGCGAAATCGTGACTGCGACCTTGGTGTATTCGTAATTGCAGTGGCAGTAATAGCAATGAAGTACCAAAATAATTTTATGTAATGTAAAAAGAACCATAAAATTAAAAGAAAAGAAAACATAACTATGCTGAAACTCCCAGAAAGTAAAAAAAAATTATCTTGAAGAAGGGAATCAACACATAGGATACCATTAATTGTTTACCTTGCATTACACAAAACAAACCATATTAGAACAATTAATTACATTTTAGTGCATTAAATTCTAATTCAAAGAAGAATTTCATGTGCGCCTGTTACAAATGAATGTGTAATATCCAATATCCTCTTACCAGCAGCCATTCATTCTGTAACGACATACTTCGAAGGTGTATAATAAAATGTATGATAGCTCGGTGTGTGACCCATGTTTATGTTGTACTTTATGATTGATTTTATTTCATTCCTAATACTGAATGAGTATAGGATTCATGTAAATAAAGTAATACATTATTTTGTGGTATATTCTATTATATATTAATACTTTAAGTTTATATATTAATACTTGTACTCGTAAACAACCACAATTTTTAACTGAATTAATTGTTAAAAACTCCAACTCATTGGTACATTATTTTAAATTTAAATTGTTCTGACTGTTAACTTCCTTTAAATATCTCAGGGAAGAAATATCTATGGCATACAATGCATACATATCTATGGCATGCAATGACATACCTGAAACTTTTTGCATTTTCTAAAAGCTTTTCCATCTATACAGTATTATTACGAATCAAAATACGAATATGTTTATTAACTGTGAACGATTATGAAATATATTTTGAGGCATAAATAAATTTAATTTTTATATCCCTTTTTCTTTGAGAATCCTTCTTCAAACCATGTCTGAAGTGAAATTTTCATAACAAGATTTGTTTGAAATCAAAGGAAAAAAGCGATTTACGTTGAAATATCTCTATTAATTTGGATTTTATTAAAATGTCTAGTTTACCTTAATTTAACTGCTATTATATTTAGAAATATATATTTTTTCATAACTATATTCTATTAGAATTGTCCTATAATTTCTTGTAAAATATTCTATGATTTTTTTTATAATATCTTGTTGAATAAAAAAGATAGAAAAGAAAGCACTTTAAAATATATCCACAGATAATATGCATTAATACAATATAATTATTACTAAAATTGAAAATACGCATACTTTATATTTTAAAAGGAAACAAATAAACAGGAAGAAATAAGGAAAAAAGAATAAAACAACAATTATACGTAACGAAACTAGATAACAAGCTATTTTTTTTTTTTTTTTACTCAGTCATACTGATTTGAAAAGTTATGATTGATATCAGTATGATTGAGTTTAAAATAATAATGTATCTATTACCCATCGTTAAAAGGGAGTTCCATTACCTGCGGCATATTCTGCCAAGCTAGTATCTATATGGAAGACCGGATGTTATTGCTAATAAGCTTATCTGAGCGAAATATGCCCACAAGTTGTCAAGCCAGGTAGCTCTAACGGTACAGCAATGACAATGTAAGTTAAAGGCTCTGGGTTCGAGTCCCGGCTTGGGCATGTTTTCTCTCAGTTAGAGAAACTGTACGGATAGATAACAAGCATCTCTCTCTCTCTCTATATATATATATATACCGGGTGTCCTAAAAATGGCTGATAGATTTTAATAACTCGCAAACGGTGTCAGATATTTAAAAAGTTCTTTCAGGAATGTTATATAACTTGCCAGGAGATTTTATGCTGGGATTCTCAGTTTTAGTTACAAATAGCATCAATAGATGGCGTTTCAAGTAATAACCGATACATCCAGGCTCAATTTGTCGGCCTCTCTCGTCTTCCATGCGGAAAAAGGAGAGTAAATTGTATTGAATGGATCCCAAAGTACCAAAACTCAGAACTGAGCGCCTACTGTTTTCAGAGCCATCTATTGCTTGAAATTCGCACTAAAATCAAGAACCACCGTAAAAAAACTCCTGAAATCATACATAACCCTCCTGCAAGATTTTTTTTAATATCTGTCTCCGTTTGCAAGTTATTGAATTTTAAAATCCATCAGTCATTTTTGCGACACCCGGTATACTTAATGAGTTATTTCAAAGAACATGATAAAAAGTAACAGCAAGATTCTGAGAGTTATGAGTAACTAATTAAATTTAGACATTGAATTATAAGATTTTCTTTCTGCGCAAAGTTATACTCTTAAGGGGCTACTCCAGTCGCCTGAGAAAGACCCTATCGCTAATGCTAACACTACGGAAAAACTTTTTTAATGTATATAGTTTGCATTTTAATATTTTTAAATGATTTCTTTTTTCATTGAATAGCTCAGATCGATCTCTGCATCTCAACGCTTAATTTTTTCGATTTTGTTGGCAGATTTCTTTTCAAGAGGATGTTTTCACTTTCGAAGCCTGTTCCGAAAATGAAATTGTCCTGATTAAAAACATATGTAAACAATATCGAGAAAGTAAAAAAAACGCCTTTTATAGAGATCGATATTAGCTAGCCAATGCAAAAAATTGTTTAAAAATACCGAAATGCAAACGAGATATCTTTAAAAACTTTCTTCTATAGTATTAGCATTAGTAAGCGGGTCCTTTGAGGCGACTGAAGTAGCATCTTAAGTAGATTACAAAAACCAGTTGGATGTATCAATCATAAAATTTTCTTCGATATTATACATCTTAATATTTCATAAAGTAGTTAAAAGTGTTAAGAATTCAATATTATTAGTTAAATACAATATTAACTTTGATTTTCATCTTTAATTTCTGCTTCAGTCAGTTAATCGGAGTAAAGACGGATAAATCTCGACTATTATATTAAAAAAAACAAAAAAAAAACAAAAAAAAAACAAAAAAACAATATTTTTCGCTGTTGTATGTCAGCTGTTTGCTAATAACCGGTTTAGCAGGATGCAAAGTTCTCGTCACTGCAAGAGCCGCCTATGTACAAAAATCGCTATTACATTGCCCTTTCCGGCGGAATATTTCCAAATTCAAGTTAGACCTGCTTTCCAATGTCAAAAACAAATACTCGTATTTGAAGTTTGAATATCTCCTATGCATAACATCATACATGTTTAGATACATTAATGAAAATTGCATTAACATCACTATTACAGTGCCTGCTTCAGTCGGAATATTTTCTGCTATAATAAGACCTGCTTGCCATAGCCAAAAACATATATATGCAATTTGGTTTAATTTTATGCATGCCTTCATATACGTTTCAATTGTACATTAATGAAAATGGCACAAAAATCTCTATTATAGCGCCCTCTTAGGGCGGAATTTTTCCAAATTAAAGAAGGACATGCTTGCCATAGCCTAAAAACATATATATGAAATTTGTGTTAAATCTATGCACAACTTCATGCACTTTTAGATGGTATAATGGCAACTCGGGGATACACTCATATACAGACATTTTGCATAAATGTGTTTTTCGAGGTCTCTGACACTTAAAATGTTTAAATCCGTCGAAAACTGGAAGTTGAAAAAATTTTGATTTCAATACTATTACAGATAAAATACATTAATAATTAAATCTTACATATAGTTTATAAAGTAACTGTATAGTAGGTGATACTTTAAGAATAATTCTCTTTTATTTTTAGTTTATCGTTTTGAATTTTATGCCTGTGAAACAAAGGGTATTCGATATCGTAATTAAATTTTTAGGCACACATCCGTGCTGCTTTAACGTTCCTACTTTAAACAGTTTACCCCTTAAAAGTAATTATTCTCGGAGAGCTGAAAATCCTGCTGTAGTGAACACGCAATATTCAAAGGTGACACCCGTATATCCCAGTATAAGAAACAAAAATGTGAAAAACTACATGTATGTAACACCCAAAGTCATAATATCGTCAATAAACTGTTTACATATTATGTTTCAGAAGAATTAGCAATTTGTAACGTTCCATACTTAAAAAGTAGAGATGGAGTCATTATAAGATCATCCAGTGTCTATCTGTCTTTCACACGATTTTACTCATAAAATATGGAACGTGGAAAATTCAAATTGGCTGAAGTAATGAAGACTATTGACCCCCATGTTTACAGATTATTAAACATTTATAAATGTATTTGGGGAAAATGTAGAGGTGCTAATCAGGTTACTTGAAAAAAAAATCTTTTATTTGTATATCATGCGAGGTATCGTGTGAAAGCTTTCGTAACGGTAAAGTCAAAAATTAGCCCAGTGGTTAGGGGGTTGAATTCGGAATTAATTAAGGGAGAGCTGGAAATTTTTTAATCCCTTCTGTTTAGGTCTAGAATGAATATACTATGCTTTCCCCCCTCGTACTAGGTAAGCGTTAGGAAATATGTACAGATTTATAGTCAAAAAACACGTTTTTTTTTTTTTTTTTTTTTTTTTTTTTTTTTTACATGCCATAACAGTATTTTCAAAGAGCTAACACTGTCAAAAACATTGTCAATACAAATGTTGTAAAGCTAAAAATTCTGAGCAAAATGAGTACCTACACTTAATATTTTGTTGAACATTAAGGTCACAATTTCAGTTTAAAATTTTAGACACGTGGTAAGGGGGTTGAACTCGGAATTAATTAGGAGAAAACTGGAAATTGTTTTAACCCCTTCCGTTTAGGTCTAAAATGAACGTACGATGTTTTCTTCCTCGTACTTGTGTAAATGTTAGAAATTATGTACATATTTATTTTTGAAAAACACGTTTTTTTTTTTTTATTACCTTAACAATATCTCAAAACAGCTAAGTCTATAAAAAACATTGTCAGTACAAATGTTGTAGTGCTTAAAATTCTGAATAAAATGAATACCATCATTAATATTTTTGCTCAACATTAAGGTGACAATTCTACTTCAAAAATTTTCAAACCAAGAACTTGAAGCCAGGAGAACCAAGTTAACTTAAATATATCTCAAAACTGCGCCCTTAATATTAAACAAAAATATTAAGTGTAGGTACACATTTTCTCAGAAGTTTAGGCTCTACAACTTTTGCACTGACAATGTTTTTGATGGAATTAGCTGTTTTGAGATTTTGCTAAGTTAACTTGGTCTCTCCTGGCTTCAAGCTCTTGATTAGCGATTAAGACAAAATTTTGAAATAGAATTGCGACCTAAATGTTGAACAAAAATACTAATGATGATACTCATTTTATTAAAAATTTTAAGCTCTACAACATTTGTATTGACAATATTTTTTATAGAGTTAGCTGTTTTGAGATATTGTTAAGGTAATTAAAAAAAGGGGGGTTTTCGAAAATAAATATGTACATATTTTCTAACATTCACCCAAGTACGAGGAAAAAACATAGTACCTTCATTTTAGACCTAAACTGAAGGAATTAAAACAATTTCCAGTTTTCTTCCAATTAATTCTGAGTTCAACCCCCTGAGCACGGGTCTATAATTTTAACCTTGAATTGTAACCTTAATGTTCAACAAAATTATTAAGTGCAGGTACTCATTTTACTCAGAATTTTAAGCTCTACATCATTTGTATTGACAATGTTTTTGACAGAGTTAGCTGTTTGGAGATACTGTTATGGTATGTGAAAAAAGAACGTGTTTTTTGACTATAAATCTATACAGATTTCCTAACGCTCACCTAGTACGAGGGGGAAAACATAGTACGTTCATTCTAGACATAAACTGAAGGGATTAAAAGAATTTCCAGCGTTTCCCTAATTAATTCCGAATTCGGCCTTTATTTGCTCCCCTACCACTGGACTAAATAGATTTATTTTAATTTTAGGTTTTATATTTTCAAAGATATCTTCAAAAATATAGTGCAAAAATATGTTCCCCTAATATTTTTCCGAATCTGCTGAAACTAAAATTGTGAAAAAAATAGAGGTTGTAGAATTTAAATTAAACCTTAAAGGAATACTACAGCGATTACTCTGAGTCGCACAATTTTTGAGAAAAAAGCATTTTTCCGTCACATAAAAATTTCGAATTGCGGGCAGTCAGCAAAGGTGCTGAGGAGAGCTAGAGGTACCTATCGTAGCAGAAGTATAAAAGCATTATTAATAATGATTTTCGCAAAAAATCGTCAATAACTAGCCGAGATATTAACCCCTAAAGACGCGGATGGTTTGGACATACGAAATGACAGGGGCGGCATACTTTAAGTATCATCGGCTTTTAAAGCCTACGTAGCAACTTTTAATGAAATATTTATCTAATGAAATGTCCCGTAGCAGTATAAAAACAATGCAATAAAAGTGAAATTGTTAAAAACGGACTCATTTAATTAAATTTTATGACATAAATACTAAGGGATTCGCGACTAGTTTATACTCAGTGGCTTTCTGATTAGGCCTCCCGTGTTTTTAATGGTTAATTAAAAATCTATCTGGAAAAACGCCGCGCAGACCAAATCGTGCGACAAGCCGTGCGTTTAGCAGAATGCCAAGTTTAAACTTTCAACAAGGGTTTTGCTTTAGGTTTGCTATTAAAAGAAAATATTATTACTACGCTGAATTAGGTTTATGAAATTTCAATATGCGCTACTTTTATTGTCAGCACCGAATTAATTTCATCATAAGCAGATTAGGATATGATAAATAAAGAGTTGTACAGAATAACAATATTTTATATTATTTAATCTTCATAGCTCTTTGAACTTTCATGGTATATACATTTATACTTTTCTAGTATATACAGCTATACGCAACCCCACGTCGTACAGTTTTTTACAAACCCAGCGAAGAAAGAAACAATGGGCCATCAGCTGGAAAAAAGATGGCAGCCAGCACTGCCATCAGCGGTAAAGTGCAAAGATGCCATTACTTAAACCTCTAAAGAAGTGTCCGTGCGGAATGCAGCTGACCCATCGGTGATGGCCAACAGCAGGCCAGCATTGGTATGCCATCACATTACTTCAATCTGGCACTTTTCCTGCAGTCCTAGCACCTATACCACAGCTATTCCTTTGAGCCCAGCACTTTCCCTTGCAAAAATGTCTTATAGAATTCTATAAAAAACAAAGTATTATGGCTCTTTTTTCTATAAGCTAGTTTCACCAAGAGCTATAGAAATATCTGTAGAAGTGTCTGTCTATAACAGAAATGTCTATTTAAATATTTGAACTTGCAACGGTTTCCATGTGGTCACCCTCCCCACGCTCGATACTGTTTGTTTTCGTGATCGGACTTGAACAAGTACTCTCAGCGTATGCTACGACCGCTCGTAGTTTTCAAGCTCTCATTACACTATTTCAAGTTTGTTTCTTTTGTGATTTGCGTTCCAAATTATTAAACTGGTATAGAGATTATTGTATTGTATAGAAATCCTATATATTTTATACGTTTTTTTTTAAAATTATTGATTCTCAACTGTATAAATTATGAAAACCGAAATCCTTTGTAACTTAGTAAAACCAGATTTAAGGAGAAAAAAAAAGTGCGTTGAAATAAAAAATGTATTTATTTATTCATTTACTTATTTATTTTGTTGGTGGCAGTGGTGCTATATTATTTACAGTTAAAAAAAAAAAATTAGCTTCATCGCTAATAATTAAAACCGCTGTTAAAATATTCATTTCAGATTTGTGTTCAATTACTCAATGTCTTCGATATTCGCAACGCCACCTAGCGTAAGGGTGCCCAGCAATAATACTGCTAAAGTTCGTGCACTTCTATGTAATGGTGGGGCAGCACATGAGATAAAACGGAAGCCCACCAGAATTTCATCTGATGATTTCCAACAGCAAAGTTGACTGAAGCTGTGCATCAGTGGTCATGCGGTGGTAGACCATTAGCCAGCACTTCTCCATCATTGCCAGCACCTATCTTGCTGCTGGCCAGCAATTTCCTCTTTGCTGGGAAGTCTTATTATTCATTTAGCGACAATTTTTTTAATAACACAGTTATTAATTCATATATTTATTGTACCGAACTATCTGTATGCAAGTAAAACTTGCACTTGCAGTTTATACAGACTAACATGAAACATATAATTTGAAAATTTCCTCGAAATTTATTTAGAAGTTTTTGATATATCATGCGAGTTATGCCCAAAATCTTCATTTGGAGAAAAATGATCTCAAATGTTCGGAAACGCCGCGTCAACTATTGGGAGGGCATAATTCTAAAATCCATAACATATGTTCTAATAGGAATTTCACGGAAATAATTATATCGAAATGTTCAGAAAATACAGGACTTTAAAATCTAAAAAAAAATTAATTTCCAAAATTTTGAAGATTTAAGAGTCCTGAAACCCTTGAAATTTAACTATGTTTCGGCACATTTAAAAAATTATAACTTTTAAAAGTGTAATATTATATCACCCCACTCATTATATTTTGCATATCTGATAAAACTGATTTATTTATCTCTACAAAAAGTCTATTTTGATTTACGGTGTATTTACAAGAATACATTGGAATAATGCACTCCCTTAATATTTTAAATAAGAATGGCACAACTTTATTTTTTGGTATCTTTCGTATAATAAGCTAAAAACCTGTCAGATCTCACAAAAATAATAGTAACTAAAATATTGAAATATGTAATAAAACATGGCATTCTAAAGCTCAGTCAATATTAGAAGATAAAACTCCTTATGAAAAATCATTTATATCCTTGTCCAAATTTCGCAGAGTACTCCCAAATTAGATTTATAATTATGCAAAATTAAAAAAAATCAGAATTCTAAAACAGATTTTCATAAACTCGATACCCATTGTTCGTTTTTTATACGTTACAAACTTTAACAGAATCAAGTAGCTATAAAGATAATTATGTTATTCTAAATTAAGTTTAGTGCAGATCGGCCAGTTCATAATAAGGGATTTTTTAATTATGTTATTTATATTAAAAATATCTTATAGCTATTATTTGAGCTCTGATAAAACCGATAGCAGGAAGGATTTTTTTTTTCTTAAATATTTTTCTTAATAATTTATGAAATGTCACACTTCTGTCTTACTAAATGTATTTTTTAAGTTTTCTACTTGAAAGACTATGATTAGCTTAGAATTATATGTAACAAGTGCAGGTTATTTTAACTTTTAATTGAAACAAACTCCAAATTATAAGTCTTTTTTAAATTATAAATTCAAAATACAATTTAAAACGTCATTAAATACTTATAAAATTTCAATTGAAAATTCCTTCGAAAATACATATTTAATGACATACAAATGACAAAACTTCAACTTCAAGTATTGTCTGAAAACAATTCGATTTTCTACAATAATAATTCAACTTTAAAATACGTATTCGTTTATTTTAACTGTCAATAATTAAAATATATTTTGACATTTGAATTCTTTTCGTTGTGAGCTGTATTTGACAATTCTTTTGTAAAATCAGATGCCAGTGGAGATTTTCAAGACAAGTTATCTTCAAATGAAATGAAATGACTCTAAACATTGTAATTTTCTGTTAATTTGGAAACCGTTAAAATTTAGATTTAACATTTTAACGTACTGTTATTTATTAGCATATTTCATTTGACTTTTATATTTTAAAATAGTATAGGCTTCATATAATCTACTGTTAAATTTATTACTTAAATTAACTTACACATAACTAAATTTAAGACTATTTTTTTCAACGGCCATACATAAAAACAGAGATAGGTAAATTTATTAATCACTATGAATCTTAAGCAAAAGAAAAATAACAATTGCGTTATTCATTTCATTTAAAGACATTTACTCGAAAATAGTTATTTTTAAAAAGTTACGAAATGCAAATGTTTATGCGGTCCCCATATTTTATTAGGTAGATTTTGAAATTTAACTTTATTATTGCCGATGTGTTTAAAACGCATCTTAAGTCTCCAAATAAGATGCAAATTTGATTAAATAAAAATAACGTACATTAATTAAATATGGTTTTTAAGATTATGTATATAGCATCAGGGCATGTAATTCGGAAAATGAAGTTACACTTGGATGAATTAATTACATTTATTATACGTTAAGCAAAATATTTACAATATATATACATTCCGTTAAATAAACGGCTTAAAACATGATTTAAATGCTCTACTTCGTTCATATGCGTCTTAAAAAAAGTCCTTCCGGCCAGTGCCGGGAGGAAGATGTAGCTTTCATTTTCCTTATTTTAAAAAGCCAACTTATATTATTCAAACACACGAAGCTCAATTTAGTGGAAACCGAATATAGGAGATTCAATACTAATTTTTATCAATACTAAATCATTATGAATGAGAATTTCGCGAAATTAGTCAGCTTTATCCAAGCTGCTTTTATTTACAGTAACTTATATTTGGCTGCAAAATTCGGCGATTTCTTAAAGTGCCTGCCATTTTAAGACAACATGGTGGATGAGGCTAACCAGTGAACTTGGTCGAGACCTTAGTAATTGCTGTGCACATGCTCACTCACATCGGAATCGGTTGATATATACGAGTGCTGTCGCAAGCCAAAAATAATATTTTTCAAAATGTCACCCACATTAGAAATTGAAACTGCTATATCTGAGTCATTTTTTAAGGTAAAGACAAACAAAAAATGCTCGTGAATGCTTATATCAAGGTCAAATACTTAAGAAAGAAACCTTTTTCAATTTCTAATTTTTTTGCACCTCACTTTAAATATATTTTTTTTTAATTTAATGGCCGCCATTTTGAAACAAGATGGCTGATGAAGCTGGCCAGCGAACTTGGTTGAGATATTGATGTATACTATCCACATGCCTTCTTCCATCGAAATAGGCGAATACGTGTGTTATCGCGTGACAAATACAAGATCGCTTCAAAGTGTTAGCCATGCTAGAAATTTAAAGAGCTATAAATCAAGTATTTTTTAAGATATAAACAAAATAACAAATTTTCAGAAACAAAAACTGCTCCAGAATCTTTGTATCAAGGCCAAACACACAATTTTTTTTTTTTCATTTTCCAATTTTTTAATACTTCATTTTAAATCTTAAATTACTTTTTTTAAATGGCAACCCTTTTGAAACAAGATGGCGAATGAAGCTGGCCAACGAACTCGGTCGCGACATTGGTATGTACTATGTACAGACCAAGTTACATCCAAATCGGTTCATAAATACGCCTGTTATCGCGTGACAAAAATCAGGTCGTTTTAAAATGTCAGCAACAATAGAAATTCAAAATGCTATAACTCAGCCATTTTTTTAGATATAGACTAAACAAAACCTGTTCCGGAATCTCTATATTAAGGTCAAACACATACAAAGAAAATCTTTTTCATTTTCTAATTTTTTGGTATCTCATTTTAAATTTTAAATTTTTAAAATTTTTTTAAATGGCCGCCATTTTGAAACAAGATGGCGGATGAAGCTGGCCAACGAACTCGGACGAGACATTGGTGTGTACTATGTACACACCGAATTACATCCAAATCGGTTCATAAATACATCTGTTATCACGTGACAAAAATCAGGACGCTTCAAAATGTCAGCCACGCTAGTAATTCAAAATGCTATAACTCAGCCATTTTTTAAGATATAGACGAAACAAAAATTGCTCCCGAATCTTTTTATCAAGGTCAAACACATAAAAAATTTTTTTTTTCAATTTTCAATTTTTTGGTACCACATTTCAAATTTAAATTTTTCTTAAAAATTTAAAGGGCCGCCATTTTTAAACAAGATGGCGGATGAGGCTGGCCAACGAACTCGGTCGAGACATTGGTATGTACTATGTATAAACGAAGTTACATCCAAATCTGTTCATAAATACGCCTTTTATCGCGTGACAAAATTCAGGACGTTTCAAAATGTCAGCCAAGCTAGAAATTCAAAATGCTGTAACTCAGCCATTTTTTAAGATATGGACGAAACAAAAACTGCTCCGGAGTCTTTGTATAAATGTCAAATACATAAGAAAAAAATATTTTTCCATTTTCAATTTTTTGGTACCACATTTCAAATTTTAAATTTAAAAAAATTTTTTAAATGGCCGCCTTTTTGAAACAAGATGGCGGATGAAGCTGGCCAACGAACTCGGTCGAGACATTGGTATGTACTATGTACACACCGAATTACATCCAAATCGATTCATAAATGCGAGAGTTACAGTGTGACATATGTCAGATATATATATATATATATATATATATATATATATATATATATATATATATATATATATATATATATATATATGGATATATATATATATATATATATATATCAATTTTGAACGGAGGGTGGTTTCGGGGTCTGGGGGTCATGATCGATGAAAATATACCAAAATTTTTTGAAATCGCTTTCCTCCGAACGGCTGCAATAGGTAGCTTTTTGTAATGAAAGCTACCTAAAACATCTTTCAGCACTTCTCAGATCTACCGCTCTCCGCGCCAAAACATGATAGATTTCCGATCGTATCACTTCATTTCGTCCGGTGTCTCTTTAACGAAGCCTCCAGCATTCAGGCGGTCTGTAGAGAGTCTTTCTGTGAGAATAATGTTCGCAAGTCGTAAAATAAACTACGCAGGACTTAGTGGAAATGAAATAGCTTTCCCATATTCGTCCATCCTGACAAGTCGACCGCAATCGGTTGATATCTTTGTCCGATGGAAGGAGCAGCTGGATCACCTGAAATACAAAAAAGAGAGATCAGCTAAATAAAAAATCCCTGCCGGCTTACAGTCGGATGTAGATTTCGAAGTTAAGTAATAATTTCACTAGAAAAAACTAAATCAAGATAAGCGATAGATCCACTTTAACAATTTTATCTGGCTGCTTTTGACGAATTTTTGATTTCATTTTTCTGTAAGAGCTGGGATTATCAGAATCATATTATGGCGGTATTCAAAAATTTATTTTCAACGCCAAACAACTCGAAATTTTCTGACACATTTTCAGACTCATTTTTAGAAGTAAAAACATGAAGCTTGCTGACGGAATTTTTTTAAGAGATTTATAAGCGCCCTCTGTTTTTATTTTTGCTTCAGTTAATTAGAACTTGATTTACAAACAATTATTTTCTCAATACGACATTTTTTTTTTCCGTTTCCGGCACTATCTCTTCGGAAAATTCTGTTCAAAATGTCCACTTTGACAGAATTTTTTGTAATATATTCTGCTTTTATCAAAAATAGACCAAAACAGCACATTATATAATTTCTGAATAAGAGAACAGGCCAACTGGATGTATTTGAGAGTAAAAATGAATTTAAAAATGAGTCAGAAAATTAGACGTTTGGATTTTAGTATACCTTTAATACAATATTTTTTTCGCCAACCCCTATTTTTGTTTAATGTGTTTTTGCTGTAAGAGTTGGTTCTATCTAAAACTTGTCAATATGAAAGTTATTGATAATATTAAGAAGATATGTAATAAATTTAAACGGAATGGATATGTTTTGAATTGACGAAGTTATGATTTTCTTTTCTTCAAATCCCCAATTTTTTATTTTTTTCTTCGTTAATAGTTGGTTCTATCAAAAATATTTGTCGATATAAAAGTTGTAGATAATATTAAGACGAATTATAATAAGTTTATGTGAATTTGTTTCTTAAAAATTGAATAAGTTATAAATTCCTTTCTCCCTAAAGCCCAACTTTTTCTTCCCTTTAGCCCATTTTTAATTTTATCAAAAATCTGTGATACATAAATTTTTGGCCGTTCTTCTAGAAGTAATAATAACTTTAAACTGATTTGACATGCATTATAATTAATAAGTTATAAAGTTTTTTCGGTTTTCACAATACCCCGAAATCCCTCCCTATTTCCACCCTCTTGATTCGATTTTGCCCATTAACGAACTTAACCGAGATTTTCTACCCGTTGATTTTATGTATCAGTTTGGAAGCGATTTGGGCAGAATTACACTGGGGAACAATTTTTTACACAATTTCTGTTGACTTCGATTTTTCTGCTGTTTTGAAATTAAAAAAGCGTGCTGATTTCAAAACTGCAATTAGTTTTCTTCTATCACATCAAGTTTTTCCTCTACGGCTTGTGTTAATATGAAATACTCTAGGCTGAATCGGGCGTGAGTCATAGGAAGAAAAAAGCTTCAGAGCTCTTAGCATAAAGACTGCAAGAGAAAAATGTTCTTGAAAAGGGAGCTAAGGCATGCTATTTTTGATCAAGAGAAAGTCAATACTTTCGAAGTGACGGTAGATTTTTTTATTGCCATAACCTGCATGGTTTAATGGAGGAGTTGAGAAATCCCGTCCTATATCGCAACTGAATAGCGACTATTCATCAATAGCTCAAAGAGGAGCTATAAATGCGTGCTCCTTCACAGTTGAAATTTATGTGGAGGAGTCCCAATAGGCCATTCGATTTACTTGCGCGAAGTATATGAGGACATCCACTGATTTATTACGATATCACGTGCACAAATGTATCATTTGTGTTGACCTTAAAATGGTCTGCTCCCTTCTTGTCCAGCAACGTGGATATACCAATTATCCCTGGTTTTTGTGTATGTGGGACATTTCAGCTCGTGAGAAGCACTGGTTCCAGTCAAATTGGCCCTATCGTCTGATCTCAAATCTGGTGATTCAAACTTTTTGCATCAGCCACTTGTCAACAGAAAGAACATCATACAGGGTGTCCAGCGAATAAGACCCTGATTTCAAAATTAAATATCTCAAAAACAAAGATCAATAGAATTATGCGGTAAACGGTTTGTTTATTAGCTAAGCTGTAAACATGTTACACAGAAGTTTCAAAATCTAGTTGCAAAAATCGTTAACAGATGGCGTTATAATCGCAATACTTGTAAACTGAGCATGGAAGTCCAGAACACTAGCGTCTCATTCCTAGACGGCTTCCTATGGAAGAACGAAAATTGGGAAAGAGCACTTTTTCGTTGGGGTGATGGGCAGAAGTGGAGACATCTGGTCAGAGAATTATTGCATCAACTTCAATTTTAGAGAATTTCAATTAATAGAATTTTCAATAAAAAATTTAGCAATCATTATATAAGAACTTATTAAAATATTTTATTTGGATAATGTGCAGAAGCGGAGACATCTGGTCACAGAATTATTTCATTAGCTTTAATTTTAGAAAAATTTAATTAATAGAATTTTCAATAAAATGTTTAGAAATCATTATATAAGAACTTACTAAAATATTTTATTAAATTCAATTTTTAATGCCATATAATTATTTAAATCAAAATGCATATATTTAGAAAAATAATCTCGTACTTTTTATTTATTTTTTATATTTTTAAATCACGGCATTTTGGTATTATTGTTTATACCTGAATTATTATAAAGAAAAAAGTAATTTTGCACTTTTCATTTATATTTTTAAATCGCGGCATAATACTTTGGTTGTAGCACAACACATATATTTCTTTTCTTTGTAAACAAAATTTTAGAGACAGAAATTATGCATTAAATTATTTCTTTTTTAAAAGGAATTGATGATAAGTCATATTATCAACGTCAAAGTAAAAGTATTTTGGATGCTGCATTCCTTTCCAACCCTTTGGATCCCGTCGCTAGAAGATGCACCATATTTCTGTGCTCAGTGATAAAAAAAATGAAAACGAGTTTTTAAAATTAAAATTATTTTTTTAACTTAATTAAGTTTTTAAAAATAGAAAATTTGTATTTCTTCATTCAAACTATTCTCTACAATAAAAAAAAATGATTTATGATTCATTATTATAAATGCTCAATGATTTTTAAAAAAGGGGTTTCTTTTAGCTTAATTAAATTTTAAAACCAGAAACTTTGGATTTTTTTATTCAATCTTTTTTTCACAGTTTAAATAAATATTAAAAAGTAAAAATTTCCATTTTTTTCAAAACTTCCTCTACTTGGATTCGATTTCACGATCTACCAATTAGGAGAGAAAATGCACACCATAGAGATAGTGGTATCCGGACCGAAGTAGCTTATAACAAAATTTGAAACAAATCTCAATTCTGTCAACACATGGCTCCGCTTCTGCACATTACCCAAATAAAATATTTTAATAAGTTCTTATATAATGATTGTTAAAGTTTTTATTGACAATTCTATTAATTGAAATTCTCTAAAAATTGAAGCTCATGCAATAATTCTGTGACCAGATGTCTCCGCTTCTGCACATTATCCAAATAAAATATTTTAATATCTTCTTATAAAATGATTCATAATATTTTTATTGAAAATTCTATTAATTGAAATTCACTAAAATTGAAGCTGATGCAATAATTCTGTGACCAGATGTCTCCACTTCTGCACTTCACCCAAAAGAAGAAATGGTCTTTCCCAATTTTTTTCTTTCATAGGAAACCATCTAGAAATGAAACGCTAGTGCTCTGGACTTCAAAACACAATTTATAAGTATTGAAATTACAGCGCCACCTGTTAGCGGTTTTTGCAACTAATTTTTAAACTTCTGTATAACATTTTTACAACTTAGCTAATAAACAAACCATTTACCGCATAATTCTATTGATCTTTGTTTTTGAGATATGTAATTTTGAAATCGGGGTCTTATTCGCTGAACACCCTGTATGATTCATAATAGCCCCCATAGTTATTATCATATTTAAAAACTTATATTATGAATGAAGTCTCATTCACAAAATGATTTATTTATATAATTAGAGTTGTTGCGTTGTAATACTTCTTTCGTCCATTCATTGTAATAGATTAATTTGTAATGTCACCTTTTAATCAAATCATAGAATCTTCATTATATAAAAATGATCCTTTGTTATCACTTATTTATTTATTCATATTCAAATTTGCCTTTTAGTAAAACTCCTAGAATTCCAGAATTTTTTTAATTAATTATAAGAATAAAGTACTTTAGTTATATGCATGAAAATTTTTTTAATCATAATCACAATGCAACTTATTTGCGTATTCGCGTTATTGCGTATGCAACTCATTTGCGTAGAACATTCAAGAAAGGGAGTCTCTCATCATAAAAATAGTTTCAAAGTATTTCTTGAAAGAATTCTTCTTCTTCCTTTTTTCTACTTTTACACTGAAAAAAAAAAAAAAAAAAAAAAAAATCTGTAGTTCTAGAGATGTAATGTTACATGCTTACCAGACATTCATTTGTAACTGTACAAAAAAAAAAAGCTGCAAATCTACAAAAGTAGTTTTTGTAAAGCTACAGAAATCTATAACTTTACAAATTAATCTGTTAAAATTGCAGTAATCTAACTAAAATTTTATCTGTAACCGTAGTTGCAGTTACATGAAAATTTCTAGGCGTCCCGGTTTCCTAAAAAAATCTTAGTAACAATACAGATGTTTTGATTTTCGGCGCAAAAGTGTGTCTGTTGCATGATTTTTTGTGAAAAAATGATTTTAAATGATGTATATAAAATTTTCTTAGGGGGTTATCTACATATTAAAACGAATCTAAACTTCACTTTTTTCAATGGCAATACCCAATTTTAACGAGATATTTCAAATCTTCGGTTCAAACTATGCCTAGACACCCAATTTCAAGTCATTTGAATGATAAGTTTTTTAATAAACATTCAAAATTTAGTGCTTCTAATGTTAAATTACATTTTCATATTTTTACTTAGATCTCCAGAAATTATGCTTCTAGTGTGCTATTTTTTTTTTGTAGCAATAATACTAATATACCACTACATATATACGCTGAATTTGCAATTTTTATAATTTTATGATATGAATTATGAATTATGAAATTAATATTCGAAAAAATTATGAATTGCAACCTACGATTTTTTTTATGGATTTACATTTATTAAGTCCTGCTTTATGTAAATCCAAAATTTCACATTTTTCTTCCAAGTAGTTTTCAAATTATGCTTAAAAAACGGCAAAATGATGGTTTAAGGGGCCGTCTATAATAGAAGAGAGTAGATATTTTGAAATTTCTTCTACTGTCCTGTAATCTAGCAGGGTTCATTGACTTCTTAAGGTGACTTGATCAAGATGAGGGCTCTCTTGATTAACAATCGATTTTCGAACTGCAATTTGGATACAGCCCATAAAATACACTCGTTTTAAAATAATTAATTTCTCAGACACTTGTGGTACGAATTGCATAAAAATATGTTTTTAGGCTAATTCAAGGGTGCAGAGTTCATTTATGCTGTCAGAATTGTGTACTGCTATTGACAAAAACAAAGTCATGGTTCGTTTTAATATGTAGATGGTCCCCTAAGCAAATTTTATCTATGCCATTTAAAAGTAGACTTTATTTCCAATCGTTCGGTTCCAGTAACTTTCTTCTACGATAATTTGTTGAGGAGTTAGTTTGGTGTGTTTACTTTTTTTTTTCCACGACTGTACATGTGAACATTGACCTTCAGTAAATCTAACTTTCCTCACATCGTAGGAGTCAGTACTGTTTACATTTATGACTTTGTAAGGACCTAAATATTTTGGTTTTAATTTCAAACATGGACCTTGTTGGGTGTGTTCTAATGCAACCATATCGTTAAGTTTAAATTTATTAGTCTTTTTTAGTCTGAGATTATAAGTGTTTACGGTTCTATTCGTGGACTTTTAAAATTAGCCTTTTATCGCCTTTTCTCAATTCTTCACGATTATTAATAAAATTGAATTATATTTCATCATTCAAAAGGCTAGTAATCTCGATGTTAATTTTTAACTTCACCTTAGTACATAATATCAACTCAAAGGGGTTGTGTCAAATTTATCAGTTGTTGGACCTCACGTACATAGGTGCACAACTTCGATGGACTATCTACCGACAAAATGGACAGGACAGATATTATAACAGAATTTAAACGCTGGACCTGGCAATTAGTCCTTTGTAACTATGTGGTAATCGGGTATATTTAATGTTTTCTCTACCATAAGGATCTTCAAAAGTTTTAGAGGTAAAGGCGGGAGGCTATATACAAATTTATGCGAGATGGTCTTTCAAAAAACAGATCTTTTGATTTCTAGTTTTGAAATGACTTCTGAAGCATAGGTATATTATGTGGGATTACAACTAAATAAATTTTCTGAAAGCGGCAATGACCGAGAAAATATGTTTGTAATTTTTATTCATACTCTCCAATGGACCAAAGTGATCAATTTAGTACGTATGAAGCGGGGTTTTTTTTTATATCGCGTTTAGCCTTCTTGTTTACCAGATTTTCGGTTAATTAAAATACAGGGAATAAAATTTGTTATGCACTTCTCTATATTTTTGTTTAAATTTCGAGATGTAGAAATCATTCTCTAAATTCTTTTCCGTTCGTGCGACTACGTAATTACATTTTTCGTGAGCGAATTTAATTATATTCATTTGAATTTCGTCTGGGACAACTAACGAATCATTACCATTAAAGCGGTTTTAAAGAACATAATTTTTAACTAAATAATCAACATAGGATTTTACTTTCAGAATTTGTTTTATGATTTTAGTATTCTCAGCAGTTTCTTGAGCTTGGATAATTTTTACAGTTAAGGTTTTTGCTATTTTCCAGTTTCTTAAGTCCTTTCAGTTTGAATCTCATTTCTTTAAATTCTAATGCAGCTCTGTGTATCTTTTAGAAAATTTTAATCGTGCACAACTCTTGCGAAAAATAAAGATATTTATTAATATTTCTCAGTTTAAAAGAATTATTTCAGTTATAATATAATTTATATTATGAAAGTTGTATTATTATCTTATTTACATAGTGAAATGGATAATATTTAGTAGAAACTTTAAAATTATGGTAAAAAACTGGAAAACAAAACATGAAACGTTACACCTATCCACAATAATCAACTGAATTCTTGCTTTCAAAAAGATAAAACTAAAAAAGGGCACAAAATAGAACATACCATGGGGCAGTATTACGAGACTAGGGACTTTTTTAATTCAGATTATTTGACAGTGACCAATTTTTTAAATAGTATAATTCGCTTACTTTTTTCCGATTTTTTTAATCTATTTTTAAGTAGAGCGAATACTTCTGTTTCAAAAAAACGGTGAAACATTCAGCAATCTGGCGATCTGGTCAAAAATCTGGGGATAAACAAGTCCGCAATCTGGCAACACTGCCATGGGGTCACTTCTGAAATGTTTCCACAAAGTTATTTTTTTTTCTGTTGAAAACGTTTAAATAAAAATTTAGATGATGAAATTGGTTCAATTTTAGGACAATGATAGATCTTTTTCAATATAACAGAATTTATTATTTCTGTCTTTTTCAATAAAACGTACCTGCTATATTTTTAAAGAAATAATCTAATTGTTTCATGATTAATAATTGTTATTTATCATCGTTAAACAAGTACTTCATTTTTTTCATGTACAATAAATTTATTTTGCTATGATTGTGCATAATTGCTTATCTAATCGTTTAATATTATTTAATATTAGCATTATGCATTCAGTAGTTTTATATAACTACGAACGAAAAAGAAATAGTTGTATCGAAAAAAAGTACAGCACGTGATTAGTTGCGCTCGCAAAAATGCTAACGACCATTCACTATTTTATGTTATTTAACTTCAAGTTTAAAATACAAAGATAAAAATGTGTTGAAATATAGAAACAAATAAAATGAAAACTCGTAAAATTGGACGAGATAGAAAGTAATACATTTTTGTAAAGTCTAAAGAAATGTGTCTTTAAACACCGCCTTTCGTTTCACCATGATTCGAATTCTTATCCTTCCACTTAGTTTATATCTTTCGGTTTTGTCATCTTTTATTTATCTGTGATAAAGTATATTAAAGTTTATTTTTGTGATTTTATTTCATAATTTTCTGTTAGAAATATTAATTAAAAATATATTTCCATGGCTGAAAGTTTAGTGTTATTGTTATAAGCGTAGTTTAAAGAAATGTTCAAAGAATTTCTAACGAAACCTTTATAAAAGCAACATAAACGTAAAGTTTTTTAGTGGGGTAACTCCGGGAGAATCGCAGCATACGGAATAGATGCCGCACCTCTTGTATTTCTTGTAATTATCGATATATGGTCGTCAAACGCACAGTGTAGGTGCGCAATGAGATTATTTTAACCAGTGTATAGCGTTAATCCCATTTCGATGTTTACTTGTAGAAGTACAATCCTTAAATTGACGTAAGTGCATGATTTCACTGTCAAAACTTTTAAACACGTTATGTTTAAATACTTTTCATATATTAATTACTAAATGAATGCATGATTTAGTTGCCGCATGACAAATGCCGCAGTTTCTGTTGTATGGGATGATTAAGTGTTATTAACTTTTCCTTTTGCACAGACTAACCATCTTAGGCATGTTATCAAGTTTACTAAAACCAAAGGAGAAAAAGGGGAAAATAAAAAGTAAGAAGGGCAAGAAAGATGCAAGACGAGATGATAATAATGAAAAATTGGACTACGCGTAACGCAGATGTTCTTTGCAAACTCCTCCAAAAAAGAGGGAGTGTAATTGGCTTCGTTGAATCATGTGTTTAAATGTATTTACATAAAGACTGTACTTTTTCGACACTTTTTCTGTAGATTGTAGTCGAAAAAACAGGCCTCTTAACTCATTGGGGACCATTGGCGCATATAAGCACCTTCATAAAGAGCTTGCAAAATTTGTTTATTGCACTAGTAAAAAAAAAAAAAAAAAAAAAAAAAAAAGTAATATTTGCTTTGTTTAATTAGAGAATTTTCAGGATTATTTAAGTAAAGGTAACCTCTTTTTAAAAAGTGGTACCAACCGAATAAAATCTGTATGAAAGCCACCGGTCCTAAAAGGGTTAACAAATAAATTATGTAAACACACTTTTACGTTTTTTCTTTTCCCTTTCTAATACATTGATGTTACGTTGATGCTGAAATAACAATTAAAATTTAATGTAATAATTAAAATTTAATGTCGATGATTTTAATAGAGAAAGTATGCAACAATTATTAATTTGAATCTACTAAAACGTTTCATTGCACTCATTTAGTTTAATTATCTTATTATATCGCTAATTATAGTCCAGATATGAGTAATTTTTTAATATTTTTATTTATAAATTTATTCTGTTCTTATTACAAGCGCGGCATAACTACCGTACAAGTGCGGCGTCTCAGCCTGAATGTACGGGTGACGCGCAGCAGTGTAACGTTTTAGAAAAAAATTTTTAAAAATATTAATAATTTGTTTTGAATTTTTTGTCGCAGTACACGCGTTGTATATTTAACATTAAGTAGCACAGCATGTTTTTTTTTTTTTTTTTATTTTTTTTTTAATGTCCATCATGGGACTTTATACACAAATTCAAAAAAATGTGCGACAGAAATCCCTATATTTTACCCTATCCTTTAATTAAAAAAATATATATGATAAGAATAATTGGTTTTTAAATTGTTATTACTAGCCAGGTGGTTGGAGGGGGCTCGATTCGGAATCAGTTAGGGAAAAGCTGGAAATAACTTTAATCCCTTTTGTTTAGGTGTTTATTGAAAAGGTAAAAACAATAATTTTAGTGTTTTCTTTTGGAGCTTAAGCCCCTACAAACAAATTTTTAACTTAAAATAATGCATTTTATTTTCAAGATTTTAATCACATTTTAAAAATCATTCCTAAATGATGGGAAATATTTTTTTTATTTTTTATTTTCGATACTGCATTTTAAACCTTCAACCGGCAGGCCCGGATTTTTCCGTTCCTAGAAATCATGTTAAAATGGCTGTAAACCAAAATATTTTAAACAGAATTCTATTTTCAACCTTATTTAGAAAGTAGTGATATTAAAGATATTATAGCATCAAATTGTGATTAAAACTTATATATATCCTGGGATTTACAAGCATTCTTATAAAAATATTGGAAAATCTTCGGACGGTGAAAGGGTATATGATATGCCTGGTATTTAATATGACGTATTATTAGTATTCAGAATAAAGAAAAGTAGGTACGTAATAGAATTACGCTGGTTCAATGGAAATTGGTAGGACTGAGTGCAAGGAATGGATAAGCGAACAATTGATAGTGCAGGAGTATTGTTTCTAGCAGGAATTCAATGTCAACAAATAGCAACGTTTTAAATTTCAGTATGTTACAAAAAGTGATAAGATAGTTTTAATAAAAATCACTTCACTATATTATTATAGGAAAGGTAGGTGAGCTCAAGAATAAAATTTATAAAAATTTAAAAGCTTCAGAATATTAAAGAAAATTATTCATATATTTACGTTAAAAAAAAAAAAAAAAAAAAAAAAAAAAAAAAAAAAAAAAAAATGAAATTAAGGTTTGTGTATGTATATAACAATTGCGAAATGATATAAACAGTTAACGTTCTTGTAACTTTTTCTGTATAACTTCTGAAATGATTTCAATACTTTTATACTAGTTTTGAGGGGAGTTATAATATAAATTGAATTGATCGTTTGGCAAACAATTAAAATAAAAAGAATCAATTGGTATGTTAATTTTAGAAGAAAAACTAAATATTTCATTTTAAAATCGCTTACGTATTGTCTTTTTATTTTTAATTCTTTTAGAAAACATTTATTTATAAGTTAATCACTAAAATAGAAACATAAAAAACATTGTTATGTCATTACGAGTTTATCTCTTATGTTCGTTTTAAATCTGGACATCTTATTGATCAAAGTATACTTCTATAAATTTAAAACCTGCACTATATTTATTTTTATTAAATATAAATAAGTAATATATAAGTATAGTTTTAAAATACGAGCAATTAAGAATTGTCTGTTTGATGAAAGAGAACTGTACAAGACCTTCTAGTAAGTATTTTATAACTTATTTTTAACTACGATTGATGTTGTACATTTGAATTCATATTTTCAAGTGATTGATCGATTTTTTTTCTTTCACCGTATGATTTGGCAGTGAAATGATTAATTTTCCTCAATCCTGCAAATATATGTTGATTTCGCCCAAAGGCACTTAAATGTGGGGACCATCATAATTTGTTTTGGTTATCCTGGATCTATTACAGCAAAAAGTAAAAAATCAGAATCAGCAGACCGTATAGTGCATTCAATGTAACACATAACAGTTCATGTTATATTTGATGTATCGAAGTCCCCCACTGTGTCTCATGAAAATTTCCATCAAGTGATAAGAATAATCAACTGCTTATAAATATGTTATGCGTGAAGTTTATAAAAGAAGATTTTATTCTGAAGCAAGCTGATGACGATACTGGTAATATAATAAGTAAAAGCGCTTTGCAAATGAAAAGCGGAACAAATTATATTGGAGAAGTTGGGGAAGGTACGGATTTTTTAGTAATAATGGCAGCATCCACTATTGAAAACCATTTTCTTCTTGAAGCCTGGAAGATGTAAGAAAGAAGAAGCTTTATATTGCCCATCAACGCTGAGCATTACTCCACACATGAGAAACATCATCTTTTTTTCTACATGTGTTCAGTTGTTGAGATACCAGATCGCTCACTTTAGACAGGGGAAGAAAAAAAATGCCCAGGTTCTAGACCTTAGTGTGATTCAACAAGATGTGAACAATTTCTGTGATGAAAATGTTTATTCCTTTTGATATCCTTGATGCAGGACACACATTTTTGTTTGCCCTGTATCCGGGAAACGGCATGAAAGAAACATTAGATTCTCCGAAAATTCACCTTTATAAAATATCTCTCTTAAAAAATAACTTCAATTTAGCATCTCTGCTCCCAACATCTGCAGCTACACTGGGACATCCTCAGCAGCTGCACGTGAACATCCGCGTATATCTTCAGGTATTAAAATTCTGGTGTAGGTTTTCCAAAAACTCTGTATTAAAATTGAGAAAAAAAAATATATTGTGTTTTTCCCTGCAAAACCCTCAAAGAACCAACTCCTCCAACACTTATTTCTATATCATGAAACTGTTAAAAAGGTTGTACTTGAAAAGGTTGGCCTGAAACTGTAGGAAAGCTAACACCGATTGTTCTACAATTTGTTACCACTTCAAAGTAAGCATGTTCCTACCGTCCGGCGGATGATAACATCACTACTAACTAAATGAAAATCGATATCAAGATGGACAATGTAATTTTAGAAAAAGTTTACATGTTGAAGAGAAAGTGTAAACCGGTGCAAGTGGGTAAAAGTTATAGTAAACATAGTGACATTGATTAACATCTAAAAAAATTAAGTTGATATAATTTTTTTTTTGTATAAATATTAATTCAGATAATAATAGTATGTACTTCACATGAATATTGTTGTTTCCTATGTCTCTCTCAAAACTTACTGAAGCTTTCACGTGATGCTATCTTCCGTGAATCGATAATTCTCAAAAATTTCAAAATAAATCTCTCAAATAATTACAAAACACTCGTCAGCGCCTCAATCGATTAAAAAAATATACGAAAACTGGAGGTAGGGTGGACTGATAACATTGTATGTCTGGTTTCCAGATCTTGAGCAGTGATTTCGATAAAACTTTGAAATAGAGTTATGTGGTTAATGTTCAACAAATATACTATTAAGTATGGGCGCATAATTTAAAGATCTACACATGTTGTATACACAATGTTTTTGATAGGGCTGGTTCTTTTGAGATATTGTTATGATAATTTTAAAAAACGTGTTTTCCGACAACAAATATTTATGTAGCGAGTAAAGCTTACCTAGTATGGGGGGAAAACTATTATGTTCGTAAAAGACATAAAGAGTTTAAATCAATTTCCAGATTTCCCCTAATTCATTTTAAATTTGGCTTTGTTCTAATCCCCAACCGATGTGCTAAAAACATCGAAATTTATTATTTGTGATTTTAGAGTGGAATCGTGAACTATGTTTCCAGACAATAATATACAGAAAAATCCGAACACGATCTTTAACTTTAGTTCCATTTCATGAAAAATAAATGAAAAAAGCTATTCTACTTTGTGCAAGAATCCTTACTACTGTGGGTAGTATATTTTATCATTTGACATATGAAAACTGAACTTAAATTTTAAATATTCAAAGTAAAAACAATTATTTGATATCTAAAATATGTTTAGCTTGAAAAAAATAATATGTGAAATTACAATTGTTTTATCACTTATGATTCAGTAGTTAAAGAAAATGTAGTTACTTAAAAAAATTATTACTTTCTTCTATGTTCAATAGAAGTAAGTATTGTATACGAAATTTTTTTCGACTTCCGGTTTTCGACGTATTTGCATGTTTTATAGATCAGGGATCTCAAAAAAATGTTTATAGAAAATGTCTGCATGTCCGTGTGTCCATGTGTATGTCGCCATTTTACCATCAGTGTATGAAGCTATGCATAGAATTCAGCAATTTTTGTTTAAGTTTGTGACTATGGTAAGCAGTCATTCCTCAATATGGAAAAAATCCGCCGGAACGGGACGCTGTAATAGCGACTTTTGAGCCATTTTTGTGCGATTTTGAATATTGTACCATCGAAAAGTGTATGAAGTTATGCATAGAATTGAACCAAATTTCTTTTTATATGTTTTTGGTGATGGTAAGATGGTCCTTCCTAAATTTGTAAAAATTTCGCTGGAAGGGAGCGCTGAAATAAAGATTTTTGTGCCATTTTGAATATTGAGCTATCGAAAAGTGTATGATGTTATGCATTGAGTTGAACCCAATCTTTTGTCTATGTTTTTGGCCATGGTAAGAAGGTCCTCCCTAAATTTGGAAATATTCCGCCGAAAGGAGGCACTATAATAGCGATTCTTGTGGTATTTTCTTGATTTTTAGGAGTTCTATTGTACACCGGCGGCTGGTGAATCGATGAGAACTTCTTATCCTGATAAGTCTGCTATTCGCGGACAGCTGATTTACAACTGAATAATGAAAAACTATTGATTTTAATAAATATCATGAACGAGATTTAATCTTTTTACACCGATTAATTGACTGAAGCACAAATTTAAGGTGAAAGTCAAAGTTGATATAGTATAGAACTAATAAAAATGCAATATAGACATTTGTAATAACATTTTGAAATATTAAAATATATGAGATAGAAGAAAGTTTTGGCATTGGCGCATGCAACTACTAGTTTGTTTAGAAAAAATGCAAAAATAGCTTTTATATTTTGTTACTTTTTGGTTTAGATGATACTGTTTAACATACCAATCATAAAGCGTAAGATACTTTTCAATAAACTGATTGGAAGTATTAAATATAAATTTAACATATCATAAGGAGGAATTGTCTTTTCATTCCCACTATTTCAACCCATTTATATCTAAAAACGCAATCTTACTGTCGGTGAAAGCTACTTGCTTTATCGTTATATTTACAATAAAACTAGTCAGATTTCATAACTATGATTTCGAAATACTTATGAGCATTATTGTTGCAGTTATGAAATTTATTTTAACGGGATTTTGTAACTTTTTTAAAATGAATTCATTATAAGTTGTTATTTACAACAGGAAAATGTTTGTAATCAAATTTAAATCAAAAATAAACTTAAAGAAGAAAGAAGAAATCATGCGTCAACTATAGATTTTGAAACACATTCCAACCCATTCAGAATAATATAACAAAACTTGCACCGTTTAATAAGTTAAAATATTATGTCTAATTTAACCATATGTAAACGCATTTTACATTTCAAAGCCGAATTTCAGCTGTTCCCATTTACAATCGAAACATTATCCGAATTTTTTGAGCAGCAGGCATATGATATATATATTTATATCTCATTCATAAGTGTCGATCAGTTTTGAAATACAAATGCCTAAGTTGAAAATTCCCTTTCTGAAATTTCTCATAATAAAGAGAATAATGGTAAGTGAATTTTTTTTATGCAGCCCTATATATGAGGTATAGAATTTATATAGAACGAGTAACATATGAAAAATTAGTTACATTTAAAAGCGCATGCCGTATTTTAAAAAAGCATTTCCAGCAATTATTACTCAAAGACAGTACAGTAAACGATTTCTTTTTTGTGTCCCTGTAAATGAACGACAAATGCTATGAATGCCCTGTTCTATCGTAATCATCTTGTAGTGAAATTCAGTGATTTATATCATTTCAATTCATTTGAAATAGCGTAATCTCATTAAAAAACTCTGCAGGCAATTTTCCCCAATATACCAAAATATAATGGAATTTTTTTGAGTGCCCATGTAAATTAAATATTAATCCCACATACAATACCAAACATGCAAAACAATTCATACCATTTAATATTCAATACCAAACAAGCAAACTTTCAACTTTGTTGGAAAGTGTTAAAAACACAAATATGCAGCTATTATCTTTCTTTTGGCTTTCTAAAATATAATACAACATTTTATACGTTATTCGGATTCCGTTTCTTTATCTTTATGATCCCTTGAAATGCATATCTAAATTTAATTATCCGCAAACTTAACAGGAAATTTTCATTTAGATATTACAATGTTACTAATGAATTATCTGTACCCGGAATACGGGTGTTTCGGATGTGAAAATGACCATGACATGAACCCATATTTTACTAACTATTACGCTATATGGATATTCCACATAAAAAAGTTCACAAAATGCTTTAACGTTTTAGTACTGTTTGGAAGAGGACTTAACAGCCATTAAATTGTGTAAGGAGCCACTATATATCGAAAAATGTGGTAGTAGATTGGAACAGTTACGCGAGAAAAGTGTTAAGGAATGAAAATTGCTGTTATTCATGAGAAGTTTTGTGTAGTTCTTGAGAAGAAAGTTTTATGAAAAGTTTCCTTACATTTGATATAAAATATCCTAATATATAATTATTATTAACATAGAATGTGATATTAATTAACTCAAAGTTATTTATTTTGATACCTATATTATACGGAGCTATCTATCACGAACTTGTCCACGATCTTTTTGAAATTGGCTGGAACTTGGCGCAATCGTAATTGCGGGGAACTCTTTAACACAGAAGTAGCGACAAAATTTTTTGCTAATCCTCTACTTTAAGAAATATTTTGACATATGATCTCTTATACCATGAAATAAGTAAAATGAGTCTTCCCTCAGTGTACTTTTCAAAGCTTCAATTTTTATTTTTCGATTTTTTGATTCTTCAGAAAAATGAAAAATATATGAATGCAAAATCTCTGCTAACATTCCTTAAAAACCTAAATGCTGAAGTATGTCATCAAAATAGAAATAGAAACTTTTTAATTAATAATTATGTATTTTTCACTATATATGCGGTAGATGAAAGCGCTAATATGCTTTTATAGTTCTGTTTTTCGACTTAAAGACTTCATTTATCGAACTACATACATAATGCTTAATTTATTAGAAATATCCAAAAAAGAGTGGAGATTTAGGAATATTCCTCTTCTGACAGAAATAAATGATTTGCTTTAGTTTTCTATTTATTAATATTGAATTAGGCATATTTTATAATCATATTCCCGTTTCTGAACAAATTGAATAAATATGACGAATGCAATTTTTAATTACATTAGAGAAATTCCAACATGCTTTAAATTTCGAATTGGAATTTTCGAAATTTGTCAGAATATATTCTGCATTTATTTAATTGTTTCATCAACTTATTTCTCATAATAATTGAATTAGATTTAAATTTAGATTTTGAATTATTTTCGAAAATGCCTTTAAATGATTTTTTTTTCGCTTCCGTTTTATAAGTATTTCTGAACAAAGTTTCACAACCCAATATGTAGTTAGTACAAGCTTTTAGAATACTTAGAATTCATATGTTTAAAACGGATTATGCGAAAGATTTCGGCGAAATAATGCAAAGGTTTATCGATTATATCGCATCGCAATTTAGTAGTCAGAATATATTTGCAACTCTAAGACTAAAAACATAACAGAAATATTTAATAAAAGCTTCATATGTTAATGAAAGTGTTACTATACAGATTGAGTTTTTCAGAAACAAATATTAGTGCGAAATACAGTGAATCATACATGTACACTGTAAAGAATATCTGCAATTCTATAGTAAAGTTATAGAAATCTGTATGCTTACTAATATTATATCTGTGCAGTGTACAAAAAATATGTAAATCTACAAAGCTAGTTTTTGTAAAGCTAAATCTGTAGCTTTACAAAAGATTCTCCTAAAATTACAGTAATCGTACTAAAATTGTATCTGTAACCCGGGTTGCAGTTACAAAAAAATTTCTAGGCATCCCAGTTTCCTAGAAAAATTTTAGTAACTTTACAGTTTTTTTTTTTCAGTGTAATAATGAAAAATATAAATAGTCGGTTTTCTTTTGTAGTTAAAATTATTAAAATAAATGGGAAGTTGTTCATATTAAATGTTACTCTTTAAAAATAAGTTCAAGTTATGGAAATAGAACAAAAACATTATCAAGTTACAAAATAAATGAAAAACTTAAAAATCAATGTAATTGCATTAAGACATAATGGCTCTGCCTCACAAAATAAAGGAATATTCTAAAGGATGAAATATTGTTTAATAACAAATACAGTTCAACAATGCACGTAATTTTGTTTACCAAAAATAACAGAAAAGATAAAGCATTAAAGAAAACTGGCAATAAGTTTCAACTAATATTAGTTTTACCTGTATGACAGAGATCTGACAGAAATAGTTTGATCACGAAAAAAATCATATGTTTTTTTTTTCGTCATTACATTTTTGTTACCATGAAACAACAAAGTTTACAGTGTGAATCAAATTCAGCCGTAATTTTATATATAATTTTTCATACATTTAAGTTTGTTATTTGCTTCTCTCACATTTCCAAACTACTAATCAAATACTATATTTGTAAAGGAGGATATGCTTTTAAATTATTTTAAATTTTATTTTACATTGATGTCTTCTATTTTTAAATGTTTAAAATATATTGTTGTTTTAATTGTTTAACAGCCGTTTGGCCTATTTTAACAAGAGAGCGCCGGCGCATAATAAACACCATTGCTTTTGTAGCTCGTAAACTGCCGTAACCACAATGAAGTTTTGGCAATTAACACACGTGACTGGCTAACGGAATTTTTTAAAATAATAAAATGCTATCGAAAACAACCCTGCACAAAATTTTCATATTTCTAAATAGCATATCTGGGAGATTGTGGCAAATAGTCTAAAAAATTCCATCTTTAGATAAAAAATAAAGTCAAGTTAAATAAAAGATTTAAAAATTATAAATTCATTGACAGATGGGTATTCTTCATCCTGAATTTTACTTGTCTGTATTTGTTTGGTACTTGTTTGTTTTAGTGGCCACTAAGGATGAAACGCTAAGTCACACAGAGTATATACGGGGTATACGGGTATGAAACTCAAGAAATTGTAGCAAAAAGGAGTCCGTGTTAGAAATTGATTTAGTTGTTGAAGCCTAACTTTCATAATTGCTTTACGGTTTATGTATTATTTAACAGAGGAATTAAAATTCATAAAATGGTATAAGAAGCAATTATATAGGGTGGTTTTTAATTAACGTGAGGTATTCAAAACCCTCTAGCGAGTAAAGTATTGGACGAAACAAAACCAAATTTGATGAGCATACATAGTAAACCATCTTAAAAAAAATCGAAATCTTAAAAAAATAGTTCCAAAATTCGGACGTAGTGGCAATTTTGTTGCTGAAAAATGTATTACTGTAGATATTGAATGATTAAATGACAAACAATACAGTACACATCAATTTTATTTACAACAAATGTTTTTTACATACGAATTAGGTTCAATATGTGCACCACTGATATTATCCATGAACTGCATACGATGCACGACGTTTTCTATTGCCGCGCGCAGCATATCAGAGTTCACTTGCCTCACTTGTAACGTTATTCGATCTTTCAACGTTGCGATATCGGAGACATGTCCTTGATAAAGAACACTTTTAAGAAATCCCCACAACCAAAAATCACAAGAATTTAGATTAGGCGACATCGGTGGCCTTGCCGTAAGGAATACACGCCTAATGATTCTGCTGTCAGAAAAATTTTGCCGCAACACACACCGTATCCCAAGTACAATGTGTGGTGGTGCACCATCCTGCATGAATAAGGTCGAATCTCGCTGGAGCAGTTGTGGAATCGTTAAGTACTGTAGCATATCTGCAAATCTGGCATCAGTAACGGTACAGGTGACTGGTCCAGTTGCTTCATTTTTCTCTTGAAGTAAGGATCGATGATAAAGGAAGCTCCAAAGCCACACCAGACTGTGACGTTTGGAGAGTGGAGAGACTCTTGCACACCAGCGTGAGGATTATTCGGAGCCCAAATGCGGCAGTTGCGGATGTTAATGCCTCCGTTCAAACGAAAGTGCGCTTCATCACTCCATAAAATCTGTCACGGCCATGTAGCATCAACTTGTATGCGTGCTAAAAATATCAATGAAAATTCCAATCGGTTGGCCGCATCGCCTGGGAGCAATTCTTGAATAGAAGAGATTTTGTACGGTTAAAACTGTAACATGTGATGCAGGATCTTCCTCACCGTTGAGTATGGGACCTGCATGTGAGGAGATACTTCCTGAGCGCTGCTGACACCCTGTATATTTTCCATCTCCTGTTCGACAATAGCAGTTGCAACTTCGTCAAATTGTTGCTTACTAGTCACTTTACGTTCTTGGCCTGGTTGCCGTGCTAGAGTCCCAGTAGTTTCAAACCGTTGAATCATCTTTCGTGACTTTGTTATGCTCATCGGTCCTTTTCGCAATTTCTTTAATCGGCGAAATTTACGAAGAGCAGCATTACAATTATCGTTCCATTGATAATACAGCTTGAGTAGCAAAGCACGGTCCCGTAAGGTAAGAGCCATCGCAAAGCAGTTGGTCTCAGAATGATGAGAAGTCTCCCAGATTTTCTTTTATACTCATGATCGCTTCACACGACGGATTTTACGCAAATTAATGCATTTTAGCCCGTAAACAGCGCCAAAATTGCCTCTGATGACGATTTTTTATATTAACTTTTATTTTATTTTTTTTATTCGAAATTCCATGGTTTACTATCCATGCTCATCAAATTTGGTTATGTTCCATCCAATACTTTACTTGCTAAAGGGCTTTGAACACCTCACCTTAATTAAAAACCACCCTGTATATCTATAAAAATGCAGTTGTTTCTTGTAATAGTTGCATGAGAGAAATATTAAAATTTAGAAAGATGTTATTCATGTGAAGTATTATAAGAAATTGTTTTGAAACAGTTTTATATATTTCTTCTAAAACATCGCATTATATTCTTATTATTAACAGTAATATTATAATATTATTTAATTCTATAGTATTTGCAATAATTAATCGTTCGCGTTTTACATGATTGAGCATAACCTCGGGATATTGACTACAACTTGGCGTAATCGTTATTGTAGAAGCAGCTATAACAAAGAACTATCAAATATTTTTTATGGATAGTCCTATGCTTTAAAAAGTACTTTGAAAGGGCGTATGATCTACTTTAATAATACAATAAGATACGTAATATTAATGCTCTTTTCAGTTTTTTTTTAAAACTTCAGCATGTATTTTGTTGTTTTGATTCTTCTGAATACTTAAAACAAAATAACTACTAAATCTCTCCGACAATCATTAATAATCTGCATGTTTAAGTTTGTCACCGAAGTTAAAATGTATACTTGCTATCAATAATTATACAACTTTTGACATTTTACAGGGTGTAGATAATATTTAATGTTTTTTATGATTTATTTTATCGTTTAAAAGATTATATTCATCGGAATGCATAGTGCTTAATTTATTTGAAATATCCTAAAAAATGAATTGATATTTAAGAATAATGTTCATCTGATAAAAAATAAAAAATTCTTTAGTTTTCTATGAATAATACTACAATTAAGCATATTTTATAATATATTCTCGTTCCAGAACAAATTCAATAAAGGGACGAATGCATTTTTTAATTACATTATAGAAATTCCAAAAGACATTTAATTTCAAATCTATGTTGCATGCATTTAGAATTTTTGGCAGTTTAAAATATTCTGTCTTTATTTAATTATTTTTAATCAAGTTATTTATAATAATTCTACTAGATTTAAATTTAGATTTTAAATAATTTTCGAAAATTTGTTTGAATATTTTTTTTATTTCGTTTCATTCAGCATTATTTAACGAAGTTTTACAACCCAATTCCAATTTATGCTAAGCTTTTAAGATATTCAGAATTCATATGTTCAAAATAGATTATATGGAAAATTTCAGAGAAATTTTGTAAAGGATTATCGATTATGTTCTATCGCAAAATTCTAATTAGAATATATTTGCAACACTATAACTAAAAGCATAACTCAATATTTAATAACGGCTGCATATGTTAACGAATGTGTTAATGTAGAAATTGAGCTTTCAGAGACAAATATTATTGCAAAATGCAGTGATTCGTTTCTATAATAAATTAAATTTAATTAGTCGCATTTTTACAAGTTTTTTTTTTTTTTTTTAATATTATTAGGACCAAATACGTTGTTAGGCAACAGAGAAAAAAAAGGAAAAAAATGAAATATGCATTATGTCAATTTGATAAAACAAAATCCTTTATATTATTGGAAAACATGCATAAAATTCCCCCCAATATTATAAACCCAATTAAAAAAATCTCGCAAATATATTGACATAATTTATTGGAATAATTTAATAATGTTATTTAAAAATTTCAGCATCAAAAATTTACCATTTAAATCCATTTTTCATATGAGCCATTTCTTTCAACAAATGAAAATCTGAAAATCGTCTGACTTGCCATTGAAAAGCATTATAGAGCATAAATAAAATGTTCCATATTTCCCGAACGAATGAACCAAATTTAACAAAAAACTATACAGCTAAGTCCGGGTACCTCATCAACATGCCCAGTGAATTTCAAGCCGATCGGGTGCTTTTTGCGGCAGTTATCGCGGAAGAGACAGACAGACTAACAGAAACCAAAACTTTTCGGGTCTCCACAGTAAGCCTTCACTGACGTTTCAGCAATTATCTGTAATTGGGTAATCTTTTTAAAACAGTATACATTACCATGATTTTAGAGGCTGCAAAGTTTGAACGGTGGTTGTTGAGATTAGTTCGTATGGGGTAGATCCCCTTAGTTTAAAAAAAAAAAAAAAAAAAAAAAAAAAAAAAAAAAAACTTTTTTCCACCCTACTGCAATAATACTAGTAAATCTGCAGATCAGGAGCCTCAACGTCATCTTTGCAAGTCATTGCTTTTTAACTCCCATTGCATAATATTAAACTTCCTACAAATCGCTTTTTAAAGTTTTCAAATTACATAAATATTTATGAGCATACAAGATACTTCGTAAAGTTTCAGAAATTAAAAGTGTTAAACAAGTGGTTGTACATTGATGTTCTGAAATTCAGATGAGCTCCTTATTCTGGTAACTTTTTAAATCAAAGATTGAATTTCATCAGGGGGGCTCTGCCCCCCTGAACCCCACGTAGTCTATTTAAATTTACATTCGTAATTTTTTATTGATTGTGCGGATGGTTATAGTATATCTTACATTTTTTTACGCTGTGATTTATAAAGATAAGCATAAGTTTTTTTTTTTTTTTTTTTTATAAATTAATAAAATTTAAATTTAAAATAAAATATTCATGTTAACCGTACACAGACAATAAATCTTGAAGTGACGCCAAAAATCTAACCCTGAAATCGCTACATTCGGCACAACACAACGACGTCCTTAAAAAAAAAAAAAAAAAAAAAAAAAAAAAACGGATGAAGTCAAATAATTTTGTCCGTGTTCCACGTGCTTGTTTTGTTTGGGCCGAATGAGGGCATTTAAATGTGAGCGATAACGCACATCGTATTGCAAACTGTTTTTACGGCGCATACTGCATCTCCATCTACCTCTTTCCTCCGTGAATAATAGTTAATTTTATTTTACCCAAGATCTTTTTATTCCAGCATCTTTGTTTTCGATAAATGACGTCTAATTCACCTGCTATGCGTACTTACTCAAAACTTTTCATCTTGTTATATTAAGAAATACTCGAGAGTTTTCTTTTTATTTTTAATATGTCGCCATAGTAATTTTTCTATTCTTAATTTTATTTTTCATTTTCCTGTTTCACGACAAAACATTTCAATTGAAAATTGTTAAAAGAAAATATTATTCCGGGTTTTGATTTTCTTGGCAACAATTAAAGAAATATTGGTAAATGTTATGGGAAAATGTTACGTTTTTCTCTATGAAAATAATGAACTTTTGTATTTTTAAGCAAAATATTTCAATAAAATAAATGAAATATTGCCTATTTTTATTTCTGGGCTAAAATTCTTCTATATGCAAAGATACAAATGCATTAATTCATCTGTTTTGACGTTGGCTTTACTCAAGCATTATACACGCAATTATACTAATATTATTAGGACCAAATACGTTGCTAGGCAACAGAGAAAGAAAAGGAAAAAAAATGAAATATGCATTATGTCAATTTGATAAAACAAAATCCTTTATATTATTGGAAAACATGCATAAAATTCCCCCCAATTTTTTAACCCTAATTAAAAAAATCTCGCAAATATATTGACATAATTTATTGGAATAATTTAATAATGTTATTTTAAATTTCAGCATCAAAAATTTACCATTTAAATCCATTTTTGATATGAGCCATTTCTTTCAACAAATGAAAATCTGAAAATCGTCTGACTTGCCATTGAAAAGCATTATAGAGCAAAATAAAATGTTCCATATTTCCCGAACGAATGAACCAAATTTAACCAAAAACTATACAGCTAAGTCCGGGTACCTCATCAACATGCCCAGTGAATTTCAAGCCGATCGGATGCTTTTTGCGGCAGTTATCGCGGAACAGACAGACAGACTAACAGACAGACAGACTAACAGAAACCAAAACTTTTCGTGTCTCCACAGTAAGCCTTCACTGACGTTTCTGCAATAAATATTCAGTAAATAAATAAATCAGGCTATAATTAATCGATATAACGTAAGACATGCTCTGCAAATCATTACATTAATTAAATTTATTTAATCATTATAATAATTTATTTTAGTATGTTGTAGTAAAATTGAGATTTGAATTAATACTGATAAAGTTTAGATTTATATATATATATATATATATATATATATATTTTTTTTGCAATAAATATTGAAGGAAAACAGAAAAGATTAAGACAGATTGGATTTATCTCAGAAATGTTGTTTTCCATTGTTATTTATTCGCTGTTAAACTATTTTTTCTTTTTAAAGTTTCCAAAACTTTAGGTTTAAGTTCGTTTCATTAACTGAAGAGCTCTGATGCACTAGATACTTTTTTTATATGTCATTGAGAATGTTCTAGTATTTGAATAAACTTTCTTTTTTAAATTTAAATTCTCAAACACTTTTGCTTTTGTTCTAAAAGAAACTTTTGCCTAGCTGTTTACAATTTATTTATCTTTTTTCTGGACTTTTTCTTGTAATATACAAATGTTTAAGAAAAAAAGGTAATTTATCTAGAAGTGCATGCTTAAAAAAATATTTTGTTTTCAACAATCTTAATTTTTAATTTTTAAATGGCAAGTCATTAAATAAAATAAATTTCTGAAAAAAAAATCACGTTAAATATTATTTCAAAATGTAGCTTTTTTAAAAGTTAAAATACAGTGCTATCAATTAAGAACTGCTAAAGTCCATATATTACCTCTCAGGATTGTCCATTTAAATGTCCTTTAAACGTTGTTTTATTAATGATAAAATTTTAATAAAAAGAGATATCTATATTATAAAGGACAAACATATCTGTGCGTAACGCATACGTCATTCTGCGAATGGCAACACTTTGAAATTTGAAATGAAATTTCGGTTTTGCAATTATCTCTACAGCAAATTTTTAAACTTCTAAACATAGCACATTTTAAATTTTTGCACCGTCGTATAAGGAAAAACAAATGCTCTTTTAAATGCATTTTGTTTGAAAGCTGTATCTCAATTTATTTTTGAGATATTAATTTTTTTGCAGTTTTTAGTACCATTTTTCTTATCGTGGCAATAAAAGTACCTCATTTCTATTAAACGTCATTGAAAGTAAACGGAAAATAGTCAAAAATAGGAGATACTGTATCTTTCGGTTGCCATTTTCTCATAAAACCTGAAAAAAAGTTGAAAATAAAATATGTGCTTTGTCAAGAATATTGTGTGTTATTCCTTGATAATGATGTCATAAGTTTGAGACTGGATTGTAAAAATGGATTGCTTTAGCGGAGGCAAATGACGTCATTTTATATTTAAAAAAAAAGCGTGCGTGTATTTTAATTCTTAAACCTAAATTATGTTTTGTAGAAGTGCGTCATTTTCACAGTGCAGCTACTTTGAAATTCTTCACAGGTGAAATTGCTTCACTTTTAAAAATAATGTAATCGAAATCATACAATGATAAAACGCAAAGTTTTACAAAAATTTAGAGTGTCTTTATAAAAGAGAGGTGTCATGCAAATAATAGCGATTTATATTAGGTACAGAAATTGATGACTCTCGCCTGGATGGATTTGCTTCGCCGAGTTAGACAAGCAAACAAATAATTCGTGATTTAAAATAATATCGTGTTCCTGAAGTTTTTGTCGAAAATTCTCTAGAATAATTAATTTTAATGCTATTCTTTAGGGCATTCTAATATAATTTTATCAAAATAACATACTTTGCTTAATTTAATTTTTCCCAATTTTATATAATCTATATATTTAAAACACGAGTGTGTTTTTTAGTCATCTGCCCTGATCTTTCTGCTGAACCAATTTTACTAATATTTTCTTTAAACTAAGCTCTTCCTTTGCAGATGTGACCGCACTATCTGTTTTTTTTCTATCCACACTTTCATATTTTAATTTTAAAAGCATTTTATGAAATTTCTTCAAAATTATGAAAATTAGATAGCTTTCATTATTGCAGACAAGACAGAAATAATGAGGTATTTTTAACTTTATTCATACTATTTTCTGATAAAAATTCAAAATTGTTGATAAAATTGTTCTATCGGGTTTAGTGGCGCAAAATCCCATTAGGAGCAGAATATTATATTAGGGACATAATAACGGAAAATGACATACTGCTTTTGAAAACACGCATTTTTCCTCATAAATTTTCTATATTGTTTTTCCTTCTGTACGTGTACTGATACTAAGTTTCAGACGCTAGACGAAATGCTTATTTAAATGAAAATGAAGTCATATTTAAAAGAAAACGATCACTTTCTTAGATAAAACTAAACATTTTAACACAAATGCGTCTAAAAAACATAAATTATGGAAATTTTTTCTCTCCGGAATTGAAATTAGAATCTCAACTAAAGAGTGCGTCTGTTCACATAAAAGATGTTGCTGACAATCATGACTTCAAGTTTTGAGTTAAAATGATTTTTAAATGATCAAACAAAATACAAATTTTTTAAAAATGATGAATATGGATATGAGAAGTGCGTATGCAAATTTTGAGAAGGTGAAAATTGCTGTTTTCATTCCGGAAATCCAAGCATAAAGCCTCAATTGATAAGCACATCCTAATAACTTATCTTTATTATATTTTACTGATTAAGTATCTATATTATAAAGAACAAAGGTATCTGTGCGTAACGCTGACGTCATTTTGCGAATGGCAACACTTTACGATCAAATTTCGGTCTTGAAATTTTCGCTACTGCAATTTTTTAATCTTCTGACCATCGTACACTTTCAATTTTCATCGCACAGGGAAAAAAATTACTTTCAAATACAATTTGTTTAAAAACTGCATTCATTGACTGATGTATTATATTTTCTAAAATAATTTTTAAGCATGATTTTTTCTAAGTTTATGTTATCACGTGTCGGTTTCAATACATAATAATAATAAACATTTTGCTCATAAAGGAACAAACATTTTTCAGCATTTGTTCTTACTATTTTTGCATAACAAAATTAATACTTCCTTTATTAACAAAAATAAAAGAATAATATTAAAATAACCACCGATCTAACATATTTGTGAAAGACAAATTAATGAAATTAATACTTCTTTTATAAACAAATAAAAGAATAATATTGAGAAAACACAAATCTAACATATTTGTAATAGTACAATTTAAATTTTAGATCACCAAATAGGATTTTTTTTTTCAAATGGAATTTGTTTGCAAAGTTCATCTCAGTTTACTGATTGTCTATGGTTTTAAAAACAATTTTAAAGCATGAAATGTTTTTTAATTTATCTATATCGTGCGGAGCTCGATTACGAAAGATTAATCCGATTGCCCTTAAAACAAAATAAAGAGTTCATCATTTTCTTACGTTTAATATCCATTAAAAAAAAAAAATTCCCTATGAATAAATAAATAAAATAACATAAATAAAACACATATTTATAAGACATGTATAAGCTCTGAAATTACCAGAATATAAAAGGATGCCATAAGTAGCAAAAGCTTGGCAAATAACTCTTAGCATGCGGCTAATAAGAAAATATCTCTTTTGATAAACTTCAAAATTTATTTGATTATATAATTCGTATTTTCCATACGAAAAATGCTTTTTTAATGTAAGTGGGCATTCTAAAAAATGTATTGCATATAAAAAAATTATTGGTTTTCAATTTCGCCTATATTCTTTAACCCGGGAAGCCCGGGTACGATCCCCTAGTGTAAGTAAAGGAAAGAATGGTGAAGTGGCCACTCTGAGGTTTGATAAATTTTTATGGTAACTTTTTAATCAGTAAACACATAGAAAAATATACAACTAGATTAGTAACTTTAGTTTCAATTGCTATTTTGCTTTTCTAAAAATTATTTTAAAATGTACACATTACTTTATAACAAAAGTTTAAAATGGCCGCTTTTTCACCTAGGCTGGGCAAAGAGACCAGCAAAGGTAAATGAAAAAATCATATTAATTCAAGATGTATATTTAATCAATACAAGCTAAAGTAACAAAGATTAAGAATAAATATTATGTTTTGTAATAGTTTAATTATTAAATTGTTACAAGTTAAAGTAAACAATAATGAGTATCATTATATCAAGTGGAGGAATACAATGGATCTCTGCAGATATACAGAATGCAAATCTCTAGTGTAACCCCTACACTAAAAAAAGGGACTATAGTTACGCTTAATTTGAGTTTATTAAATGCCAAATGAGGATCAAATATGCTCTAAGTTTGGTGTAAACACCGAATAAAGTGTCATGATACAATCAAAACGGTTTAATTTTAATCTTTTAAAGAAATTGTAGAAACCGAACACCAGTTCGTGTGTAAAGTTTTTAAACGACATATGATTCAGTCCGCCATTTTGAAATCTGTTTATATAGCCGTGTTCCAGGGGTAAGAACTTGAAACTTATGTTTAACTTCATATTTTTGGAAAATTCCCGTTAAATGTATATACTACAGTGATTTTCCAACATTTTTATACCTACTATTTATCTCTAGCTGCTACATTTATAATTTTATGAGTATATGAAATCAACCTACTTTTACAGTGTATTGGTGCCATTTTCAAATTTTGCCATTTTTGTCACTTTTGAGACGCTTAGTATAGAATGACTTCCGCTTGTTAACTTTAAAATAAGGTTCGATTCAACTATATTAAAGACCGTAGATTATTTTTTAACCAAGAATTTTAAGTTTTCAATAAGTTTTAACTCTTTGCGATCTATTTTAAAAAGTATCATTTTTAGGATTACGGCTTTCGTTTTCTCATAGGAAATAGTACATTACGTAATCAACGATATTCTTAAGCTTTTTTAACTACAAAAACTAATGTGATATTCAGCTCATTTAAAGCTTAAGCTTCAAGATTCTATCTACTTTTAAAAGTTTTGTACACTTTTTGTGTATTTGCTGAGCGTTTCAAAACTTAACATTTTTCGATTTTCCAGTTAGCTCTCGCCTATAGAAATACAAGAGATTTTTACTGTTGTTGACATATTTTAACGTAGCTTGTTTTCAACTTTTTATTAATTATTTTGAAAAACTAATACTTGTTTTATATTCGATAAAGTACGAGCTTTGCTCCGCTTTCCACCGTTTATTCCTGGGTTGAGTTTAGATAGATTTAAAAAATTCCTGAAATTTGGTATAAAAATGTTTGTCTCAGACCACTTTCCCATAGCGTTACGCGTTTTGTTAACTTTGTTTTGCACCTTTTTTAACTATTTAAATCTTATCATTTTGCTTAACTATTAGTATCTTTTAAAAGCTTAAACTTAAAGCTTTTTAGAGGTGTAGTGTTCATTAATTAATTATGCCGTTAAGTATTTTTAATTTGCATTTTAAAAGTGATAAAAATTATTCTTTATTGCTTGAGAGGTTGGTGGTTTTTAGCTCTCTGTATCTAATTTTTGTACAATTTGCAATGTTTAGTTGCATTTATGGTAATTTAATTTAATTTGCTTAGACTATTTCTTAGAAAACCTGTCAGGCCTACGCTGAGTTTTTTTAAAAAAAGAGTCAAGTACACGTGACGTAACTCCAGATGTAACGAACTAATGATTTGTGAGGAAATTTCGTTGTTTACCAAAACTAAAATGTTTAAAATAAATGTTTAATTGAGATAATAAATTATCGCAGTAAATAAAAAATGTTTAGCAGCCTCTTTGCGTTAAACTATTTATTGTAAATTATGGTTGCATTAGATTTAAAATCTAATCTTTAAATTGTTTTTATTTTACTGTTAAAGTGCAAACCAAATAAGCAGTAGTGTGTCTTTACACCAGATAAGCAGTAGTGTGACTTTACACCAAAAAGGGTGGCAACTAAGTTGCCACTAAAAGTGGTGTTTGTTTACACCATTTGATAGCTGGTGGTTCATTGCAACAATTTAGAAATGGAATTTCATTACACCACTTGGGGTGGTAACTTAGTTGCCACCCTTTTTGGTGTAAAGTAAGAGAAATCTTTTTTACAGTGTACCTGTCTTCCTCATTTCAAAGAAAATACCTTTGGGTAGCATTTTATTATAAACATGAACAATCATGAACAAACGATTGTGTCTTGTAAAGTTGCCATCTGGCCATTTTATCTGATCTCATTGCGGCCACTTTGACAGTAATGACGCCATTAGAAAAACTGTGGCGAAGCTTGTAATTTATACATGATTTAGCGTTTTCAAAAACACATTATTTAAAGGGTTATTTCCCAATAATCAAACAGCATAAGAGAAAATAATTAGACCACTGCATATTATTTAGCTACAATCAACAAACTGTATCACTCTCCTAAAAAAATTAAATAAATAAATAAATAAATAAAAAGCATTAACTGAGTTCAGAACTAGAAAAATGTAGCTTTCCGGTTCCAAACAGCAGACAAAACTATTAGCATCTGTGACGTATGTGTGTCCCAGTTCCTGCGTGGCGGGTGTACTATACAGCGGAAGAAACCCAAACGGCCACATTGCCCTTTTTGGCCACTTTATCCTTCCTTCCCCTACGTAATAAAAAAAGATTTAAAATCTCAAAAATTTAGTCAGCACATCTTTATTGCTCAATTTGCTTCTTTTAACCCTTCCCTGCACGATTTTTTTCTATTTTTACGAAAAAAAAAAATACATTTGAAATTTATATATCTGTCTAATAATTGGAAAAATAGTAAAAAAAATTAAATTTCAAATTTTCAACCAAAATTTGATATTTTATGGTGTGTGCATACGTACAGAATTAGCGTTTTAAAATATTGTATTGCTATATGTTGCAATTAAATGAGGTTAAAATAATTAATTTTATCAGTTTAACACTTTGCAACATTTTTTAATATTCATATTTTTAAGTATTTAGTAAAAATAATGAAAGTAAATCTTACCTTAATAGCTGTTCGAATATTTTGTTATTTCCGAAGAACAAATTCTAATTTTTTGTCAAATGAAACAATCTGACATGAACAAAATAACTGTCATTTGATCCTTTGGAGTGATCTTGATCAGGGACAGAGATCATATTTGCCAAATTTAAACACATAATGAAAATTATGCTGTTTTTAGGTATGTGCCAGATATGGCACGTGGTGCAGTGAAGGGCTAACGTTGATTTAACTCTAATATGCACAAAAAGTATGTTTTTCCGTATTTGTGCTGGTTTTGGCTTCAAATTCATTTAACTATTGCGACAATTGTTTTGAATCTAACATTGTAAGTGTTGCAGACATCGTTCTGAATCTAATCTTCGGCGCATCTCTCTTATTTTAATTATTCCTCTAATGTTTTCGGCCTGTGGTAAAAGTTGATTATTTCTTGTCCGACTTTCCACTGAAGAAGTTTGACGCTACAGCTACAGTTTGCTTTATCATCTATTGTGTATTCCTGAATAAAAATTGAGAAAATTCGGTTCGCCTGAACTGAGTTTGAAAGCTATGGTAAAATTTGGCACAGGCAAAAACCAAATAAAAGGGAGTTAAAACTGAAAGTTTGAATAGCAGTTTGTACACACACAGTAAAAACACAGTAACTGCACTAAACAAAGGTAAGCTGCGGAAATAAGGTCGACATCTAACAAAGAGGTAAACATTATATTGCAAGAAAATTTGGTTCGTGCTACACTACATTGTTTATTCATAAGTACATACGTACTCTATTTCATACGTAATCGCACATACATATCCTTTGATAGATAAATATATTTATATACAGCGTGTAAATCTATTACTTTTTATTGCAACCATATAAGACGCAATAAAGCGTAAAATGGACTGCGAAATATGCTTAGTTGAATATAAGTATAGTATACATGTTTTTCAGGAAACGGTATACTAATCAATATTCATCTAAAAAAATAAATAAAACATCAGAGCAGAAAGTAATTCAGCCAAAAATATTCAAATTATATTATTTCCAATAATTCATAGTAAGAGCAATTAAATAATGCTATATGAATGTGAACAATTTTTAAATAAGACTTTAACTATAGTGAAATACGTTTCACACGAAACTGAGGGTACCAAAAAATTTTTTCGTGTTAAAAGAATTTTGCGTTAAAAGATTCGTAAAAAACGAACAAAACTCTCCAATATTTCCGGCGTCGTCAAATTACTCGATTCGAATTTCGAGATTATTTCGATTTGCTGATAAACTACTAGTAAGTTGCATCCATTAGGATAAAAAGAAGGTAAAAAAATATATTGTTTTGGTGCTAAAAATCAAATATTCTTTTTTAAGTGTCTTTTTCAGCATTCTGAAATCTAGCATGTTTGAACCAAGTAAGCAAAGCTGTCTCTAACTTTTCGTGATAGCAGTTCTCATACGTTTTCTCCCTGGCTTAAACATACTGCACTAACGCAATGGGATCCCTGTTTTTTATTATTGTTAGTAAAGTAGAAATGGCAATGACAAACTCTTTACAGATTTCTGTTTTCGTCCTTCTTTTTCATCAACTGCATTAAGCAGCTTCATCTCATTTGAAGCGAATTGGCAGTTTGTTTTCGCACCGAGTTTCGACCATTGGCAGTTTGTTTTCTCAGTCATTGGGCTAATAAAACATAAGCTAATTTACCAAAATACGAAATTAATTGATTTTCACCAAAATTCAGATGTTTCAACACAAAATCCACCTATTTCAACTCAAACTAACTAGCTCGAAACCAATTTTTTTTTCGTGTTAAAAGGAACAAAATGTACTAAATTACATAGTATACTGTCCGGACCGCTATATCGTTTCGTATTAACCTATTTTTCATGTTAAGTGTTTTCGTGTTAAACGTATTTCACTGTACTAGGAAAATAAACCGCATATTCAATTTTTCAGAAATTTCCCCTTAAGTCAATTTCTTGAGATTAACTTTTAAAAGAGGAAACGTAGGGCTATTTGTTCATAAAGACTATCTATAAAATGTAGAACATTACAATTTCTCCCTATATATATAAATTAAATTTTATTGAAAATAATGACATTTTTTTATGCGTTAATCTTTTCGATTTGTTTTGATTATATCATTTATTTAATTCCTACAATTAGTTCACACTCTCCCTATATTTATTTATATGTATATTTATTTATATATTTATATAATCTTGTTGAAATTTTCAATCGTTAATAAAATACTCATTATTCACCCTATCAAGTTGAAATATTTTTTTTTAACTTGTACTGTATGACAATTGATGTTAAGACAGTTTTTTCAATTATTAATTAATTAATTAAATTTTAATTTTATTAATTTTATTTTGCATGGGAAACAAAATAGCGGCCATTTGTTATTGAAGAGCAATGAAAGTATTTTCAATAAGGGGTTACCATAGGATCACCCAACCGGAGCACCCACCAAAGGGGTTACCATAGGGGGGGACCCTGTTCTGTCGCCAAATACCGCCAACTTGGCGATATATCGCAAAATTTGGCGGCCAAAATGAGTCGCCCAAAGTGACGCCAACTTGGCGATAACTCTAATATTTCACCAAATTCCCATAGACTTCCATTGTAAACCTACTTGCTTATAGAAAATCAACAAATTGAGATATTTTAATGCAACAAAAACTAACATTAGCTTAAGGGATTATATTAATTTTTTTTTTGCTGACCTAAGTAGGAATTGACTTTAAAAACAAATTTTTTAGTAAATAAATAAATAGAAATGCTTAATTCATCTTTAAAAGTTAAAGTTAAACTTACACTAAGTGCAGAATTAATTAAAAGATGACACAGTATTTAAAATGTTAAATTCCCGTCTTTAATTTGTGTAATTTCTCTTTTAAATTTGTCCGGTTTCAATTTTTGATTTTTTTTTTCAACGTTGCTTTCGCTAGAGAGTCTTACACTCGGGACGTGGCAGGGGACCTACGAATCTTGCTTCCGCAAAAGAGTCGGACTAGAGTAGAGGAATAAAGGGCTGCGGACGAAGGGAGGCCGCTCGCCGCGGCGGTCGCCCCCCCCCCCCGACCGTCGACCGAGACTAATAATGAGCTCGAGGTAGCTAGGAGTCGTTCGGTAGCTTCATCGCCCGAGCCCTCCCTTACCTGTTTTCGGTGTCTTTAATTTGTGTAATTTCTCTTTTAAATTTGTCCGGTTTCAATTTTTGATTTTTTTTTCAACGTTGCTTTCGCTAGAGAGTCTTTCACTCGGGACGTGGCTGGAGACCTACGAATCTTGCTTCCGCAAAAGTGTCGGACTAGAGTAGAAGAATAAAAGGCTGCGGACGAAGAGAGGCAGCTCGCCGCGGCGGTCGAGCCCCCCCCTCCCCCCCGCCCAACAGTTTAAAGTATACTAAGGTAGTAAAATAATTAACATTTTAAATACTGTGCCATCTTTTAAGTAATTTTGCACTTAGTTTAAGTTTAACAAAATTTTTACTTTACTTGTTTTTATTTTACTTTTAATATTAAACATAATGATTTCTTCAGATAACTTCAAATTAATAAACACTTAATGTGACTATCAAATAATTAATGTAAAGTTTAATTGAAAACATAATGTTGTAAAGTATAATTTAACAGATAAATTTCAGTCACATTTAGTATGCAAAATACCTCAGTTTATTTCTGATACGTAATAAACACAGTTAATCTAGTCATTGAATGAAAATTATAAAACAAAAGAAAAAAAATAGTTGCGCTTCTCGCTGTTTCTGTCAATAAATTAAATGCAAGAAAAAAAATTAACATTGAATTAATCATTTTTATCTGATTAATTAATTAGTAACGCTCGTAGAAATGAAAGTGTTACATTGTGTCGTTCATTCTTGTTTGATTAAGCGGAAGACACTGGATATATTTTCCATTAAGAAATAAGGTATATTTTATCTCAGAACTCTAAATACAGACTCGTGATCATTGTTTCTTATATTTACCATATTAAATTTTTGGGGGGTTTTCGAAAAAAAAATGCATGTTTTATGATGGCTTTCGATTAAAAAGAAATAATTAGCTGAAACAATATGTAAAATTAGCTAAACATTACGTTAATACGAAGTGTTGCATAGATTTAACTGTTAAATGTTTGCTCTCCAGGCTAATTTTCTTATTCACTTTAATTTAAAATGTCATGCAAAAAAAAAAAAAATAATAATAATAATAAAATAATAATAAATAAAATGAAATGTAGATGATTTTTATTTAAATATAAACTGTTCTATATGACGCTGTAAATGGTTTACTCAAATTGAGAAATTCTAAATGTGAAAAAACAGTATTCTATACAAACTTATTTCTAGATTTCTTTATTAAAGATAGACATTTTTAGTTATGTTGAAGCATATACGCGTATTATAAAACAAATGACGTGTGTACGAATACACAAATATGAATTTATCTCTTCTAGTTGTGTCCATGCTAAACCATTATTGAATAGGTAAATATTGATATTTTTTTTAAGGTACAACACTTATATTTAAACCACTCTTTACCAAACTATTATGAGTGTTTTTCGAGACAAAGAAAATCTTACCATTTCACGATTATTTATCACTTCTAATCTGTGAAATCTAAAAAAAAAACCATTCAACAAGACTGACTTTACCGCTTTCATCTATAGTAATTTAAAAATAGGGTGTACTATACATTATGCCCAAACTAATCCAAAGGGGAGCTATATCTGGAGTTCTAATTAGCACAAATTAAAAGTATTGTTTAGATTCGCATAAAGTTCACTTAATACTTGAAATGCGGTAAGATAATTTTATACTTATAAATTTTAATCTAAATTTGTATCAGAATACTTTTAACATTTTTTTTCTATATTTAGGTAAAGAAAAGTTGTAAAATTGCATTACCATATTTTCGATATATTTTTCTTTAAAAAATCTCCTATGACTTCAACATCAGTACAGTTACTTTCCTCTGAAAGAATCAACTGTATGTGGTTGCCATATAGGAGTCAACGAATCTAATTTTCAAACTTTAGTGAAAATAATTATTTTACGGTATATTTCAGATCATCATGCCAATAAAATGTAGAAATACAAAAGTCATAGAAGTATAAATTATTGGAAAATTCACCAAACAATGATAAAGATAAGCGTATACTATTGAGGTATAACTAGGACAATAATTTATGCATTTCACTATATTTCATCGCATATGATGCTCTGTAAGAGATCAACCAAAACACGCATTTATATTTTGTATAAATAATTTTTTTAAATATTAATTATGAATTAATAATTCTATTATTTAAAAAAATTAAAAAACGTATATTTTTTGAATACGTATACCTATATTCTTTGAATGCAAAAGAAGACAGCCTGAAATCATCCTATCCCATTCTCAGTATAAATATTCTTTCATTCCTGACCATTGGTTTTCAAGTTAACAATATATATGTAAAATCGACAACTTTAAGAGGTTATACGTACGATTAAATTTGAAAATATCATTTGTGATATTTCATGAAAGTTAAATAAAGCAAATAAAATCAAAATTTATGAATTTCCAATAAATATTGTTACTCTCTTTTATAAATTCCAGTTTCATAAAAATCTTAACATCATCAGCAGTTTTAATAATGTCATTTTTTAATGTTGATACAGTTTCTTGAAACCATTCTACTCATTATTTGCGTGGATTTAAAAATAAAACAAGGTGGCATTTTATTCGAGATGAAGGAGGCATATTGAAAGAAATAAATCAATAGTGACTCATTTGTAATTTTTAAAGTTTGTATGAATTAAATATGAACAGTAGCTCCCAAGGGTCTTCGTACGCTTACGAATTTCAGTGAAACTGTGTTTTAGCCATTAATTAAAATTACTATTTCAGAAAGAGTGTTTAATAATAAGAACTACAACTTATTCTTTACAAAACTACGTAAAATATTTTAAAAACATAGTGAAATGTAATTTTTAAAAAATCAGTTATCAAAAAGGAACAAAAAAGTTACCTCACAAAAGTCTTCGTACACTTAAAAAAATCTTTACGCTTTAGTAAATACTGTAATATTTCGTTAAAATAGTACTTAGTATTATATCCTTTAGTATAAACGAGAGTTTTTAAACGTCTAGGAATAGATTCCACTATTTATATATTTATTTTTTTTTTTTTAATTTCTGCATCAAAGTTCACCCATTCATCGATCATTACTGTTTATAGTTCGCGTATCGTGTTAATGCGGTGCGATTATAATCGTTATCTTCATAAAAAGAAAGTTCTTTCCAATACCCAAATTTTGGGCTGATAATTTTTAATTGTATTTTAAAACATTTAAATAAAGTTTATGATTCATCATGCCATCAATAAATACCAAATTACTTAGTCCTGATGCTGCCATGCACCCCCGCGCAAGGACACCTCCACCGCCATGTTTAACTCTTCCAACTAAGTTCTTCGGATTAAGTTCTTAATTTTTTCTTCTCCGTTCAATTATACGCCCATCGGAACCAAAAATGTTAAATTTACTTTCAACTGCAAATATGACATTATTTCAATGCGATTCAGGGGTATTTATCATTGATTTTGCGAAGGAAAGCCTAAACTTTCTGTTTTTCTCAGTAGCAAAATTAAAAATTTTGACGAGAAGAACGCACATTTAATCCAGCTGATAACAGCACTCGTCGAATAGTTTCAGGTAAAATTGAATTATACCATTTTTCATTAAATTCTGTAACAACTTTTACAGCACTTAAACGTGGAATTTTTACAATTTTTCGAATTATAAATCTCTGATCACGTTGTGTTAGCTTTGATGGACGACCTTTTCTTGCCTTCTTTTCGATCCGTTTTCCTTCTTTAAGTCGTTTTATCACACACTTCCCCATAGAATCGGTTAAATTAACTAATTTAGCAATATTACGAACTGATTTACACTACTATGATGAAAGATAATCAATTTTTGAATGCTGTTAGTTGTTTCTTAAGGCTACAAGCCACATTTAAATAATAAATAGAATATTACAGAGAAAGCAAGCAAACATTAAAGCAAAACGATTTCTTAAATGTCCCCACAATGCAAAAATAAAAATAATACGGCAGACGATAATTTTAATTATGAATTTATCCGAAAGTATTTGAGTGTACTAAGACTTTTGTGGAGTATTCTTTCTCTGCCTCTTTCTTTGTTCATTTTTATATAAAAAGAAAATAAGTCATTAATAAAAAGATATGTTGAGCCTTATGTAGAATAACGTAAAATTTATATGAAAAATTATTGGACTTCATATTCGAATTCAATTCCCGGGAAATGCCCTTTTACTATAAACTTCAAAAGAGTACGAACACTTTTGGTAGCCACTGTATGTAATTGCTTATGGCACGTTCTCTATAACAGGATGCTAGATAATTTTAAACAAGGAATTTTGGTGCAAGCGGTTTTATTCTGTAGTTGTTAGAACTGGAGTTATAGCAATATTTATGTTGTTTTCTAGCATACACTCTAAAAAATAAATGTGCAATTCTGCCACTTTTACATACGTATATGTGTATATTTGTACAATTGCACCTTTGCCATAAAATTTACACTTGTTGTAAAATGTACTTGTATTTGCGTATGTTTTTTCGCTTAAGTGGAAGTGTGTCATTTTTTATTAATTCAAAACTCAAACAAGTGTATAAATGATGGAAAATGTAGCCGATTTACCAGAATTGGTGCATTAATGTAATGTACAAAGTTTGCATGTTACACAAATAACTGTGTATTTTACATATTACACCGAAATATGTGTAATAATATTTCACAGATGTATGCGTAAGAACAGAATATTACACAGAAATATGTGTACAAATTTTACACATCTATAGGTGTAAGAACAGGATATTACACAGGCTTAAACGTAACAATACTTAGGCAGAAATATGTGTAAGAACAGAATATTACAGAGAAATATGTGTACCAATGTGAACACAATAAATAGCTATACTTGAAAAGTTGGCTTGCGTAACAGCAGCAGAATATAAAAGTTAATGACTTGGAAAGTCGGAGATCGTGAGTTCAAGTCCTGTTTCGGTAAGTATTATTTGATTAATGTATATTGAATGAAATATAGTATTTCTCTTCTTGATGTAGATGTATCTTTCAAAACTTGTGACTGAAATTAATAAGGAAAAAAAATCCTATAAAATGCGGAAATAATACCAGATTCACGATTTCTGTTTTATTTTTATTTATTTATTTATTTATTTTTAACTTTTATTTTGCAGTGTACTCATTCAAATTATAGAAATTCTATAGATTCTATTCATAAATTCTGACTATACTATTTCAGAGCTTCAAAACAACTTTAACAGAGAATGGCCTGTAGAAAATAAAATTTCAGATGATGCTGTTTTTTGTAAATCTAGGTTACACTATTTTGTGGTTAAAAAATCCCTCCCGGCTCGGGCCTACAGGCAGAGGTAGATTTCGAAGTTAAGTACTAAATTCACCAACAAAACTTAAATCAACATTAAAGATAAACCCAGTTCCTTCACTAAGAATGAGCTCTAGGGAGCTAAACATTTTGTGAAAATTCTAATATACACGAATACACACACGCATGTATATGGAATAAGTTTAAAAATGGCTAAAACAAATTCAGAGAACCTCAAAGTGTTAAAATATGTTAATATTTCCATAGTCGGGTTTTTATAATGTTTTAATACGTTTCTTCAAACTCACATGACGTTACATATTCACCTGCTGAGGTACATTATATTTTCAATATGACGTAATATATATATTTTTTAATTCGTCAAACTATTTATTTCACTTTGAGTTTTCATTCTGAAATTTTGCTCTAGGAAACTTATGACGTAATATTCAATTTGTTTTCAATTCGTGAAACTATTTATTTAATTAATTTTTTCACGTGAAAAATCTTGCAAAAGAAAAGCAATTGTTGTGGTGAGAATTGTATTGTTTTTTTTTAATTGTTGGCAACTGCTATAACGAAAAATATTTATTTTTTCCTGTCATTGTTGTGTAAGAGCTGGTTTTATCAGAATCTTGTTAAGACGGTATTCAAAATTTTGAACCCTCCCCATTTCCATTCCCTTGGGCCGATTTTGCTCATTTTCAATCCCCGCCGAGATATTAGCCATCTCAAAGTTGTTGGCGAGTTTGAAGACGATCCGTGCATAATTGCGACTTGTATCGTGCGGACAAAATTTAGTACATACATACATACATACATATATATATATATATATATATATATATATATATATAAACTTTTTAGGTGAGGGTGGTTTTGGGTTCCTGGGGTCCTATAATGAAAAGTTATGAAGGAATTTTTCAAAAGTCGTACCATGGTAACGACTGCAATAGGTAGTATTTCTTACGAAATCTACCTAAAACGAATCTGCTGGTAAAAGGACAAACATACTAAGCACACGTGTTTGTTTTCCATTCAAATTTCTTTTGCGAGCATAAAAATATTTAGTTTAAAATTTATATCGCAAAATACAAGGTTACGTACTACGTAGACGAAATAGTTTATGTATATTACACATATATATGTGTACGAATGTGCCATTTACACGTTAAACTGTGTATTTCTAATTTATGTCATAACATTTTACACTTTTAAACCGCTTGTACTATTAAAATGCACATGAAAATGTGTAATTTGAGATTGACACTCCAGGGCATGTATTTGGCAATTTATACGCTACTTAACACATAAAGACAAATCGTTTTATTAACATCATTATACCTGTTTTAAGGTGTAAATTTACGCATTCATTTTGTAGATTGTACCGGTAAATTTCAATACATAAAAAAACATTAGAAGTAAGTCAATTTTTGTTTTAAAAGCTGCATTCTATACTGTTCTATGCATACATATATGTATATCCTCCGTATGTATAGTTACAAGAAAAATAAAGCTAATTTATAAATAAACATAATCTAGGGCGGTCATATATAAAGTCATTAAAAAATATTCTATTCTAACATGTACAGCGCCAGTATATATAAAATATTAGTTTTACATTCTTCTATCTTTACAAGAATTGGATTCGTGAAAATATTCGAATTCCAGTTTTTGATGGATTTACCCATTTTAGGGGGTCAGATATTACAAAAAAAAACATGTTTTTACAAAATGTCTGTCTGTGAGTCTGTATGTATGTCTGTATGTGACATATATTGAGTGGGCGCTCTATCGCAAGAACTAATACACGAGATTTAATAAAAATATATATTGATGTAGTCCCTGATACAAATTGATGCTTTAAATAGCTCAACAGGTGGTGCTGCTAAGCTGAAATTTCCCCTATTCCCGCAATAGAATCTCTAGAAAGAAAATGCACGAATTTCCAACAAGTCTCAGATTCAGGTATACCTTGATAAATATAGTTGCTGATTATGTATTGGTGTAATTCGCAAAAAGGTGGCGCTATTATGCTGCATTTTTCCGATATCTGCAGTAATCCCATTTCAAGAACTACAACAATAACCTACAACAATAAATATAATCCACACACAGAATTATATATACATTATTTTTCAGACTTTACATATTCTGTGTAAATATGGATTTTATAAAAAAAAATTACATTTAGTATGCTAGAACATAACGTTTTCTATATTTAATTTTTAAAGAAATAATGCCATAAAACTAATAAATGAAAAACTTGAATATAATACTTTGAAAAAGTAAATAACAATATGTTTTCTTTCCTTACTGTACTTTTGTGAGTTTATAATTATTGCAGTGAATGGTGATAGCCGTTTTTTGCAATGATTATGTGATACGTAAAACAATACGCCTTGTGTTTCCGTCCATTCATGTAATTAGAATGGCCTCTAAATATCATACAAAATGGATTGTGGCATATGTGTACCTTTGATATTTTTTTAATAAGAAAAATAACTTTAATATCACAACAAACACGTGCTATTCTTGCTCCAACATGTACGTGGACGCCAGATCACAACGACGTGCAAGGGAATGAAATCTCCTTCAATGTTCAATGGATCTCTCGTGGCGTTGACATATGTGACTAAGTTGAAACCAGTTTTTACTCCGCAGATGTCGACTGTTAGGCGCATCCCAAACTAAGGCGACACATAAGGCGACTACAGTAAGACATCTTAGCGGAAAACGGTTAAAACAGGTTTAACAACTTCGTTCATTGTTTCGACCGAGTGATCCACTGAACATTGCGGCTTACATTCGCTTGTCGTCGCTTGTGTGGGATGCGCCTTACACCTGAGATGAAAGCTTACACAACATCTGTGAAAGAATTCTCCAATATTGTGAGTTTTTAAATATCATAACTGTTTTCACCAGAATCTGTGTAACGTTACACAGAGAATCCAGAGAAAACTTACACAAATGTTTAACAGTGTAATGCAAGAAATTTCAGATTCCTCACGATGGGTATAGATTGTCTTTTAATGTTGGCACTGTGGTTGCGAATTTTGAAGTAATAACATGTATGCGATAGAAAAAAAAGTTTTGCGATTGCCACATCCGACTAGTTTTCTTTGAATGAATATAAGATATTTGGAAAGAATAATATATTCTTATGATTGAAAAGAATAGCATTTCCTTTCTTATTTTCTTCTTAATATTAAACTTTATTAGCACACAAAAATCTCGATTTTACAGAAAATTAGTTCCTAAGAAATAACATAGTTTGTCTCTAAAAAATGTTTAAGTAGGCTTTATTTTAGTAGATTAAATGATGTTTTTCATATTATGTGCAATTTAATAAGAAATTAGAGTTTATATCACTATAGCGATGTGAAATCTCTAAAGCTATGCAAAAATGAATATTAATGAGTAAAATAGTTGATCAAGATTACAGTAACTGAGTTGTACAGAAAGTATAAGTTTAATAAACATTTAGAATAAATTAGAAATTCCCTTATACAAATTTTATTGTTACGATGCATGTTTATGGGAAAATATGGAGATCGTCATAGCAGTTTCTTTCAACTTTATATTTAGAAAAAAAAATCGTAATTACCCGGTATAATTATACGAGCGTACGGACAAGATACTTGGATAAAGTTTAATTAACATGAATAAATCCACACTAGATTTAGAAACTATACTTTATTTTACATTATAATTTTAATAAGAGTTTTAGCATAAGGTGTTATTATAACAACATAAATTTATAATTACTTATTTTTAGTATGCAAAATACTTATATAACTCACAATTAAGTTTGCTTGCGATTTTTATCGGACTCATATAATTTTCACGTTGATAATTACGGTCTTTAATTATGTATGATCGCCATGTTTCGCATTTTGTAAAATATTTTTCATGATAAATTAATGCAAGTTTTTGCGCTTATGTAAGTGTCTACAATTAAAATACTTCTAGAGTAACTATACAGCAAAAAAGGTCGCAGCTATTTTTCACTAAGGTACAGTAATTAAACGCCATAATTATTTTGGATCTTTGAAAATACCAACAAGTTGGAAATTGCTCGTCAAACGTGGCAAATGAGGTGCGTTCGTACTATAACTAGTTTTATAATTATTTTTTGCACCCCATATTGTACTGAATGTATATTTGTTTGCGCTTCATAAGTGCATAGTCTGTAATATCATTAAAATGCACTTACAATATTTTTTCCCCATTCCCCGTAATGTAACGGAAAACTTTTGACTGTCCCTGTAATTAAACTACACATTCGATTTTCATAAAATTGGAAAAGGCTCGACAAAATTTTGCAGCAATTATATATTTAAAATTTCAGACCATTCGGAAGGCTGTAAAATCATTAAAATGCATTTGCAATATTTTTTTTTCCATTGGCCATAATGTAACGGAAAACTTTGGGTGTCCCTGCAATTAAACTATACATCCGATTTTCATAAAATTGGAAATGGCTCAACAACATTTTGCAGCAATTATATATTAAAAATTTCAGACCATTCGGAAGGCTGTAAAATCATTAAAATGCATTTGCTATAAATTTTTCCCATTGGCCGTAATGTAACGGAAAACTTTTGGGTGTCCCTGTAATTAAACTATACATCCGATTTTCATAAAATTGGAAAAGGCTCGACAAAATTTTGCAGCAATTATATATTAAAAATTTCAGACCATTCGGAAGTCTGTAACATCATTAAAATTCACTTGCAATAATTTTTCCCATTGGCCGTGTTAAAACCCCCCTTTCTTTCTGTTTGACTTGGCGAAAATTAATCACCGCCAAGAATTATGGTAACCCTATTTTTTGCTTTACTATTTTTCAGTTTTTTTATTAAGGTAGATGTAATTTAAATTCTGAAGCGAGCGATCTCCGCTATATGAGATCTGAACCAGGTCTGCCTGGTGATAATAATAAACATATTAATATTCAGTTTTTCGAGGTTTTAATTATTTGAGTGCTGATTTACTTCCAATGAGTAAAAATCGTTCTGTTGGTTTATCATGAATACATAAAATTGTTCCGCATATCATTTAATTGAATTGACGTGAAATATTTCTGATTCGAAGTTCTTTTTATTCGACTGTGTTCTGTTGAAATCCCTCATGTTGGCGTCCGCGACAGGATGTCTGGACTGACGAATGAATATTATTTTCGTCTGATTCTGAAAGCTTGAGGTAAGCTAATTTTTTATTGTTTATTAATTGAAAGTAAATATGTCAACTACTGTTAATATTGATACTTTAAAAAAGAAAAGAAGTGGATTGCGTACACAAACTACAAAATTGTGTACAAAAATAAGCACAACTCTTGAAGACGATGCACTGACATTAGAAAATAAGCTAGATTTATTAAACATTTGTAAGGACCAGTTAAATGACAAATATGAATTATTAAAAAAATTAAACTCTGACATCCAGGATATTATCGCCGATGACGATTTTGAGAAAGAAATCGAAAATTCCGAAACCTATAGTGAGAAAATAATCGAATCTCGTTATAAAATAACGAAGTTCTTAAATGAACATAACTCCCAAAATCAGAATAATACTTTTCAAAATTTTATGAAAAATGAATCCGGTTCTCAAAACGGAAATTTAGAGCGATCTATGAAATTGCCGATGCTCACTATAAATAAATTTTTTGGTGACAGCAGTTCCTGGTTAGAATTTTGGGGGCAATATTCTAACGCAATTGAAAAGAATTGCAATTTAACTCCTATTGACAAATTTGTCTATTTGAAATCTCTTCTTGGAGGTAGTGCATATAATGCTGTTGCAGGATTTTCGCTTTCTGAGGAAAACTTTAAATCTGCGGTGGATTTGTTAAAGACTCGCTACGGTCGTGACGACCTAGTCATCAACGCACATATGAATAAACTCTTAAATTTAAAACAGGTAAAGAATGCATCTAATGTTAGAGAACTTCGGGAACTGTATGACAGTTGTGAAATACAAATTAGAAATTTAAATTCTCTCGGAGTTACGGCAGGAAGTTATGGTCATCTCCTATGCCCTATTTTATTAAAGTTGATACCTGCTGAAATGGCGTTAGATTTTAATCGTAAAAGAACCGATGGTAAAAAAATGGAAGTCGAAGAGCTTCTTTCTTTCATTAAAAACGAAGTTCAATCCCGAGAATCTACTATGGCACTCCAGAGCTCTGAAAATAGTTTTAGTGCTAAAAAAGAGAAAAATAAATACAATAACAGTTATAAACATTTTAGCAACTATAAACGCGACATTCCTTCAGCCTCTGCATTGGCTACTAACGTAAAAAATGTTTGTTTATTTTGTGACAATGAACATGATTCAAAATTGTGTAAAGTGTGTACTATTCCTCAAAAACGGGATAAATTACGTATGCAAGGACGCTGTTACACTTGTTTCAAGAAATTCCACGTCTCGGCTAAATGTAAATCGAATTTAGAGCCATGTAAATTTTGTAATGGAAATTTTCATCATTATTCGATTTGTTTAAAAAAATCTCAACCGACAATTCCAAAAGAAATCGAATCAGCTGACACAATTATTAGTTCAATATCTCATTGTAAAAATGAAAATGAAAATTCTTTTAAAGAGGTAATATTACAAACATCTTGCGTAAATGTGGAATCTGATAAAGGCTCTGAGCTTGCATTATGCTTATATGATTTGGGGAGTCAAAGGTCATTCGTCACAGAGCAATTAGTATCAAAATTAAATCCCCGAATTATTCGTCAAGAAAAACTTCAAATTTATTCTTTTGCAGCTGTTAAACCACAAATAAAAACATTTGATGTTGTGCAATTAAAATTATGCCATGTTGAAAACAAATCGCGTTTCATATTTATCGAGGCTTTAGTCACAGATGTAATTTCAAACGTTAGGATTTTTCCCCCCCTTCTCTCCAGACAGATAAAAAATAAACTGGCACCTTTTAAATTAACAAATGCTGTTGCATCATCCCATTCTAATGTAAATGTTCTTATTGGAGCGGATTATTTTTATCAAATCTGTTACGATAGAGAAATAAAAAAAATAACTAAATCTCTCTTTTTATGTGATAGTTTATTTGGATATTCACTTTGTGGTTTTTATGAAGATGAAAAAAGAAAAAAAATGGAAAGTGCTTCTGTTTTAAATCTGTGTGTTTCAAATCCAGTTGGGGAAGATTTGAATTTTTTATGGGAAATCGAATCTTTGGGTATTACGCAATCAAATGATAATATTTCTGATGCAGATAAGGAAATTGTGAATAAATTTGAGAATAACTTAAAATTCGTAAATAATAGATATGAAACGGGTTTATTGTGGAAGGATGACAAAAATAAAGTCGGGAATAATTTTAGAATAGCTAGAAGTCGCTTTGAGGAATTAAATCGTAAACTCGAGAAGGATAATGACTTATGTAAAAATTATAAAGATATTATATTAGAACAATTAACTGCTGGAATTGTAGAAGAATGTCCTGATAAAATAACAGAAAGTGGTTATTTTATGCCGCACAGGCCGGTTTTAAGAAATGATAAATTAACTACTAAGGTAAGAATGTTTTTCGATGCTTCTTCTAAAGAAAAGCATTTAAATTCTCTAAATGATTGTTTATATCCAGGACCTAACCTTAACCCGAACATTCTTAATGTAATATTTAATTTCAGAAAATTTAATGTTGCATTTAGCGCTGACTTAGAGAAAGCGTTTTTGCAAATTGGGATAACAGAGGAAGATCGGGATTATTTAAAATTTTTGTGGTTTGGTGACGAAAAGGATGATTTAAAATTTTTGAGATTTACACGAGCTGCTTTTGGGGTAACTTGCAGTCCCTTTCTTTTGGCCGCAACGATTAAATCCCATATACGTAAATATGTTGATCATTCTGAAGTTGTTAAGATATTGGACTCTTCTTTTTATGTAGATGATTTGATTACGGGGTCAAAATCTGACGAAGACGCTTATTATCTATCCTCAACAGCTTCGCATATTTTTAAAGAAGCTAGCATGAATTTGCGAAAATTCAATACTAATTCTGTCAAACTTAGAAAATTATGGAAAGAAAATAAATTATGTGACTCAGAAGAAAATTTGAATAATTCTCTAAAAATTTTGGGATTATTATGGGATACTAATTGGGATATTTTACGTTTTGACGTACAATCCTTTCCTGATGATTGGAAATTTAATCCCTCGAAACGCGTTGTTCTTAAAGCCATGTTAAAATTCTTTGATCCTATTGGATTCATTGCACCATTTTCTGTTCGTATGAAAAGTTTGCTACAGGAAACATGGAAAAGGGGTTTGGAATGGGATGAAAAATTCCCTGTTGATTTAAAAATTGAATGGGAAAATTGGTATGCAGAAATCGAACCTTTACATAAATTTGAGGTACCCCGCAAATATTTTCCACAGGGTTTAGACTTTTCGGACCCAATCGAAATTCATATATTTTCAGATGCTAGTCCTAAGGCTTATGGGGCCGTAGCTTATTTTCGATGTACCACAAGTGATAATAAAATTATGACTAGTCTTATTTGGGCAAAATGCCGAGTCGCCCCGATTAAATGTTTGACAATTCCTCGGCTTGAATTAATGGGGGCATTAATAGCTGCAAGGATGTCTAAATATCTGAAAAGTGCATTTAATTTTCAAAATTTGGAAATTCATATCTGGTCAGATTCCACAATTACGCTACATTGGATCAAGGGATCAGCCATGGATTGGAAGCCCTTTGTGGCTAATAGGGTTGTAGAAATACAATCTTTAACTGATCCTAGAATATGGAAATATATTCCGGGTAAGGATAATCCTAGTGATCTACTTACTCGAGGCGAAAATTTACATAACCTCATAGAAAACAAATTATGGTATTACGGTCCTGAATGGTTGTCATTACCAAAGGACAGTTGGCCGAAACCTGAAAAGATAACTTTTAATGAAAATATTTCGAACGAAAGAAAATCAACAAACTTGAGTTCTACTCAATTATCTTGTACAGTAGGTGTTGTACCTCCAGAGTCTTTGTTAAAATTAGAAAATTTTAGTTCTCTTTCCAAATTACTTAATATCACAGCCTGGATCTTGAGATTTATAAATAATATCAATAAATTGAAACCTAAAATTTCAGGTGAGCTCACAGCTCAAGAAATTGAAAAGGCAGAATTTTATTGGTTAAAACAAACCCAGTTATCTGTCTTCAATCGTGAAATTGAGTTACTAAAAAAGGGAAAGCCCATCGATAAAGATTCAACCTTGTATAGTCTAAATCCAAAATTGGATGAGAATGATTTGTTAATTTTATCTGGAAGATTACAATTTTCAGAATTATCTCAAAGGGAAAAGCACCCTTTTATACTTCCATATGGGAGTGCTTACACCAAATTGTTAATTCGAAAGGCCCATGAAAAGGTTTTCCATTATGGAATTGCAACAACGTTAGCTCACTTACGAGAAAATTATTTTATAATTAGAGGACGAAAAATGATAAAATCTGTACTGAAAAACTGTCTTATTTGCACAAAATTTAAAGCTTCTCCTGGGAAGCAAGAAATTGCACCATTACCTAGAGATCGTATTACTGAATCACCACCCTTCTATACCTGTGCTGTAGATTTTGCAGGACCTATTTATGTCAAAGCAAAAACTGGCCAAGAAAAGGCCTATATAGTTCTTTTCACGTGCGCAGTCACTAGAGCTGTGCACCTCGAATTATGTACCAATTTAACGACGGAAACTTTCCTTTTATCATTTAAAAGATTTATCTCTCGTAGAGGAATTTGTCGAACAATCTACAGTGATAATGCGAAAACATTTATCAAAGCTGATAATCTTCTTAGAGAAGTTTGGAGCCGAATATCGAAAGAGGAAGTTTTACGATATTTTAATAAAAATAGAATCATATGGAAATTCATTATTCCAAGAGCCAGTTGGTGGGGCGGTTTTTGGGAACGTATGGTACGTTCGGTGAAAACTCCTTTGAAGAAAGTTCTCGGAAGATCTTGTCTCTCATATGAAGAAATACAAACCACTTTAACTGAAATCGAAGCAATGATTAATGGTCGCCCTTTAACTTATGTTTATGAAGAAAACAGTGAACCGCTTCCACTTACTCCTTCACATTTCCTGATCGGCAAGCGAATAAATTCTCTACCAGATTTTCATTGTGTTACTGATCCTAAATCGAATAAAGTTACGTTAACAAAAATATTGAAATATCGAGATCAAGTTTTAAACCATTTCTGGAAGCGTTGGAGGCAGGAATATTTGCTAGAACTGCGTTCTGCCAATTTTTCAGTTCCTGTCAAAGCTCCGACTAAATTCGAAATTGGTGACGTTGTGTTAATTAATGAAGATAAAACTCCAAAGCACATGTGGAAATGCGGCAGAATTACAGAGCTCTTTTTAGGAAGAGATTCGAAAGTTAGGTCTTGTGCTATACAAACTGAATCTGGTGCAATAAAGAGACCAGTTCAATTGCTACATAAACTTGAACTTGACATTATGGACTAACATTGAACATTTCACTTTTACGAACAATTTGTTTACATTTTCATTTTTTAACTTTTTCTAATCTAGTATTTTGTATATTTTAGTTTCAGTAGTTGTTCCTGTGAAAATAGAATTAATTGTATGTCTCATTATTGTAAGTATGTTCTAACTTTTAATTGTCTTATTGATGTAATTTGAAATCTTTGATAAAAATTTAGTTTGAATGATGAACAATAGTAATTGTTCATCCGGGGGCAGTGTGTTAAAACCCCCCTTTCTTTCTGTTTGACTTGGCGAAAATTAATCACCGCCAAGAATTATGGTAACCCTATTTTTTGCTTTACTATTTTTCAGTTTTTTTATTAAGGTAGATGTAATTTAAATTCTGAAGCGAGCGATCTCCGCTATATGAGATCTGAACCAGGTCTGCCTGGTGATAATAATAAACATATTAATATTCAGTTTTTCGAGGTTTTAATTATTTGAGTGCTGATTTACTTCCAATGAGTAAAAATCGTTCTGTTGGTTTATCATGAATACATAAAATTGTTCCGCATATCATTTAATTGAATTGACGTGAAATATTTCTGATTCGAAGTTCTTTTTATTCGACTGTGTTCTGTTGAAATCCCTCAGGCCGTAATGTAAAGAAAAACTTTTGACTGTCCCTGTAATTAAACTATACATCCGATTTTCATAAAATTGGAAATGGCTCGACAAAATTTTGCAGCAATTATATATTAAAAATTTCAGATCATTCGGTCGGGTAGTTTTTGCTCTGTTATATGCGGACGGACGGACAGACAGACGGACAGACGGGCAGACAGACGGACTGAACGACGACTATAGGTGCTACGTATTTATATAATTACGAACGCACCTAAAAATTATTCTTCGTGTTCAATTTCACCACTTTTAGTACAAAAAAGTTGTAGCCATTTATGGTGTACATTTTTTTTTAAATATTTTTACAGTGCAAATAAACTGAGTGCTTAGACATGATATTAATAGTAAATAACCGCATGGATGAAGTACCGGGTGTCCCAAAAAGGACTGACTGATTTTAAAATTCAATAACTTGCAAACGGTGACAGATATTTAAAAAATTCTTGCAGGAGGGTTATGCATAAGGTCAAAAGTTTTATTACAGTGATTTTCAATTTTAGTTCGATTTACAAACAATAGATGGCGCTGTAAGCAAGAGTCGCTAAATTCAGGCTCGATTTTTGGTACTTCGTGGCCCGGATAATACATTTCCATCTCCTTTTTCTGCATGGAACAAGATAAAGGACCAAAAATCGAGCCTGTATTTAGCGACTATTGTTTACAGCGCCATCTATTGTTTGTAAATCGAACTAAAATTGAAAATCACTGTAATAAAACTTTTGACCTTATGCATAACCCTCCTGCAAGAATTTTTTAAATATCTGTCACCGTTTGCAAGTTATTGAATTTTAAAATCAGTCAGTCCTTTTTGGGACACCCGGTAGCTTTCCTGAAAAAATCTGAGTGGAGAAAAATGCTTTCAATTTCATCTGATATTGCCAAATATTGCTAGTGACACTGAATAATTAATATTGACAAGTTTAATTTTGTTAAAATTAAAATTAATGAGTATGATTAATGCAAATTAGACATTTTACAACAATTTCCAATATTCATTTCCTAGTGGAATATGTTTTTGTTGTCATCCAACATCATAAATGTAAGGTAGCGCATAATTTGTTTTCTACAAACAGATTGACATTAGAAAATCATGCATTTTTTAAATGCAATATTTTTTCTTTAATTTTAATTTTAACTAATTATAATTTAGCAATATTTTCTCTCTTTTACTCTCCATTTTAATTTTCTCAAGAAAGTCGTGTCACCTGTTTTTTTTGTTTTTTATTATAATTATACTTTAGCATTACAGTTTACATTGAGTCTGAGTCAGTTATACCGGGTGGAGCTTCCAGCCTACGATACAGCCCTCTCTCCACCACAGAGTGGAGTATTTGACCCTAAATCCTGGCCAAAATTACTTTTCAAGTGTTATAAAGTAAAAACCGTTGCTGTTGATTTAATATTAATAAAAACACTTAATTAATGTTATATTCACATGAATGTATACATTTATTTAAAAAATAAATATATTATACACAGTTTACTTAAGGCTGCTAACTCAATCGAATATTTAAAATATTTCCTGAGTAAATTAATTTTTTAAACTCATTTTTTCTTTATATTCTACTTAAAAGAGGTATATTTTTATCTTAGTTCTCAAAATATTTCTAAAATCTATGCCTAATTTAATATTAATCTTAAAAGCTTACAAAATGTAAGTAACATTTTAATACTTCATATAAAAATAAGTATACATCTATCGCAATATTGTTTTAAAAAATAAAGTACAATAAGAATAAAGTTATAAATGTCTGGAGTGGTTATAAATGGGAAATTCATTAATTATTCGAAAACGTAAAAATTTATTGATTCATTTATTTTAAACATCATTCTGTGATCCACAATAATCCTTTTAGGGTATTTTCTAAACGCACTTTTTATTATATTTTAATGTTTTATCATTGTTTGTTATTTTTACGATTAAAAAATACAGACAAAAACTGTTTTTCTCGGTATAGATACCACACCAGTCGGTAGTTTTGAAAAAAAATATTGTTTCCTATAGAAGGACGTGTCAGTCGCAGCACGTGCTAAGAGAATAGTTTTTTTTTTTTTTTCCCAGAAATTCTCTTAAACATTCACATTTGTGTGGTATAATATAGTTGTTTAATGTATCTGCCCACATTCAGAGTTCTTTTAAAGAAAATGTACAATATTTAATAAACAAACATAATTTTATTTAAACTGTGATACAAATCGATGAAAAAGCATAAAATGCTAACACTATCTCCATAACATTTTAAAAATAGGGTTTTTTTGCAATCTTTTTGGCAAAATTTCCTACTTACGCTAGACTGCGTACACTAAATTCAACTAAACATATTTCGATTCCTTTACACTACAATTATTGCACACACTACTATTACATTTAAGTGTGAATTGCACTAAGTGTTTTACAATATCTTCAAAATTAATTGAAATATTTCATAATATGCCAAAAGTACATATTTGTTCATATAAAATTACTTTTTTTTATATTTGAACACATATAAAAATAATTACATTATCGGAAAGAGATTAGATTCTAGTTCAGCGCATAGTAAATATTATGGTTATCATTCAGATAAAAATTCACTGAAATATGTTTAAGATATTTCATGAAATGGGGTTTATCGAACATACAAATAACGAACAAATTTATTTTCCATAAATCGCATTTAAACAAAAACATTTCTTATTTATATTGTTTCTTACCATATGAAATTAGTAGGTGATTAGTAGAATCTAGAGGTGTCAGTTAAGGTTTATGAGAGATTTTATGTCAAAAGCGTATGAAATCCATGCATAGAAACAATGTTTACATTTCTTCTGGCCTTCCAACGCCTTGTTTCCGGTAGTTAACTCATTACTTGTTGTTTATTAAATTTGCAGTAAATCCTGTTATTTTAACGTAGGGATAAAATTAAAGCAAATTTCGGTTCGTAAAATATTGGTTTAAAAAAAATGTAACCAATACGGTCATTTTAATGCAGCAGATACCTTAAAAACAGAAGTGTAATAAGTAAACGGAATGTGTCTTTTGTGTACTTAATTAATCTAAAATATAATCCATTGCTCTTTATAGACTTATATTTTTACTTCATGTTTAAACACTTGATCGAGATAACTATTTTTTTATTTTTTTAATAATTGAATTTAAGAAATATTAAATGTTAGGAAATTTTATTATTATATTTTAAAGTTTCAGTCCATAAGCCGCAAATTTTGACCGATGAACAATTTGATAATGCTATACTGAGTTAACTATTTCACTTTTTTTTAATTTTAGAAGGTTTATATTGTACTATTTTAACAATAGGTTTTGTATTTTTTTCGGATTTATATGACTTACACAAGCTCAAAATTCGTATAATTCGTAGTTTTTATGAAAAATACACGATTTCTGCGATTTTTATCATCAATTTACTCTCTATTTTTAATATTTTACTATGAGCGCAGCTTTGAAACTCACAATTTAACATATTTTGAATAGTTTGATGGATTTTTTTAAATATATGTCAAAAGGAAAGTGTGGCACGATTGTGTTCCAATAAATAATTGATGTAAAAATAGCAGAAATCGGATATTTTTCATAACAACTACAAATTATACGAACTTTGAGCCCTTGTAAGTCATATAAATCCGAACAAAATACAAAAACTATTGTTAAAATTGTACAATATATACCTTTTAATAGTAAAAAATAAAATAATTAAGTCAGTATTCCATAATCGAATTTTAGCCTATTTCATATGCCAAAAACATGGACCCTGGTCCTTTTAAGAATATATAATCATAGTCTGTTATGCAAAAAAGTTTTTCATAACTGTATGTGAACTAAATTTTAAAGTCATTACATTGATCCGTGATATCATATAGTAATTAAATAAGGGAAGTTTCAACATTACGAAGATGATTTGTTGTTTTTAAACTACATACATTTAGTTCGATATATTTAATGTGCAATTTATCTTGAAGTAGGTCATGTTTCTTTAATGAGTTACATTCTTCAAACATTTGCATAACATTTATAATGACTTTTAGAGAGTTCAATGAGAAAAGATATTCCTCGATGACGCAATCAATGTACACGCTTTACTTGGATGATCTTAACGTAAAACAAGAGTTCTGATATGAATGTCATTATAAAATAACTCTTTTCGTATTCATGTACATATTTTTAGCAGAACAAAGGGAAAGTTGCCTATAATATTACTGACATTAACGCTAATTTTATAGCTTTATTCTTTTAGAGAAAATGCTGTATACTGGGAAAAAATATTTCCAGTAATAATAAAAAATAATTTATGCAATTTTTAAAATGTGTAAATTATTTAGATGTAATATTTTCTTAACTTTGATTTTTTATTTGGTTTTTTAAATGAAACCATAGTGCGTGAAAAACAGCAGTGGCACATAGAAAGGAGTACCAGAACAATGTATGAAGTATACAGATATATATGTATATATATATGGAAATAACATACAGAATTAGAAAATAAATAAAATCCACACTTTCTAGATATGATACGCCATCACTTTGAATGTAAAATGTTCAAGTATCATACTTATATTTATACACTTGTATATATACTGAAATATATTAAAGTAGGAAGAATTTGAAAACCGTATGTATTTTATAGTGGATTTAAACAAATGCATGACATCTAAAATTTCTCTTAACGTAGTGAAAGGAGTTTTTAATAAAATAATAAGGACCTATATTTTCGATTAAATGTAAATGATTCTATTAGATGTTTTTTCTTTTCAGTTTTTAAGTTATGAGAAGCATTAAATATTGAAACTATATTGTGTGTTTAACGAAGTTTAATTGAAATTATATATGTTTCTATAGAGATCGGTGCTCAAAACACAGTAGTATTCCATTTTCATAGTTTTTTTTTAACTCTCTCTAATGAACAAATAAATCAGAAGCCTGTTAGTATACGTTAAAGATTCAGATTGTCAATAGAAATTAATTTTGTGTAAAATATTTTAATTAAAGAATACTCCTGATGAAGAAATCGCACGATTTCATTTATTTCACCCTCAAAAAATATGTTTCTCCCAATAATTATCATTATTGGACTGATTTGAAATCACAATCATAATAATCCTATTGATGTTCATATTATTTTCTTTCGTTAAAAGTTTAGTAAGTTTTAAATTCTAGAGTACATTTATCTATAAAAACAGTTCTTTTTTCATTGTAATTTGCATACATTTATTTGCACAACTTTACAGATTTGATTGAAAAAGACTGCAAATGTGCAGAGGGAAATTAAGAATTTTTTTAAATACACTAAATTAATGCTAATGATTGCGAAGTCTGGTGACTAAAATTATGGGCAAATATGAAACAGTGGAATAATAGATAGAATCATTTTTAATGATTGTTAATTTATGTAAATATCTTTCAAGAAACTGCTTTTAGATTCTTCATGTTTTTCATGTGACAAATTTAAAATATAATGCTTTTAAAAGTCCTGCATTTTGCCTTTTTAATTTCATTAAGTTGAAAAGCTGTCTGATTTATTAGTAAGAGCATTCTGTCTAATATTGTGAAAATGTGTAGATGAGAAATCCAATAATGATAATTTGTATTTATATGTGACAAAAACTGTATGTTTACACAAAAATAACGCATTTTGCGATCCTGTCTGCATATCTTCCGCCAGAAACATTGGACGTCGATGAGAAACCTCACCTCAATTAATTATACTTGTTTAAAAGTTGTCCAACAAAAGGCATTTTGGATATTTCATTTTTAATGTATTACTTTCTTAATTACACTGTCTATTTTTGAAACATTTTTATTTAAATTTCTACTGTTTAAGAATTGTAAACCAATAATTCCGTCTTTGTCGATATAGAAACCGCTAGCGACAGGTCCATTCAACCGATCAAGATGAGATTTTCTATATAGTTTTTCAGAAATATGAGCACGGCATTCTGTGTTCTGGAACAAAGTCGCGCTCACGGTTACGGTATAGGTACAGAAACTCGAAATTTTTAAAAGGCAACGCACTTCTTTTCCATTGCAAAATGCTCAGTGCATCCGGAAACCCTAAAGAGATTTGAAACGGTACGGGCATCACAAAAAACGGGCTGGATATACCTTAAAAAACAGTTTTGTGAACAGCCAAAAAAATCACTATCGGGGCGCACGGACGAAATTTGCATGTGACAGAGAAAATACACCGATCACAAAACACCGTTCGCCAGAAATTGAGCGTAGAAAACGTTTAAAAAGCGGAGTGCGAATGATTTTCCTTCTGTCGCGAGCTCGTACATGCCGACAAAATAAATCTGCCTGTGAAAATACCTGATTAATTCATAAAACTTTATTATCAAAATTGGATCAATACCGCGGACGCCTTGCATGTTTACCATCGAAACTATCGCCAAATACGTGGTACATTTATCCCGCAAGCTCTGCGTGAATTAATAAAGAAATTTAAATAAATTTGCTGCATCTGTGATACACCGCGAACCGGACGACTAACTGTTTCTGAGGACACGGTTATGAAGTGCATCACATAGTGACTTCAGTACAAATGCAAACTGCAAGAGGTAAAGCTCGTGTATTGGATAAATCAAAACAAAGGTCTTAAAGATACTGCGCTCTGTATTGCGTATGTTTCCATGCCGGTACAAGCGCGTTCACATCTTGGACGCTGGGAACCATCAACAACGATGGACATTGAAAATTAATTTCTTATCCAATATTATGGCGATAACGGCTGACTTCTTCGCATATTATGGACGGATGAGGTACATTTCACCTTAACTGGCAACGTCAACACTAAAAATTGTGTGCATTGGGCAGACGTGAAACTGCACGCTGTAGCACCAGCATCTTTATACGACGCCAAAGATAGTGTGTGGTGAGGTATAGCAGGCACAATACTTCTCGTCCCCTACTTCTTTGAGGAAGCGACACAAGTGGTGTTTGCAACGTGCTCTGTGACAGGATTTTGCTATACAACCATGCTGTAAAATTACGTTATACCAGAAATTCTGTAGTGAAATACACTGAATGACGTTGTTTGGATGCAAGAAGGTGAACCTCCACATATAGAGAAGTCAGTTCTCTGGGTCTTGGAACAGCATTTAGGTGACCGCGTCATCTTACGCCAGGTTCCATTTCCGTCGTCTCCGTTATCCCCTGGCCTCACTCCTATGAGTTTCTGATTCAGGAGATATCTCAAATCTGGAGTGTACATGTACATTCCGCAAACATTTCCTCATTTGAAATACTCTATCAAACGTGAGATTGCAAACATCCCTCATGTTATGTTACATTCGGCTGTATTGTCCACAGTCTACCGCATGCAATGCGTATTTCTTACAATTTCACTTTAGGGTTTTCGCCATGTGCTGAACGTTTTTCGACGGGAATGTATGGGCGTTGCCATTCGAATATTTCGAGTTTTTGTACCTACTACCATAAACGTGAGATCCACTTTGTTGCCATTCAGGCAATCTAGAGCTCATACCTCTGAATAACTATATCCGAAATCTCATCTCGATCGTTTGAACGGACCATCCCATGTGCAGACTAAGTTTTTTATTACCACCCTGCATATATAAATAAATAAACATACATGTATAAAGATAAAGAATCGTAATCATCAACAGAAATGCTGCAGTGAATTTACAGTTGATTTTACTTCTCAGCGTTTCGGTTTCAAATACTCTGCCACTAATACATATTTGAATTTAAAATTTACATTTTTGAATGATTGGCTGCATTTGAAATATAACGTAATGCCGACAAGGACGCAGCCTGATTTTCGTTTGATTTTTTATGTTTAGGTATTTATTTTTTCACTTTTTATGTTTGTATGTTTTATTGTTATATTTATTGTTTACTTGTTTGGTTCTGGTAGAAAGCAAATATATTCTTTTGCTGATTTATTTATATATATGATGAACATACAATATTCTGAATTCAAAATTTCCAATCCATATATACTTATAAATGTAATTTTAAATACATATATAGCATTCTAAAACATTTAAATGTATATCAAATTAGCGTTTTGTGACAAAATTGCGCACATGGTGAGGATCTATTTATTTACAATATTAATGCATAACCAGCTATTTTGTTATTTGAAAAGTAACATAAATAATTCTAAATAGAAAACAGAAAATGTCATTAAAATTGCATTGAATATAAATGTATAAGACAGAATAACAGTTTTCTATATCCTCCAATCTCTTATAAATAGTAATATTCTGTCAATGTCGTGTATATGTTCACAATATATTTATTTAAAGAAAGCAAAAATTTATTAGTGAATGCAACATAAAATAGTAAAAGAAGCGATTGACATCAACCTGCGCAAAAATAACGATTTATTCCATGAACATGCATTATCAGTTTTCTTCCTTGGCGATCTTCACGTAAGAAAGAACACAAGAAACAAAATAGGCAACTGTTTATGATACATGGCATTTTCTTCAATTTTGGGTGTTATGGAGATATGCCACTTAGACTATAAACGTGCAGAGTTTTCATTAGTTTTATAATGTCATAAATCATTATAAAAATTCATTTTTTATTGGAAATTAGGAATATTAAATTAAAGAATGTAAAATATATTGCAGTTTAATAATAACTTTCGTTATTAGAAAAATATTCCCTAGTAAATATTTTAGTAAAATAAATATTTTGAATATGTATTGATTTTTTGTAAATCTTTATATTAAATGCGTATCTCTGTGCATAATCCAATTATGAAAGATATAGATAAATATAGAAAGTAAAAAAATATAGATACACAATTAAAGTTGCAAAACATAGTTGTAAATTACAATTGACGTATTGTGAAAAAATGAATACAAGGTAATTTATTCCTTCAAAATAAAATTACTGCTTGGTAAATATGTGCCTCGATTCATATAAATTTAAGTCTCTTTACGGTTGTAAGAAAAGAATGTCATCCGTATACCTATATTAAGAATGAACTATTTAAAGTAGTATTTACAAAGTAATTATGAAGTAAAGTGTGATACTTCCCTACCTAAAACTAATGATTTACTGAAAAAATTATCTTTTAAATCACGTGTTTTTCCAATGCTAATATTGTATCATATAATACATACTAAGGCAGTCGGATTGAAAATTTGGACTTAGTATACAACACTTGTAGCTTATTCCGTTTTGTTGCACAATAAAATCTTTTCTTTCTCGCATGTAATAAATATACTTGCTTGTCTTTTGAATTTTAGATGTTATATAAAATAAAAAATGTATAATAATAAATAAATAATAAAAAAAAGATAATATTCTACTATTTATAACAAAAATTAATTAAATATATTTCCTTTGAGAATTAATCTTATTTTAATATGTCCACGCGAAAAATTTAGCAATTATTAGAAAAATAATAAAATTTCATAATCAGGCAACTGTGTCGGATTGTATTTATATATCATAGAATATTTAAAAAATTAAAGTTTCTTCTGAAATTATTAGAATGTGTTAAAACGTTTTATGGTAGTAACAACGTTTCGGAATTATGTGTATATAAAACATGTCACGAAACGAAGTTAAGTATTCTTACACTTAATTACGATGAAATTGATGACGATGTTGTACACTAAGAAAGAAATACTGCTTTCATTTAGAAATAATAGATAGTAAATTTCTGAATTCCTAAACTAGAAATATAGCTATTGGAGCTATGCGAATAGGGTAAACAACTAAGCTGAATAGACGAAAAAATCTAGAATTTCTAGTCTCTTGTATTCTAGATGACGAAACGATAATGAATCGTATTTCAGTAGCGAGAAATTCTGCTTAATTTCTGGAATGGTTTCAGGAACAAGAATTACAGCTCTGAAAACCAACCTCTTGTGTTCACATCTATTTGACATTTTTTTTTAAAAATAAGTGTGCCTACGAGAATTTAGGAAAACGCTCTTGAATTGTAGTAGGAGACTCTAGAACTCTCTAGCAAAGGGAACTAGAATTTATAGGGATTACATTGAACTATTTTTTTCTACTGCCAAAATTTAGATTATAGGCGCCAGAACCGCATTTTATTCTCAGTATATGCTACCCAGGTCAAAATTTACGCTAGTACAAGTATAAGAAATAGGCTAGTTATTGCTATGTATTGCTTTCTCTGCTAGATTTTCATGCAATTATATACTTTATAATGCTGACCATCATCAAATGCTATATATCTGGCTTACATAGCAATAGCATGAGAAGCTATGTACAAGCATTTTATGCTTATTTGCAGTTTAAGCTTCTTAAAAAGCATGGAGAGGTAGGTACCTTAACGTGCTATTATATGTTTTCTTATGCTTAGCAGCATAATATGATATGCGGCCAGTTTAGGGAGAAATAGCATGACAAGCTATGTACAAGCATATTATGCTTATTTGCTGTTTAAGCTTTCTCCAAAGCATAGAGAGGTAGGTACCTTAACGTGCTATTATATGTTTTTTTATGCTTGCCCGCATAATATGCTATACAGCCAGCTCAGGGAGAAATAGCATGGCAAGCTATGTACAAGGACTTTATGTGCTTATGTGCTGTTTAAGCTTCTGCTAAAGCATGCAGATATAGGTACCTTAAAATGCTATATGTTTTTTTATGATTGCCAGCATAATATGCTATGCAACCTGCTTAGGAAGTAAACAGCATGGCGTACTATGAGCCAGTAAGATGTGCTAATTTCTTACACAAGTCTCTTCCAGTAATGGTGAGGTAGGTACCTCAATGAACAAATGCGTGTTTGTTAATGTTTGACAGCATCAAATGTTTTATTTTTGTTTAGTTACTTGAAAAGTATGAATTTGACTATGCTTTCGAAAATAGAAGAAAAGGAAGTTTTAATTATAAATTAAATTTTTAAATCCGGGAAGAGACAATAGCTCTCCTCCACCTCCGTCCCCCCCTAACAGACTTTGCGTTATGGAGGTTTCAATGTACATTGCAAGTTTGGGGGTGAGGTTAAATTCTGTGAGGGATTTAACTTCTATGAGTCTTCTAGACGGACCCTCACCCCGCCGCCTATAAAGGAATTTTTTTCTTCTTTTTCTTAGAATTTAAATATTTTAACTTTCTCGTAAAAAAATGCAGTATATTTTTAAAAAACGTAGAAAAAAAATTGTTCATTAAAATTTAAAATACGCGGGGGGGGGGGGGGGGGCTAGTAGCCTCCTGAATTCAAGACTGTCTTAAACCACCTTTTTGGGATTAGTTTTTAACACCTAAACATCAAAAGAAACAGAACTAAAAATTAATTTCCATAGCTGATATAGAAGAGTAACTCCCCTCCCCCCAACGAAAAATTTTAAACTGATCTTCCTCTTACTGTTAAATTATTTTAACTTACCTGAAAATTATAAATTTCCTATATCTTTAAAAATGGGAGAAAAAGAAAATTTTGTTTATTAAATTTCAAAAGCTGAAAGGTGGGAGAGTTGTGTCACTGCCGCCTGAATTAAACACTGCCCTTGAATACGTTTGAGATAATTTTTTAACACATAAACATTAAAAGAAATAACAATTAATTTCCATGGTAGATTTAAAGGACCCCCCCCCCACACACACACACACACACCACCACCACCCCTGAAATAGGAGAAAATTCATAGCTACGATTTCTCTTAGTATTTAATTCTTTTAATTTTCTCTAAAATATTAAATTTATTGTGTTTATAAAAATCAGAGAAAAAATATAAGTTTGTTAAATTTCAAAATCCAGGGGCGGTAGATTTCCTTTTCGGACTACAGCTCATATTCAAAATATTAGAATAATTGAGAAAAAGTAATAAGAAAAAAAATATTTTTTATTTCTTTATTTTTGATACTAAGTAAATGCAATTAAATTTCTTATAAATTAAATCTGGAATGTTTAGATAAGATTTTAACATTTTCAAAATTTAAAATACAGTACAATAAATTAGGTATACAGCTTTCTGAAACACATCAAAATATTAGAGTAAAATTTAGATTGGTTCAAAATATTAGAATATTTTATTTTACGCAACAATATTACCTTATAAATATGAAGTAAATGGTAGTTAATATTTTGTAGCATCCATCCCCTTTAGCTTTCATAACAGCGTGCAATCGATTTTGCATACTATATACAAGGTGTTTACAAACATTTCTATCAATATTAGCCCAAATCGACTTTATAAGTGCCACTAACTCAGTTTTACTTGAAGAAGTATTTTATTGAAGGTTTTTCTTCATTATAGACCATAAGTTTTCGATGGGATTGAGGTCTGGTGAGTGTAGTGGCCAAGGAAGTACATTAATGTTGCGTAAGCGGAACCAATTCTTAGTTGATACAGAGGTATGCGGTGACGCTAAATCTTGTTGAAAGAGGTAATCATCTTCAAATAAATCATTTGATGATGGAATCATGTAACATTCTAAAATTTCTTGATACATCTGAAAGTTAACCTTTTCGTAGACGATGAATATCTTTTCAGGTCCTTCTGCATTGATGCAACTCCAAACCATGACACTAGCAGCAAATTTTATCGAACGTTTAAGGCATTGTTTATCAAATGCTTCTTGCTTCATTCTCCAAACTCGAATACCTTGATTACCTTATGAAACACAAAACATATTTTCATCACTAAATTATATGTTTTCCAATCTTCTTCGCTCCACAAACGTCTTGATTTACATCAGTTCAATCTTATGAATTTTGTTTCGCCGCCATGAGAGGTTTTGTTTTCGATACACGAGATTCAAACTTAAATTTATGGTCGAAAAATAGACGTCATTAGACGTCTTAATGTTGTCGATGTAGAAACTTCAACTCCTTCTCCTTTCCATTTTCGGTGCAAAAGTCGCACACTTTTAAAACGGTTTTTCTTCACTATAACGCTTCAGTTCCCCGTCATCTCTAGCAGATTTTTTGGTTTTTGGCCGCCATTTGGACGATTATTTTGAATTTTCCCATTTTACTTAAATATTGTGTTGGTATTTTACTAACGCTTGATTGCGAACCATGTAAATAATTCGCTATATAACATTGATTTTTACCGTTCCGATACAAATCAACCATACGATGTTTAATAGATTCAGGAATATCACTCACACGACCAATTTTAAGACTAACAAGTAAGAAAAATCTTGCGTTAAGCATAGATTATGAAACACTTTCCAACACTTCCTGAATGCTTTAACAGAACTTCGTTATTTAGGGAAATGAGGTATATAACAGAACTAAGTAACCATTTTAGAAAACGCATACAACATTTGAAAAACTGATTTCAGCAGTTACCATCCATAGCAAATATATATTCAAATTCTTTTGAACAGCTCTGTATTTGATCTGTAGGTTGATATATATGCTTTATAATGGGGAAATTGAGTTTAGCAAGAAAACGAATAACAAGTTGAAATTTCTCTTTCAGCAATTTATACTAATAGATGGAAACATACTTGTATACTTTTGTACAATCCTGTAGTTAACCTAGTACAATTATTACACGCTACGATTTACCTAAAGTATAATTCAAAGTAAAACACTCTTAAAACTACTGGAATCACATTTTCAGAAATTATCATTTATAGATGGCCAAGTATCCAATTCTTTGCGTGACCCTGTATATCATTTTACCTATGTTATACAAACATTTCTTAGTAAACGAAATGCAGTTCAGCGTAAAAATGCATAACTCTTTTAAAAAACCCCTTTAAGCAATTTACAATCATACCAAGTAACCATTACGATTGCTTTTGTGTAGCCCTGTATATGAATTAAAGCATTTATACACATCATATACAATGCATAAATATAGTGAAACATAAAAGCACATAACATAATTAAAAATGCATTTCCAGCAAACATCGCTACCGTACAGAACTTCGGATACAATTTAGTATCTGAAATCTTTAGTGTGTCTTTGTAAATGCTATGTACTTCGTATTACACATGAAATAAGTTATAGTAAACCTCAGTGACGTATATCAATTTCATTATACATGAAATAATTTAACATAAGATAAAATATGCCCGAAAAAATTCTCTCCACCCGTATATCATTATGTAACGGAATTCTTTTGTGTGGCCCTGTAAATGAATAATATTTATTCTTTGCACCGCATATTCTACGGAATGCATATTTTAGTGCATTTGGTAAATGAATCACAATTTTGCTATGTTTGAAAGCATGTAACATCATTTAAAATCATTTAAACGTTTTTTCCCCATAGGCCGTAATGTAACGGAAAACTTTTGATTGTCCTTGTAAATGAATTAAACGTGCTACAAACTTAATTTGCAATAGGGTTTGTGCTATGGTAGAGATGACTAACATCCAAAAATTTCAGAACGATCCGAGTATATTTACGGGAGTTAGAGCGCGTACAGCGGACAAACCGAATGCATAAACACATTTCAACTTTGTTGGAAAGTGTTAAAAAGCTAGCAAACTCCAAAAAGAGTACCGATTTTAAATAAAATCGTCTGAATTTAATCAATGATGCCACCATTTATGAATTGGTGGTGATTAAAGAAGAATTAACGTGAAATATTCTAATATTTTGACTTTGCAAAATAATTTTTTTTCATTTAATCTTTTCAAAAAGGATATTCATTTTAAGATAATAAATAAGTTTAGTCAACAATAAGTTCTTAATAAAAATATCGTTTGCATATTTGCAATAAAAGACATTACATTACCAAACGATATTTTCAAACTGTAAAAAAAAAAAGTAATTATTTTAATATTTTGAATATGAACTGTACTACAATATAAATTCAACACTTCCTTCGTCCACTTGTTTTAGATAAAATTTTAACACATAAATTTTCATGAATAAAAAATAATTTTCATGAAGGATTTTTAGGAAAAGCGCCACCCCCCTCCCCCATCGTAAAATTCTTAGCTGTTCACTCACTTAGTGTTTAATTATTTTAGTTATATACATTTTAAAAAAATCCGTGCTCTTTTAAAAAGGGAATTTAGTCAGTTAAATTTTAAAATTCAAAGAGCACTGTTTCATTTAAGAAATAAGTTCATAACAATCGAATTGAATATACATAAAATTGACCCCCCCTCCAATAAATACCAAAATTTTAAAATCCTAACCCCCACCTGAAATTGATAAATTCTCTCCTAAATACACTCAAAATTGTTTATTTTTCTGTAACAAATAATTCTGAACATATTCAAATTTTTCATTAAGCAAACAAAATTCCACTAATGAATTATATTAATCATGCCATATTCTAATTAACAATTAAATATAGAAAAAATCCTAATAATAAATTAACCTTATTAATTGAAACTTGCGGGATAACAGCATCGATAAATTCACCCTCTATCTTATAAAAATATCAACACACAGCAGAATCAGCTTCATCACCCATTACCCGCATTTAAAATCGTTTACAAACACGACCCCAGTAGCAAGGTAAGTAAGCCTTCTGTTTCCAAACCGCCGATAGTGAGTTCTGTCCTCCTCGGAGGGAAAAAAAACGATATAAATTCCCCTCCACCAGCGACTTTTTTCTTTAACTGAGAGAATAGCAAAAAAATAAAAACAAGTGATGCTAGAAAAGTAATGCCAGCATAGCAAAAATACAATAGAGGCTAGAAAAGCAAAAATAAAAAGCAACTGATGGTAGAAGTGTAATACTAGAACAGCAACAAAAAGTATATCTTGCTTGTGAATTACTGCTAGAGTAGCAGAAATTACAAGAAAGTGGTGGTTTTGATTACTGCTAGGTCAGCAACATATGCAAGCAACACAAGCTGGATTATGTATGCTGGCCAAGCAGTAAAGTGGGCCAATACACATCATGACTTGCTGGTAATTCTGGTGGAACCATCAAATGTGTTATGGTAGTTTAGGCTATTTCACTTGCTTGGATACAGCATTTAATGTTTGTCTAGCAAACAAATACCACCATGAATTTCGACCTGGGTATACATACTAGGGTGGAGTGAAAAAACCGAAAATCGGAAAATCAAAATGTAATACCGTGTAAAATTTGGGTATGGTCCTCAGTAATAAAACTGCACAGTTTTTTCGAAATCAAATTTTATCTTCTGGTGCTCCTCCCCCACCCCCCCAATTTTCACCAAACTCATCAAAAACGCCTTGTAGAAGTTATAAATTGAAATAAAGATAAATCTGGAAAATAAAAATGTCATACCACAAAATAGTTGCGTATGGTATGTCGTAATATGTCTGCACTGTCTTTTCGAAATCAAGTTTTATCTTCCGGTGCACCCGGTCCCGAATTTTTGCGAAATTCATCAAAAATGCCCTGTACATATTATAAATCGAAATAAACATAAATTTAGAAAATAAAAATGTCATACCATGAAGAAGTTGTGTATAGTACGTGGTAATATGCCTGCACAGTTTTTTTTTTTCGAAATCACATAATATCTTCTATGAACACGGTCATTCGAAACTTTGAAAAAATTGTTGTAAATGCTGTTTCATCTGCTGTACGTGTTTAATAGCATACATCACACACGAAGCCAGAGTGTAATAAAAACATTTTGTCTACACTAAATTTTAAAGTTTAAGAATGAAAAACAAATATTTAAATCTGTTAAAAGTGTTCAAAAAAATTAAAGTTCAATTAAATCTTCAAAATCTAAATATTTGAAATATTTCGGCTGAGGCATACGTCTGGAAAAATAACCAATTTCGCAAAAATGGCTTGCACTTAATTGCAAACCATAAACGTTCGTAAACCTCGACTACAAGCTCTGTCAATATCTTCAAATTTCACGTTTGATGCGGCGTTGCTACATAGAGTCTCAAAATTCTGATGGCTGAGGTAACCCATCTGCTGTGTGAAAGTCTACCAGGAAATCTATTTGCAATGTCTTCCGAACAACTTCCTTTCTTAATAGACAGGATCATTTCCTTCAGGTATTTTTGATCGGTACTGAGAAAGTCAATAACAGTTTAGAGGTTAGAATTAATGTCGATAGTCTGTGGAAGGAAACGATGGGAATAAATTAACACTTGTCTATCATTTTTCCAATCGGCCTACTATAACTGTATGGCGTCCGCTGCTGCATCCGTCTAGCACAAACTGATTTAAAAAAATCAAAGTTTTTAATACTTTTAACAGATTTACATATTCGTTTTCATTATTAAAGTTTAGTTGTTTGTGTACTTTTCACAGATAAAATATTTGTATTGCATCTTGCTTCTTCTGTGATGCATTCTTACATGTGCAACAGATAAAACGGAATTTACCGCAATGTTTTCGAAATTTCTGATGACCGGGGTCCTGGAAGATATTACGTGATTTTGGAGTTTTGGAACCTTAAAATCCGACTTATTCTCTAAATATGGCATAATGGCTCTTGATTGTAATCGATATGATGTTATAAATCCTCCCATGTTGCTTGCACCACAACTGTCGCTGCACCTTCAGTGACCACTAAGACATACATTTCTACACTTTGAGTGTGGCATAGAAACTCAGCAAAAGAAATGATATATTCACGATCACCCTTGCCAATGTACATCTTTAAATCATCGTATGAAAGATAAGTGAAAATAGATAGTTACGTAACTTCTACCTTATCTCACTGAATCAGGTCAATATAATCTGCTGCGCTAAAATTGATTGCAGGAACTTGGAACTGCCTGAATTTTCCACTAGCTTTCGCGCTTTAAGGATTCTACGAAATCGTTGCTGGCGGATGTGTTTCCGATCATCAGTTACCATCCCAATCAATCGGTTTTTCGGATGGGCAAAAAAGGTATTGAGCTGGGTTTCTGGGTCAATTACAACTTTAACTGCCTGAGGCATATTCCTAGAAAAATAAACAATTTCCCAAAGATAGCTTGATCTTAATTTGAAACCATATACGTTCGTAAACCTTGACTACAAGCTCTGTCAATATCTTCAAATTTCACGTTGGATGCGGAGTTGCCACACATGGTCTCAAAATTCTGTTGGCTGTGGTAAACCATCTGCTGTGTGAAAGTCTACCACGAAATCTATTTGCAATGTCTTCCGAACAACTTCCTTTCTTATTACATAGGATCATTTCCTGCAGGTATTTTTCATCGGTACTGAGAACGTCAATAACAGTTTCGAGGTTAGAATTAATGTCGGTAGTCTGGAAAAAAACGATGGGAATAAATTTACACTCGTCCAAAATTTTTCCAATCGGCCCACTATAACTGTACGGTGTCCCCTGCTGCATCCGTCTTGCACGAACTGATTTAATAGAAAAAAATAACACTTTTAACAGATTTAAATATTTGTTTTCATTATGGAACATTAATTGTTTGTGTACATTTCACAGATAAAATGTTTGTATTGCACTCTTGCTTCTTATGTGATGCATTCTATTATACATGTACAACAGATAAAAGGGAATTTAGCGCAATTTTTTCGAAATTTCTGATGACCGGGATCCTGGAAGATATTACGTGATTTGGAAAAATCTGTGCAGGCATATTACTACGTACCATACGCAACTTTACCATGTTATGACATTTTTATTTTCAAAATTTATGTTTATATCGTTTTATAAGTTGTACAAGGCATTTTTGACGAATTTCGTAAAAATTTGAAGGAAGATAAATCTTGATTTCGAAAAAAACTGGGCAGGCGTATTACAACGTATCATACTCAACTTTTCCGCGGAATGACATTTTTATTCTTTAAATTTATCTTTATTTCGATTTATAAATTCTACAAGACATTTTTGACAAGTTTGTAGAACATTGGGGGACCCGGTGGCACCAGCAGGTAAAACTTGATTTCGTAAAGACTGTGCAGTTTTATTACTGAGGACCATACACAACTTTTGCTCGGTATTACATTTTGATTTTCCGATGTTCGTTTTTTTCACTCCACCCTAATATATACAGCTTTTTTTTTTTGTAAACAATACTCCTTGGAAGTGCTTTTACCAGAAAAAAAAAATCATTCAAAACGAAATAGTAACTAGTTAAAAAAGTTTGGCTCTTATTATATTAATTTTTAGTATCAGGTTTACTACTATACACATTCAGTATTATAATTAATATTAGTGCTTATGCACATATAACGTTATCAACTTTTTGGAAATTTTGGACCCCCAATCTCCCTTTTATGATATCATACGTTATCATTCCTCGAATCCGCCCCGCCCTAATGATATCTTTATCAATGTCTACATTTTTTTTTTGACAATTTTCTTTCATTTTTCTTTTAATATGTCTGATATTCTGATTACTTCTTATATTCGCATATTTTACTGATATAAATAGGAGTCAATAAAATATTACTACTAGTAAATCTGCAGATCAGGAGCCTCAACGTCATCTTTGCAAGTCATTGTTTTTTAACACTCATTGCATAATATTCAACTTCCTACAAATCCCTTGTTAAAGTTTTCAAATTACATAAATATTTATGAGCATACAATATACTTCGTAAAGTTTCAGAAATTAAAAGTGTTAAACAAGTGGTTGTACATTGATGTTCTGAAATTCTGATGAGCTACTTATTCTGGTAACTTTTTAAATCAAAAATTGCATTTCTTCAGGGGGTCTCTGCCCCCATGAACACCCCGTAGTCTATTTAAATTTACATTCGTAATTTTTTATTGGTTGTGCGGATGGTTATAGTATATCTTAGATTTTTTTTACGCTGTGATTTATAAGAATAAGCATAAGTTTTTTTTTATAAATTAATAAAATTTAAATTTAAAATAAAATATTCATGTTAACCGTACACAGACAATAAATCTTGAAGTGACGCCAAAAATGTAACCCTAAAATCCGCTACATTCGGCACAACACAACAACGTGCTTAAAAAAAAAAAAAAAAAAAAAAAAAAAAAGGATGAAGTCAAAGAATTTGGTCCCTGTTCCACGTGCTTGTTTTGTTTGGGCCGAATGAGGGCATTTAAATCTGAGCGATAAAGCACATCGTATTGCAAACTGTTTTTACGGCATACTGCATCTCCATCTATCTCTTTCCTCCGTGAATAATAGTTAATTTTATTTTACCCAAGATCTTTTTATTCCAGCATCTTTGTTTTCGATAAATGACGTCTAATTCACCTGCTATGCGTACTTACTCAAAACTTTTTATATTGTTATATTAAGAAATACTCGAGAGTTTTCTTTTTATTTTTAATATGCCGCCATATTAATTTTTCTATTCTTAATTTTATTTTTCATTTTCCTGTTTCACGACAAAACATTTCAATTGAAAATTGTTTAAAAGAAAATATTATTCCGGGTTTTGATTTTCTTGGCAACAATTAAAGAAATATTGGTAAATGTTATGGGAAAATGTTACGTTATTCTCTATGAAAATAATGAACTTTTGTATTTTTAAGCAAAATATTTCAATAAAATAAATAAAATAAAAAAAATATTGCCTATTTTTATTTCTGGGCTAAAATCCTTCTATATGCAAAGATACAAATGCATTAATTCATCTGTTTTGACGTTGGCTTTACTCAAGCATTATACACGCAATTATACTAATATTATTATGACCAAATACGTTGCTAGGCAACAGAGAATGAAAAGGAAAAAAATGAAATATGCATTATGTCAATTTGATAAAACAAAATCCTTTATATTATTCGAAAACATGCATAAAATGCCCCCCAATATTATAAACCTAATTTAAAAAATCTCGCAAATATATTGACATAATTTATTGGAATAATTTAATAATGTTATTTAAAAATTTCAGCATCAAAAATTTACCATTTAAATCCATTTTTCATATGAGCCATTTCTTTGAACAAATGAAAATCGGAAAATCGTCTGACTTGCCATTGAAAAGCATTATAGAGCAAAATAAAATGTTCCATATTTCCCGAACGAATGAACCAAATTTAACCAAAAACTATACAGCTAAGTCCGGGTACCTCATCAACATGCCCAGTGAATTTCACGCCGATCGGATGCTTTTTGCGGCAGTTATCGCGGAACAGACAGACAGACTAACAGAAACCAAAACTTTTCGTGTCTCCACAGTAAGCCTTCACTGACGTTTCGGCAACTAGTAAATCTGCAGATCAGGAGCCTCAACGTCAGCTCTACAATTCATTGTATTTAGCACTCTTTGAGTAATATTAATCTTTCTACAAAAAACGAAATTTAAAGTTTTGAAATTACATAAACATTTATAAAACGAAAAAATATTTCGAAGGTTTCTGACATTAGAAGCGTTAAATTAAACCCCTTGTTATGTAATGGTATTCTGAAAATCTCATGAACTACTTATTCTGGTAATTTTAGATAATAAAGTAGATTTCTTCAGGGGGGGCAGAGCCCCCCTGAACCCCTTCGTAGTGTAATTTAATTTACATTTGTAATTATCAATTAATTGTGTTAATGTCCTTTAGTAAATTCTACCAATAGACGGAAACGTACATGAATTCTTTTCTACAGCCCTGTATATTACGTGAAGATTTTTACGCGTCGTCTATAAGATTTAAATTTAATGCAGACAAAAACCCTCTTAAAACTGCTCATATCACATTTCCGGGGATTAGTATGCATAGTGTGCACCATATATCCAGTTTCTGCGGAGTCCTGCATATGGTTCTATTTAAATTCTGCAAACATTTGCTAGTATACTAAATGTAATTGGGCTGGGAAATACATAACTCAAATAAAAAAAACACACTGAAGCAATTCGCGCTCATTTTCATTTATACTTACGAATTCATTTGTGTATCCCTGTACATGGTCTATACAATATTTAAGCACTACTTATTAAGCACAAAGTTACTTAACGTTAAAACGCACACCATAATCGAAAATGCTCTTCAGCAATCATCCCTAATAGACCAGAACTGTATCCGAAATTTTTTATGTGACCCTATAAATGAACGATAAATACGATACAAATCATATTCAAGCTTCTTGTAGTCAACCACAGTAATGTAATTTAATTTCATAATGTTTGAATTAGTGCAACACAATTAACACACTGACGACAGGCAATTTAATTAAATATGGGTTTAAAAACAGTAGAAGCTCCTCCCTCTTCTGAAAGTGTCTCGGAAATTGGTTTCTGAGATATGTTTTTCATGTTTATGCAGCAGTAAATATCTTTCAATGTACGGATGTAATATATAATGTCTTACAATCTATAAAAAATATGGACAACACAATATAAATGTCTTTTCTGTAAGGTAGAAGTCACTCCCTTAGCCAATAATGTATTCTGAATAAAAACGAGAATTCTCGTTTCCCGTCGCTAATGTGTTAAAATAAGCTGTGAAGAGTTTTTTTCCCCCGTAGACCACATTTTAATCGACCACTTTTGTGTGACCCTGAAAAAAACATATGCTTTGCACCCCATATACTACAAAAATGTTTCAAAAATACATATCAATTTTATTATTTTGTAACAGAGTAACATCATTAAAAAAACGCCACAAAAGGATTTTCTTCAAAGATTGTAATATTATGAATACTTTTGAGTTCCCTGTACGCATACTGTAAGTGCTACACATAACATATTTTATAGTAACCAGGTTCTAGTGCACCTTAATAAAGTATATAAATTTCATTACGTTTAAAATTATGTAACATTATTAAAATACACCGCAGACGATTTTTCCCAAAGACTATAATGTAACGGAATAGTTTTGAGTGCCCCTGTAATTAAGCTATGAATGCTACACTCTTCATTTTTAATACCAAACATACTTTGACAAACCTCAATAACGTATATCAATTACATGTAATCCCGACTATATTTACGCGAGTTAGAGCACGTAGAGAAACACGGCAGGCGACAGATAGATAAACTGAAGTCATAAATACTTTTCATCCATGTTGGAAAGTGTTAAAAAGGATTTACATGCCTTTAACTGTACTTTTTTTTTCACTTATAGCATGGTTAAACATTAGTTTAAACATCCTAATCCATGCGATAGCAATAACATATTAAAAGCCCCCCAAAATATGCATATCTGGAGATCTATAAATCTACTGGAAAATAATTCATTATCGTGCCCACTGTTAATTGCATAAATTGCACCGATTTGGCGCGATAAAATATTTTTTGTGATAGCCTTTTAATAGTACCTGCAACAAAATTAACGTAATTTACTAACTTCATTCATATTTGACGCAATGATAGGCTACGAATAACAGTCGCTAGGCAACGAAGAAAACGAAAAAAAAAGAAATATGTATCATGTAAAACAAGAAAATTAATTTAAAAATTCTTTATATTATTGGAATACATGTATAAATGTCCTCAAAACATTATACACGTAAATAAGAAAATCTGATAGATATATTGATAAAACTTCAATATAATAGGAATAATTTAAAACCCTTATTTGGAATTTTAGTATCCATAATTTGACATTTAAATCCATTAATCAAACGTGCCATTTTCTTTCAACAAATGGAAATTTGAAAATCGTCTGACTTGCCGTAGAAAAGCATTATAAAGAAAAATAAAATCTTCCATATTTTCCGAACGAATGAACCAAATTTAACTAAAAACTATACAGCTACGTCCGGGTATCTCACGAATATGCCCAATTAATTTCAAGCTGATCGGGTGCTTTTTGCGGCAGTTATCGCGGAACAGACAGACAGACAGACAGACAGACAGACAAACGGAAATCAAAACTTTTCGAGTCTCCACAGTAAGCCTTCACTGAAGTTTCGGCAATTATAACTAGTAAATCTGCAGATCAAGAGCCTCAACGTCATCTCTGCAACTTATTGTTTTTAGCAAATTTTGCTTAATATTAATCTTTCTACAAAAACAAAATTTAAACTTTTAAATTACACAAACATTTATAGAAGGAGAAAAAAATATTTCGATGGTTTCAGACATTAGAAGCGTTAAATTAAACACATTGTTATGTAATGATATTCTGAAATTCTCACAAGCTACTTATTCTAGTAATTTTTATATAATAAAGCAAATTTCTTCAGGGGGGTGCCCCCCCCTGAACCCCCCGTTGTGTAATTTATTTTGCATTTGTAATTTTCTATTGATTGAGTTAATGATTATCCTATATCTTAGATTCATTTTTACCCTGCGATTTATAAGGATAAGCAACAATTTGGTCAAGCATTTTACGTTATCCTAATATCCATACAGAACTATTTACTTGCCTGCTAACCACAAACATCTGTATCTAATGGATAAAGAACTTTTGGAAATGTAAACTGAGACATCTAATTTAGAAATCTAATAATAATTTTGATTACCATTCTGCAATATTTATATCTAAGATCTAATCTAAATATCTAAAAATGTACTCGATAGCATTAACTTACTAAAATCACCCTAAAGTAGGGGGAGTTCTAAACCTAACGGTTAATAATTCATCATCGTGTCCACTTCCAATTGACTAAATAGATAAACGTGAAATGGCGCCGTTAAGTATTTTTTGTGATAGCCTTTTAATAGTATCCACATTTAATTTAAAATCGTGATGTTACAAACACCGTTGAAATTTGATGCACACCTGTGTTCAGGTCAAATTACGAAAGGTTAACTAACTTTTTATTTCCCTTAGCCGGGCATTTTGTTTCATTTTTCGTAATAGGGATTATTTTAATAATTTATTTTACACTCTACAAGCTGTTACACGGGACGTTGTTCACGTAGCATTAAAATAGAGATAAATGCATTAAATAAAACATTTCACTCACCACCAGACATGGCAAGTCTCAGGCTCTTTGCACAACACTATTACCTTACAGAAAATGTTGTTCTTTTAAATCGCGCAAATGTTTCAATTAAATAAAGTAACATTTTTTGTATTAAAATACTGGTATCCAGAACGCCGGAGGCTTGGCAGCCCTGCTCCTCTTAATAGAAACATATATAGTTAACCAACACTTTATCACATTTTATAGGAAACAATACGGAATTTCTTATTTGTATGGCCTTACATATACCTCAGTCATAAAAATGTAAAATTTTATGCCAATTAATATACGCAATTGCGAAAGTGAAATCGCAACCAATGAGAAAAGGAAGGCCAAGTAAAATCGTGTAAATCGAGGAATCTTTCTTCGTAGTGTGGGAAAATACCACTACAAAAATTAATTTAGGTGGTATTTGGTGTGAAATGTTTATATGTATTCATTCCTGTCCTATTTATCTTTTTTATTATTTGTAATTTGCTGCATTTTCCCTTTGCACATGAAAATCTTACAAATTAAAATGAACTCTTTGGGAGAAATTGTTATTCCCTTTTTTTTTTTTTTTTTTTTTTTTTTTTTTTTTTTGGCAACAATAAAGTTTATAAAGTTTAATAGAATAATGTCAGTTTATTCTGTATGAAAATAACGAACTTTTCCTTTATAATCAAAGTAGTTGAATACATAAATAAAGATATTATTCTATATAGTATATAAATACTATTTTCATTTCTGCGTTTAAATCAATCTATATGCAAATATCTATACAAAGGCATTCATTAATTCATTCTTTTTAACTTTGGTTTGACTTTAAAAACCATACATACTTTCACATTTATGATATTTTTAGATGAGATATAGTTGCTACGCAACGGTTAAAAGAAAAAAATGAAATATAAGTAAATTCATAAAATAAAATGTTTTACATTATTCGAACACATGTATAAAATTCCATCATAAGTTATACACCTAATTTAAAAGCTCTGACAAATGTTTTGACAAAATTGCAAACTAATAGGAATAATTTACTACTCTTATTTAAAAATTTCAGCATCAAAAATTTACCATTTAAATCCATTTTTTATATGAGCCATTTCTTTCAACAAATCAAAATTTGAAAATCGTCTGACTTGCCATTGAAAAGCATTACAGAGCAAAATAAAATGTTCTATATTTCCCGAACGAATGAACCAAATTTAACCAAAAACCATACAGCTAAGTCCGAGTACTTCATCAACATGCCACATTAATTTCAAGCCGATCGGATGCTTTTTGCGGCATTTATCGCGGAACAGACGGACAGACAGACAGACAGACAAACGGAAATCAAAACTTTTCGTGTCTCCACAGTAAGCCTTCACTGACGTTTCGGCAACTAGTAAATCTGCAGATCAGGAGCCTCAACGTCAGCTCTGCAATTCAATGTTTTTAGACTCACTTTGGTAATATTCAGTTTCCTACAAACCGCAATTTAAAGTTTTCAAATTATGCAATTATTTATAAGAATAAAAAATACGAAGTTTTCAGACATTAGAAGCATTAAATTAAAAACGTTATGGAAGGATATTTCGAAATTTTCATGAGCTGTTAATTCTAGTATATTTTTTAAATAATAAAGTAGATTTCTTCAGGGGGCTCCACTCCCCCTGAACCCCCCGTGTTCTTAATAATTTACATACGTAACTTTTTATTGATTGCGCTAATGGCTAGCGCAAATCTTAGATTTCTTTTTACACTTCCGAGCCTTATTTTTCAATACTGGTAACACAGAAAATGATTTACATTGACGCAATTATATTAAACGTTTATGTTTTATGAATAAAAATGTAATTTCCTTTAAAAATAAACTAATTTTCATTCCTATTTTCTGAAATGAGGCGGCATAAGTAACACCCGTCAAAAAACATTTTTTCAGGCAATCTAGTTAATGCTTGGTTTTTAAGGATGAAAATATTTATTTGTCGATACAATGACGTCATTTTCGACAGCAATAATTTTGCGGTGCATAATTTTGATATTTACTATATATTTGCTTTTCAAAAGTTTTTTTTTTTTTCTCATTGGAATTTTCGATTGAGAATTAACATTTCTGTTAGCTGTGTGCAGACGATAAGCCATGAGATGTTAGTAAAATTTTTTTTTTAATAATAAGAATTAATATCATAACACAAGCCCCTTTTATTTCAACCTCAAAGAGTATTCATTTTATTTTTGATATATGAGATCAAATTCACCTTCTTCTCGTATTTTCACTTTATTTCTAATATGAAGGCGTATTCATGTCTAGTTTTTATTTCATCTTCCTCTCGCACATAAAATTCTTTCAAATCAAAATTAACTGTTTAGGATAAATTTTTATTCCAGGATTGAATTTTCGTGGCAACGGCAAAAAAAAAAAAAAAAAAAAAAAAAAAAAAGATTCTTAAATTTCATAGCAAAATGTCGATTTATTCCTTATGAAAATAATGAACTTTTTAATTTAAAAGAAAAATATTTGAACAAAATAAATAGAACATAGTCTTTCTTTAGTTCTGTGGTAAATTCCATCTATATGTAAAGACTCAAAGGCATTAATTCGACACTTTTGACTTTGATTTAACTTCAAACAATTACACATACTTTCACATTTACGATATTTTTAGGTGTAGTTCGCTGCTAGGTAACAGTTAAAAGATAATAAAAACAATTAAATATGTGCTTAAAACGAAAATTTATATTAAAAAAATATTTTATATTATTGAAACACACATATAATATATCTCCATAAAAGTTATACACCGAATTTAAAAATTCTCACAATTGTATACACAAAATTTCAAACTAATATGAATAATGTGTGGTTCTAATTAGGAAATTTCATCATCCTTAATTTAGCATTTAAATCCTTCAATCATATGAGCCATTTCTTTTCAACAAATAAAAATGGAAAAATCGTCTGAATTGCTATAGGAAAGCATTAAGTCGCAAAATAAAATGTTCTATATATTTCGAACGAATGAACCAAATTTAACCAAAAACTATACAGCTAAATCCGGGGATTTCACCAACATGCATCCTTAATTTTAAGATAATCGGATGCTTTTTACGGCCGTTATCGCGGAACAGACAGACAGACTAACAGACAGACAGACTAACGGAAACCAAAACTTTTCGTGTCTCCACAGTAAGCCTTCACTGACGTTTCGGCAATTAAAATAAATTTATAGCAAATAATACTTTAAGAAAGTGCTTCCTATTTAAAAATATAGCTTTTTGTTATACATTCAATAATGATATTGTCTTCTTGCGCTTGCCAACTTGACTTGGAAAGGGGTTAAGCAGAAATTTTTATCAACAAAACAGATGACTAACGGCTTCCAATTTTTTACTAGAAAACATAACAAGTATCACGTCGAACCTGGTTTCTCTAACGACGCATTATATCCACATAACGCAGAAAAATAGGAATATCGAACGTTGGGATAATCCATAATTTGTAATAAAATGATTTTATAACTACTTAATTGTAATAACAATACTTGTATATTTACTACTATATCTTTATATATTACTACTATATTTTCATAAAAATCGATAACAGACTACGGTAAAAGATCATAGACTATTTTGATGTAAAAAGTTAGCAAAAGATGAAAATTTTGGTTGAATCAAAAATGATAACGATATCAAAAAACAGACAAACCCACTCCCCCTAGATATTTCTTTCGATAACAAGTGCCAGACCCACCCTATCCTTTAAAGTGATAACATTATGTATGTACAGCCCCTTACTTTAATAACATATATTTTGCATCTTAAATATGTATTTTTTTATGTCTTCTTACAATGACTTCCAATTTCATTAATTGCATATTATACATCCATAGTTCGCTCCATTATGAAAACATTAAATTCTTAAGTTTATCTCCATAAATTTTCTCGCATCATATTACTATGTCCTTCATTCTATCCATTTTATGCTATAACTTCTTAACACAATATTAAAATAAAAAATCCTTTTATGAGTCTAAAAATATATATTCATCTTTACTTAAATAAATTCTTCACAATCTAACACTTTTCGTATACATAGATTCTTACAAGAAAATACTAAGGGAGATGATCTGTATAGTCAAATCAATACAAAAACCCTTAATGTGTTAAAAGTTTGTGACGCAGCACTTTATCTTTAGCTCTAAGAATTTTAAATTTGGAACTTAAAAATAATGATATCAAATTTTGAGTGACGCAATTCTATTAATTTACCTATACATATATATATCAAAATTTATTCATTGATGCTTTATCATTTACATCTCATAAATTCGAATTATGAATTTTAAAAGATATGATATGAAAATTTAAGTGACGCCTTAATGTTGCTTAAAACGATTAGTTTTAAATTTTCTTTTGGCTAAATACATTTACACATCTAAACAATACTTTTCAATTTCAAATGCACTGTTGAATATATTACTTTCACTGAATCTATATAATGCACTGAATTGTATTCATTTGAATAAATTGATTTATCTTTTGTGCCACGCTATCCAAAAATCAAAAGTAAAATTTATGTAAATAGTTTTTTGGTCATATTATCCATTTGCATACATTTAACTTAGTTTGGATACAATGACGCAAAAAACTATTTACATAAATTTTACTTTTGATTTTTGGATAGCGTGGCACAAAACATAAATCAATTTATTCAAATGAATACAATTCAGTGCATTATATAGATTCAGTGAAAGTAATATATTCAACAGTGCATTTGAAAATGAAAAGTATTGTTTAGATGTGTAAATGTATTTAGCCAAAAGAAAATTTAAATTGAATTTTAAAACTAATCGTTTTAAGCAACATCAAGGCGTCAATTAAATTTTCATATCATATCTTTTAAAATTCATAATTCGAATTTATGAGATGTAAATGATAAAGCATCAATGAATAAATTTTGATATATATATGTATAGGTAAATTAATAGCATTGCGTCACTCAAAATTTGATATCATTATTTTTAAGTTCCAAATTTATAATTCTTAGAGCATAAGATAAAGCGCTGCGTCACAAACTTTTAACCCGTTAAGGGGTTTTGTATTGATATCATTGCTTTTTTTAGGTTAGTGATAAAAAGATAAAACCACAAAAAAAATTAAAGACCAATGCAATAAATTCATAGTCGTGATTTCCATTGACCTTTACAATCCTCCATCTAAAACGAATCAAAGTGTCACAAGAATTTATGAAAACAATTTGTGTGTGCATATTCCAAGATTTCATTAACTAAAATCGAGTTAAAGTAATCTTTTAAAATTTGAACTTTTTAACACTATAGATTACTCATAAATATGATACAAATAGAAATACACTGCTCAAAACAATTAAAGGATATTGCAGTTTTAGGTGGATTTTGTATCTGGTAAACTGTTCAGCTGATTGATACATGGTCGACAGACATAGTAGGTTATATGAGAATAAATTACACATGTTTGGCAGAAAAAATGCATTTTATTGCGCATTTGTGTACTAAAGGAAAAAAACACAATTTGTGCATATGAGAAAAAAAGAATAAGAAAAGGTGTTTTCTTCAAAGAAAATCATTTTCAGTAGGGGGTATGGTTTCCACGGGCGGCCAGCAACGTTGAACACCTTTGAGGCATGGACTCAATGACGCTATTAATGACGAGTTGGGGTATTCTGCCCCACTCTTCCAGAAGAGCTCTTTCCAGTTCTTGGAGAGTTTGTGGGGGTTGTTGGCGGCCAGAAACTCGTCTTCCTAGAGCGTCCTAAACGTGCTCGATTGGATTCATGTCTGGAGAACACGCTGGCCATTCCATTCGAACGATTCCTTCCTCGAAAAGGAAATCCTCCACCAGGTTTGCACGATGTGACCTGCAGTTATCGTCCATTAAAACGAAGTTACCTCCGATTGCTGCAGCGTAAGGGACTACAATAGGTCTGAGGATGTCATCCCTATATCGGCGACCAGTCAGAGCTCCATCTCGAATGATGTAGGGGTCAGTGCGCCCGTCAATGGAGATGCCACCATACACCAACACTCCTCCACCGCCAAATCTGACACTTTCGTGCACGAACGCAGGATTATTCCTACTGCCACGGTCCCTCCAGATGAAAATACGCCTATTATCCGGATGCACAGAAAAACGGGACTCGTCAGAAAACAGAATATTGCTCCATTCATTTCTCCTCCAGTTGACATGCTCGGTTGCCCACTCCCTGCGGTCGCGACGATGCCTTGATGTTAATCTAACACATACCATCGGTCGGCGAGCATACAGACCTACAGCATGGAGCCGGTTTCGGACAGTCTGAGTTGAAATCGTGGTGCCTGTAGCCGAGCGAAGGTGTTGTTGGAGAAGAGTAGCGTTCATGGTTCGGTGTCTCCGAGATGTTAACGCTAAATACCGATCTTCATTGGGCGTTGTTGCCCGTCTACGACCTTGCCCTGGTCTTCGGCCTGCACATCCACTCTCCAAAAAACGGTTCCAGATCCTGGAAATGACACTTTGTGACACTCCAATGGCTTGCGCTACTTCGGCTTGAGTTTGGCCCCCTTCTAACCTACCAACGATTCTCAAAGCTTCTGAATCTGTCAAATGACTTCGCTGAGACATCGTACTCATCGAAACAAAGCAATCACTGAATGCCGATCATCCTTGTCTTCATTCTCTTTTATCCAGTTGAAAGTCAAATTTCATTCGCTGCCGCTGAAGCGACGTTTTTGACGTCTAACTCAAAATTTGCATACTCCACAGTTTGAAAACCAGAAAAATTTGCATTTGTGATTCTCTTCTTCTATTTTCGGCAAACAAATTTCGTTTATATCTTTATTTTATATAAAACTTCAAATATTCTTTAATTGTTTTGAGCAGTGTAATTTATCTAACTGAAACTGGTTTAGCCAACATTTGAATTATCAAGTGTAAAATAAGCGATATTTGGAAATTTAAGCGTTCCATGATGTTAAGATTTTACGTTTCCTTTTCACACGTTTCTATAAAAACGCAGACAGTTATTATAAAAGAATTTCATTTTTACTTTATATTTTTAATGTTTTGAACTATTGCACTGTAATACACCAAAAGTGTTAACATTTTTCAACATGGTATGAAATATGCTAAAATTGACGACATATATATATATATTTTTATATATAAATACATGTAAAATAAAACTTTTTCACATTATGATCCACCTTAGGTTTATTATACAGCTATAAATAAATAAAACGAATCAAATTGTCCAAGAATTTATGAAAACAATGTGTGTGCATTATTCCAATATTTCATTAACTAAAATCAAGTTAAAGAAATCTTTTAAAATTGGAACTATTTAACACTATAGGTTTCTCATAAACATGATTCAAATAGAAATACGTTATCTAACTGAAACTGTTTTAGCCAACATTTCAATAATTAAGTGTAAAACAATCGATATTTGGAAATTTAAGCGTTCCATATTTTTAAGAATTTATATTTCCTTTTCACATGTTTCTATGAAAAAGCATACAGTTTTTATAAAGATATTTTATTTTTGCTTTATATTCTTAATGTTTTGAACCCTTGCGCTGTAATAGACCAATAGACTTAAAACTTTTCAACATTGTATGAAATCTGTTGAAATTGATAGGAAAAATTCTTTTCTTTTTTTATAAATAATTGTAAAAACTTTTTCACATTAAAATCCACCTTTGGTTTATTAAACAACCATAAATAAATAAAACAAATCAAAGTGTCACAAGAATTTATGAAAACAATTTGTGTGTACATATTCCAAGATTTCATTAACTAAAATCTAGTTAAAGAAATCTTTTAAAATTTGAACTTTTTAAACCGTGAAAATAGAAAAATAATTTGTCTAACTGAAACCGTTTTAGCCAAAATTTCAATCAGTAAGTGTAAAACAAGCGATATTTGTAAATTTAAGCGTTCTATGTTTTTAAGACTTTACGTTTCCTTTTTACATGATTCTATGAAAAGCACACAGTTATTATAAAGATATTTCATTTCTGCTTTATATTGTTAATTGCTTGAACTCTTGCATTGCAATACACAAAAAGTCTTAAATTTTTTCAACATTGTATGAAATATATTGAAATTGGTGAGTTTTGTACCGTGCATTTGAAAATAATAATTTCAGCTAAGCATTGACGTTTTTTTGGTTATGCTTAATGCAAACCTATGCTTTGCTCAAGCACCAATGAAACTTTAACAATAACTTATTTTATCTCAATAAAGTTTGTGTTTATTTTACAATACAAAGGAATATTTCCTTCAGTAAAATTATTTCTAATGTATTTATACCTACTTCTGAATGCTATATGTGATTATTCCAAGAAATTATGTCTGGAATAAAAGAAAACATGATCCATGTAGCGCTTTCAACTATTCAAATGGTAAAAATGATAAAAAAATTGGATGGTAGACAGCCAGTAAATTTTCATGTGAAATAATTTGAGATAAATCTGAGCAGTGTGTTTATTACATGAAAATAAAATAACACAATATCATGCTGAAAGTGATTCAAATGCAGAAATAAACATAAATGGGATATAAATGTTTAAATTTTCTTGAGCAACAATGTAATAATGGACTAGAAATCATAATGAATGCTTATAATAAAGTGAAATACAGTAAACTCTGAGAACTCCGCAAAATGCATAATCTCCAAATATCTATTATCTGCACTACGTGGAACGTAAGTAATGAAACTCATTTTAACATTTAAGTTCATAGATGAATTTAAATGATGTGTTAATTTTCACTAAATAACAATTTTTCCTTGAAATAAACGGTGATTTAAGAAAATTCATACATTTTGTACCCAGCACTCGAAAATAACAATTTGAGCTTGACCTTTGTTTCTTTGGTTATGCTTAAAGCAAACCTATGCTTTGCTCAAGCTCCGATGAAACTTTAACAATAACCGATTATATTTCAACAAAGTTCTAGTTTCTTTTAAAATACACATGAATATTTCCTTTAGTAAAATTTCTGCTATTGTACCTATACCTACTTTTAAGTGCCATATATGTGGTTATTCTAAGGCATTATGTCTGGACTAACAAGAATCACGATTCATGTAGTGGTTTTACATTGTTCAATAGGTACAAATGATCAAAAAATTGGTTGCTAGATCATCAGTGAATTATCTTGTGAAATAATTTGCCATAAGTCTAAGAAATGTGTTTATGACATGAAAATTAAATAACAATATCATGCTCAGGGGTAGGAAAATGCATCATTTTACTAGCCACTGGCGAGTGGATTTTGTGACAGGATGAGTGAATTTTTAGGTAGTTATTGAAAACTGCAAACTATACAGGTATGCCGAAAACGTTTTTTTAATAAGTAGTTAGCTATATTTTTCAACTTTCCTAATTACTGCGATGTAAACATGGTACAAAATTCTATTTTACGTTAAACTTTAATCTCTTGTTTATATTTCTCAATTTTATAAAAAAGAAATATATGAAAATGCATTACAGTAATCAGTGACCTGGAGCCGGAAAATTTTTGATGTTCCAGCTCCGCTCCGAGATAAAATACTGTGGCTCCGGCTCCGGGAACTGCTCCAACTCGGCGCCGACTTCGCACTTCTGAGTTGCAGATTTTATTTTACACACTTAATTTTTTGCTTACAAATTCTTTCTTTCTTTACCTTCATTAAAGATCTGACAAAATGCATTTTTCTTCTCAACAAACTTGAAATGCTTGTTCAGAAAATATGACATCTTTTAGCTTTTGCTTTTAAAATAGAAAGTTTGGTGGAATTTTAAACACAAAAATCTTAAATTTCTTCTATGCTTTTCAAACAACCAAAATTGTACGTGTAAACAACAGGCAGTCATATTTGTTTTCAAATAGTGTTGCCACTTAGCTCAAGTAGAAATGAAGTAGTGTTATCATATTTTTGTGAGAAGTTTTACATCTTTAATTTAAAAAAAAAAAACCCTTAAAAAATGATATAATTAAAATACTGAATAATGATGTAATTAAAATATTTTAAACCCGGACATTTAGAAGACTGAAAAAAGAGATAAAAAAATAATAAAAAACTAAAGAAGCCCTGGAGCAGAGTAAATTTTAGAGCTCTAGCTCTAGAGAAAATACAGCTCCGGAGCGCTCCGGCTCCGGGCTACGGTTCCAGCACCAGGTCTCTGATAGTAACAGTAACCAACTATTTTGAGTTGCGTAATTTTGTCATAAATTTTTTTAACAGTACATTGCATTGTACTGGCTGTTGAAATAAATCCTTGGTAAGAATTTCTAGAAATTCTTCATCCCTGGTCATAAACAAAATAGAAATAACTTATCTAACAGACACTTTTTTATCCAACATTTCAGGTGTCTGACTATGTACAGAGCAATTGAGCTATTTAATTATTTTTAGAACGTATTTTTATTAAGATTATGACTAGAAAATGTGAAAAAAGCAAAATATATTTCCTTCATTGATAAAATTTTGGTTAATGGAGGAATTTACAGTAAAATTTAGTGAAATTTGGCCCAAATTGCTCTAAGGAAAATTTGGTACTTTTCGGTTAGCCGGGCGCCAGTGTTATATATACAAGGATATGTATATACAAATGTATATATATATGCATCTATATACATATACAAATATGTGCATACACATGGATATATGTGTATATATATAATATATGTATATAAACATATATATGTATGTATATATATGTATTTGTAACACTGGCGCCCGGCTAACCGAAAAGTACCGAAAATTTTACTGTATGTTAGTTTCCTTTGTACATTTCATATTTATAACATTGGTGAAGGCAATGAACTAAAATCTAAAAAACGTTTTAAATGTTTCAAAACTTATAGCATATTGCACTTGTTTACATGTTGATTTTCATAAAATTCATCAATGTCATTCCACAAAAACATCCATAAAACAAAAAATATTTATTTTAAATTTAAATCCTTAGTTCATTGCCTTCACAATAGTGTAAACAACATAATATTTTAAATTTCATAGTGATATTCCAATAATTTTCTGAGGAATAATGTTTTGCGTATGGAATTTTCACCGAAAATTACATTATCCAAAAAATGCATTTAAAATTTAGATTTTTGTTTTACTACAAGAATTTTAGTAATTATACATCTAAACTTCACTGTTTTTATAAGTCACTCATTTCTTTAAAAGTACTGACCCTTTTTTAATCTCTAGAACGCCATATTTTGCCCCCTCCCCAGTTTTTTAACAAAGCAAAGCATGACATTTCACATCAAAGATGCGACCGTTATCATAAACACCATATTCTTCAGTTTTAAGTGACTTGGGTTGTTTGTGGCTTATTCAATACCTTTTAATTTCATGTATAATTCAATATTATACAATTTTACAGGTAAATAATAAAAAAAACAGAGCTCGTCTTCTGTATCTAGGATAGTCAGTGAGGATTTGGCACCCAGAAGCAGAATTTTCAGTATCAATCTGCAGCAAACCAAAATTCATCTGCGACCCAACAATACTGAACCAAGCTACTATAATAAATACTCACAGTAACCCATAAAATAAGCAAAATTTACATTTTACAAAGAAAATTAATAACAAACACAATAACTCCTAAAACAAAGTAAATTTGTGATTTTCTTTTAAGTTCAATATTTTTTTTAAGCTGGTAGATTGATCTGCAAGGTCTAAAATAATCTGCAGCGCTGCTGCCGTGCTTCACAGTTTCTGCTATGGAGATTTGGTACACGATCACTTTCTACACCATGTCATTCATATCATTCCACAAAAACACCCATAAGACAAAAAATATTTCTTCTAAATTTAAACCTATTTTAAATTTCATAATGATATTCCAATAACTTTTTGAGTAATCATGTTTTGCGTATGGAATTTTTACCGAAAATAACTTTTCCAAAAAATGCATTTAAAGTTTAGATTTATGCTTTACTACAAGAATTTACAGTACTATACATCCAAACTTCACTGTTTCTACAAGTCATACTCATTTTTTTAAGTACTGACCCTTTCTTTATATTTAGAACGTCATATCCCCCCCCCCCTCCCGGTTCTTCAACAAAGCAAAAGATGACGTTTCTCATCGATGTAACCGTTATTGAAAGCACAATTTTCTTCAGTTTTAAGAGACTTGGATTGGTTATGGTTTATTCAATACTTTTTAATTTCATGTATAATCCAATATTATGTAATTTTACAGGTAAATAAAAAAAAAAAATAGAACTCGTCTTCTGTATCAAGGCCAGTCGGTGCCGATTTTGCATGCAATCACTTTCTACGCCAAGGTTGTCAATCCAAAATAAATTATATGTGTTTGCCAAATTACTTATACATTTATCGACAAGCTTGACAGAGCACCCCAAAAGTAGAATTACACCGAAAAATAGAGTGTTCATGAAATTTCAAGAAAAATTTATATTATTATGTAAAAGTGAATAAAGTATACCCTATAAATAAAACAATGCTACCTAGTACATACTTCAGGGTGGGGGTGGGGTTGGTGCCAAATGAAGATATTGATTGTTTATAGTTTCATACAAAAATGTATGTATATATGAAGTAACAAGTTAGTCTCAAACTCATGTTAAACTTATGGGAGCGTTCTTTTCAAATTTCTTAAAACGAAAGTAACTTTAAAAAGAAATCTGCAACCAAAATCGAAAAAGTATACACTAACCCAGTTAGAATTCAATCTCAGATATTCTAAGCAAGAAAAATAATCATTTAAAACTATTAATATGCAAGGGAGAAATTTTTAAATGTACGCTCCCATAGGTTTAACGTCAGCAATTCCAGTTACTTCTCACGACTAGTGCAGATTCCTAACCTTCAAGTTAATGTTAATCCTATGAGAGCGTTGTTTACATATTCCTTGCTAGCAAAAATACATTTTGACAACATGATTGTAAAAAACGAACTTTGAAGCAGGATATGAAAAAAAAAAAAAAAAAAAAAAAAAAAAAAATCAAAAGAAAATTATTTAAAGCTTTCTTTTAAGAATATTAACTTTAGAATTAAATAAAAACAAGTATCTTACCTTTGCAAAAAAAAGCTATTATATCTCTTATTTACCTATAACCTGTAATTACTAAATAAACAAAAAGAACATGAAGAAAATATTTACTTTTAAGAGCTCAAAACAACTAGTCGGGGTAATATGATTCAGTTTGAGCAAATCGTGTGCTCTGAACAAATTATTCACGTGTCTTCCGATTGGCGTTATAGCAATAGGTCGTTTCCTGCCAGACATAATCTGCAAATATCACAAATTTTCTTTTGAAATAGCATTCTATTCTAATACTACAAAAGAAAAACACGATGTCTCTTTCCCCTTCATTTTGATCTCAAATAGCAATCAAGTAAGGTGAACATCCATTGCACATATCATGGGAGTTGAAAATTAGTTTGTTTCAAGCTGGGAAATTTTTTAACCCCCCCCCCCCAATAAATATCTGTCGCTACGCACCGACGAATCGATAAGGAAACAACGAATTTAAACACTAAATCCATCATTATAGCGAATTTCTGCCCGTTAACAAGTAAACAAACAAACGTGGTTTAGGATTCAATTAAACAAGATTCAATCTTATGGATTCAATAAACGATTCAAAACGCGAGCTACGCTCATAAACAAGAAATTGAAAATAATTTTTTTGAAAATTGAAAAAAAAATTATAAATAACAATTATATTGAATACATATAATTTAAAAAAAATTCCCCATTTTTAAAAATGAATCTAAATATTTTTTCGACAAAAAGCAGAAATGTGAAATAATAATTTCTTCATAACAAAAGAGAAAGATCGAATATGAATCGAAATTCCATTTAAGATATTTAATATTTTAAAACACATAATAATTAATATTTTAATATTTTAAAAAAAGATTTACTGCCTAGATTCAGATTGTTAACTGTAACCTAGGAAATACCTAAAATGACTTTGCAAGGATTAAGACTCCTCCTACATACGAAGTGACGTCAAACCTACTCACCAATCACAGTAAAAAAGCGATTTTTAAAAATATAACGAGTTTTCCAGAAAAAAGAAAAGTGTTATTCACCTCGTCTTAATTAGATATATATTATATATCAATTTAAAGAAAATCGTTAGTACCGTTTTCGAGATTTTGAAATTAGGAACTTCTTACATACCGTACCAACGTTTTCGCTTTAAAAATAGCTATTTAGATCTCAAAATATACTGCACGTAGAAATGTAAAAATTTCAGTATACGATTAGACTGCAGATATAAGACTGTTCTAGAAAAATCAGAACAATAGGACCTATATCTGCTGAGTTATTAAAAGGCGGCATTTCGCGTTTTCTTTGATGTAGAGTTAGCTGTATATATGAGTTCCGCCATCTACGAATTCTACGATACGATACTATACGATACGATTTTAGGCTTAAGGCTGCGTCACTCGGAATACTACCGTCTTCCATGGTTTGGATATTCAAACTGTATTAATACCAATTACTTTGTACTTAATCAATTTTTACTTGATTAAGTGGTAGAAGAAGGTGTTTCAGCTTGTCTCCCTTCTCTTCCCTGTCGTTTCAGTCTTGCTGCTGCTTTCATAGTAGAAGCACGTCTTCTTTGCACCAGACGAAGAAAGACTCAGATCTTTCGAAAGGCCTAGCGCATTTATTTTTTTATGGTGTTTTAAAAAGATCTTTTGTTCTTATTCATTCACACCAGTTTTAACTTATTTTACAGTAATTTAAAGTACTAGCTGACCCGCCCGGCGTTGCCCGGTCGCATAATAATGTTATCAAATGAATCTGAAATTTTTATCGCAGGTCCGTACAGAGGGGGTGGGGTAGGTTGAGACGGGGAAAAATACCAGGGCCCGACAATTCTTCAGTACCAAAGTTATGTAAAGTCACAGGTTAAGTTTTTTGACAGATTCCCAAAACAGCCGAGCACCCCATTTGGCGACTTTTCTGACAAGCGCCAAATACCCCACATACGCCAATCTAAAATGCGGCAACCTGAAAACTAACGTGATTGGTCCACTTTCCTGAATGCTTCCAGACTGTTTTTTAGTACGTCATCACCCTGGAATCATGGGAAATACAACATTTATAAATAATGATGTATTAGAAAACACAGGAAAGCAGATTTTTATGAGATTCAAAATAAAACAAATGATTTGAACATAAGTTTATTGAAAATGTGAAATTTTTAAAGTACCTTTTCAAACCAGAGTAACGATATAATGATTAAAATTTTCTTTCTCAACAACTTTCAGAAAAAAATCATGGGGTCATTTAATATTGTAAGTACGTGCCTATATTATAGTAAACATTGAACAATTCATTTCTAATTTAAAGAAGTATGAACGCTTCGCGTTCATAAAAAAATAATATATATCACTGAATACAGCAACCCAGTTCTGCAGCATCTGAAAAACGCAGGAAACTCGTTAAAGCGGCAATCAGGGAACATGTATGAACGCTTTGCGTTCATTAACCGAAAAAAACATCACTGCCACCAGCAGTTCTCGGTGTGTAGCAATCTCAAAATTCAGCAGTTCTCGCTGCCTAGCAATCTCAAAATTCAGCAGTTCTCGCTGCCTAGCAATCTCAAAATTCAGCAGTTCTCGCTGCATAGCAATAGCAAAATTCAGCAGTTCTCAATGCGTAGCAATATCAAAATTCAGCAGTTCTCAAAGCGTAGCAATATCAAAATGTACAAAACTCGTAAGGTCAGCATACATGAGAAATATACAATAAAGGGCTAATATAAAACACTATAATAAAAAATTCATAAAATTATTAACATACCTTAACAAACATCTCCTTTCTTGAAAACCAACTCTATAAAATGTTGAATTGTCATAATTTCGTAAATTTCTAGTCGTCGATAAACTTCATTTAACTTTCCAGCAAAAAAAAAAAAAAAAAAAACAGAACAAATACTCACAATTTTAAACTAAATTACACAGGTACTTTAACTTTCAAATTTTACAACTAAAAACAGCAGAAAATATTAACAATAACAAACTTTTACCTTACCGTCATTTAATTTTACAATTACAAAACGTCTTTCTTCGACACCTCGTTGTACAAAAATTACAAAATATGCAGAGTTGAGTTGTCAAAGATAGGCGTAGCCATCCAATACACAAGAAATCAAACAATTCCATTCAACCAATCAAAATTCAAGATCACACAACTGTAGGCGTGGAAAGAATTTACGAAACGAACTGGTAACTACAAAGATCCATTTATCGCCTCACCAAATTAAACGATGCCAAGTGTCTCGGCTGTATTGGGATTCAGCCAGTTTTTTTATTCTTACATGTCCCATACGTTAAACTTTTTTATTCCAAATTGATTGATGAATTCAGTTAAAATTTAATTATATTTTCAATAATTTAATTCTTATTTAAAATCTAAAATGAAAAAGCAATTACAAATATAGCATAAACTGTAGTACTGAAAGAGAAATAATACAATTGTAAGCAAATATTACTATATAGATTTTTTTTAATGTACCATTCAACAAATTTATTTTCTAATAGAATAAAGCCTGTTTATAATGGAATCCTGCAATAAACGAAAAAATAATGTTCCACCTTCAATTTAAATAACCTGCATAAAACGGAATTTAGCACTGGTCGTTTTCGGTTTCGTCTAAGCAGGTTTTATTGTATCTTACTTCTGGTGGGCCCGTAATAATGTTCATAAATGAACCTGAAATTTGTATTGCAGGTCCGTACAGTCAAATCTACACGTCCGTACATAATTACTTTAACGTCATGGCAACATTTTGTAAACTTCTCGCTGCTGTTTAATTCGCATTTCCAATACAGTGCTTTGCAGAAATTGTAGGCTTCACTCAAAGTCCCACAGTTACGGCCTGGGACTTTTAAATCAGTAATTTGCATTTCAGAAGCAACGCGTGCATGCTACGGTTATTAATCTTATTTTGGCGATCGCTTATGCTCTGTGTTTAACAGCGTTCTCGATCTAATCTATTTCGATTTGAATTCGGCTTCTTCTTCACTTTCAAACATTCGCCGAGATATTTTACGGGCATTTCAAATGATACTTTAAAGCTCCATAATTGCAGCGAAAGGAAGTGTCTACGCTGCCGGCTGGGACTGGCAGACGCTAGCGCCCAGCGAAAGGTAAATAACCCCGATCGCTCTAAATCCTGTCAAAGGACTTTTACACAATAACCAATGAGATGCGTTTATCGGGAGTTGTCATTAAACAATAACAAATAATCGCAATTTCTGTGCCACGTACGTTATCGTAACATATATATAGATTATAATTAAATTGGATTTCAATAGACCATCTAATAGATCTACTTTTTCCAAATCCGTCAAAAGCAAAGTCTACAATTTGGTTTACCTCCCCTTTTATCCTCCTTTATGTTTCAAGTTAGCTAAAGTTTTACGACATTTCAATTTTAACATTATCTTTAAACATGTCAATAAATTCAAGTTCCCCCCCCCTCCCCCCTCTAAATCTCCTGTTCCTGATCTTCCTAAATGCGAAAATTAAAATGTTCCTTTTAATGGTTGTGATTTATCTTATATTGGTCAAACTAAGAGAAATCTCGAAATTCACTTAAAAGAACACTCTCGTTATGTAATTAATGAAGAATTTTCTAAATCTCCTATTGCCAGGCACTCTTTGGATTTCGGCCATAGTTTCAATTTCCAAAATGCTAAAATTATCTTTAATGCCAATAGTATCTCTGAATTGGAATTTCTTGAAAATCTAGCTATTTATCTTAATCGTGATGTTATTGTTAATGAAAAATCTAATTCCTCAAGGCACTCTTCAGCTTGGAATTTTTTTTTTTTTTAGTACTACCATGTAATTTATTTTTGTATTAATTAATATTAATGTGTTTTTATATTTTATTCATTTATTAATTTTTTTTCATGTGTTCCCATATTTAAATATATGTGTGTAGATTTTTTCCTCTCAATTTGCTTTTTTATGTTTTGATTATACTCTTCTGTGATTAGGTGTTGTCTTCTTCTTTCCTATTGGTTGTTGATTTCTAATTTCCTATTGGCTGTTCCTTCAGCTTGTTTCCCTTCCCTTATCTCTCATTTTACTCTTGCTGCTGCTTTCATAGTAGAAGCACGTCTTCTTTGCGCCTTACGAAGAAAAATTCAGATCTTTCAAAAGGCCTAGCGCATTATATATATATATATATATATATATATATGCTGTTTTAAGAAGATCTTTTGTTCTTACATTAAAATGTTGTCAATTTACTAATACACAACAGTACATAATTAAGTATTATATCACAGGTAAGCAAAGGCAAGTAAGGGCTACAGAATTAATGGTGCGTCTTGAGCCTCTATTTGGGCTCTGAAAACGTCGCAAAAAATACAGACATATTTAAAAAATTTATTTATATGTTTATGTGAAATGCGAAAATAATGCTGTTATTGTCGTTATGTATTTGGTTCATTATATACAAATTGATTGGATATATCGTTTTGTATCACATCGACATTCTTTCTGGTTTCTTTTAGCATTTAGAATATATTGAATTTTTATAATTTTATTAAAATAATGAATGAATAATCTTTTTGTTGCCTTTTATTAAAAATATTTGGAAAAGCAATCCTTTTTTAGAAACGTTAATTTAAAAAAAATGTTTTTCATAATTGTTAGTATAAAAGAGCTTATTTTCATAAAAACAATAACAAAAAACAACAATTAAAATATAATTATTGATAACAGAAAAAACTTGAATTCTGTTTAGTAGTTTCTTTGAAAAAGGTACGAATATGTCAGCTTTTAGTACATGATCTTGCTGCAGTTGTTGCATCTTTGAAATATCTTCTTTATATGCATCTTTGTATAAACTACGGGCATGTTCTTCATGACATCCTGAATAACAAAAATAAGAATACAATTATGGAGAAAAACGTTATTCAAGGTGTATATATTTTCATAAAATTACGCCTATAGTATAAATATTTAAAATCTTCTTAATAAAACGCGAAAGAGTACTTCTGATATGCGAAAAATATTAAATACAAAGATATTTTAGTTAAACATATTCGTACAGTCAATTTGAAACTACTTTCTGAAAGATGAAAGTGCATTTGTGATATATAAGAATAAAAAAAGGAATAAAAAAAGTTTATTAATTAATGTTATTATAAAAGAAAGTATTTTGATAAAAAAACAACACCATACAACAAAATAAATAATTAATCATAACACAAAAAACTTACATTTATGCAGAAAAACGTGGTTCAACTTGTAAATACACTGGTTTCCAAAAATTAAGGAAAAATCACAAAAAAAGCGATAATTCGTTCAAAATTTAACCTATCCGTATGAAATTTGGATGCGTTGTTAACTAAAAGATGCTGATTAAAATTACAAAATGCAAATTAGTGGCGTTGCAGCCGGATTGCGTCATCTTTGCGGGGCATAAAAATGCATGCGAGAGAGTACGGATGCTGTTGTCGCTGTGTTTATGAGATCAGAAAACTGAGATAGCCAATTCATTAGTATCACCTCGAGGTATCATTTGTCCTAATAACTGCGATATAAAGCTATTGTAAGATTGGATGTAGGCCAAAGTCAGACAGAGGTGGCCAGATGGCTAAATGTGAGACCTTTTGTTGCTTAGAACCTTTCCTAACACTTTCAAACCACTGGTTCGACCTCTAGAAATTTCAGCGAAGGACAAGCAAGAGCTACGACAAGCACCGATGACCGATATTTGCGGTTATGTGTACGAAGGAAATAAAACAGCAACATCCTCTCATCTTAAATCCGTCCTTGCAGTCACTGGAAGGTTGGTATCAACGTCCACTGTGCGTAGAAAGCTTCATGAAGGTGGTCTTTGCGCGATGCGACCAGATATTTGTGTGTCGCTCACCTCATGTCTCCGGAGTGAACTTTTAAGGTGGGCACGTCAACATGTCCACTGGACGGCTGATCAATGGAGGCGTGTTCTCGTCACAAATACTTTCCAGTTTAGCCTCCAAAGCGATAGCAGGCATTGTTTGATTTGGAGTGAACAGGGAACACGCTATCATCCATCAAACATTCGTAAAAGAGATTCATATGGAGGAAGCAGTGTATGCTTTTGGGATGGTATCTCTTTGGGCGGGCATACAGACCCCCATGTCTTTCCACGGAGAACTGTGAATGCTCACGTCTATAGAGATGGCATTCTTGATGCTTATGTCCACCCTTATGCCTGTGCAATATGTAAAGATTTCCTGTTACAAGACGATAATGCTAGACAGCACAGGGTTCACATCGTAGAAGATTATCTTCAGCACCAAACAATTTAGCGCATGGAATGGTCAGCGCGATCACTGAACTTTAATCCCATTGAGCATCTTTGGAATGCTTTAGGAAGATGTGTCTCTTCTCTCAATCCCCCTCCTCAGACCCTTGCCACGCTTACAACTGCTTTACAAGAGAAATGGCTCGCACTTCCCAGCAAACTTATCGATCGCATAATTGACAGTATCACACTTCGCTGTATGTGCTGTGTTGCTTCTTGGGGTGATCATATTCCTTATTAAAGGTACTTTTCCTATGCCAAACGGAGACATTTATTTTGTTTATTTTATAATTGTATTAATTTCTGAAACACCACAATCGTCTGGTAATTTCTTTTAATGTTATTTAATACCTTACTATGTGTTGTAAATTGTGTCTCAATTTTATTAAAATCTCACTTGTAACATTTTGAGTAATCACTACTTTTGTTGTTTTTCCTTAATTTTTGGAAACCAGTGTGTTTACATATAGGGGAGAGTAGCCATATTTGGACCGCCGCTTTAATTGGACCGTTGCCATTCTGCCGTTAATTACAAGAAGAGACGCCATCTACCGCTGAAATCCTACTCATCAGAATGACGTCACTCATGATTAGCAGAAGCAACCGCCTACCACGTGCTGTTTTCAGACAATTTTAAGAAACCTAAAGTTAGCTGTTTTGATCTAATTTTTTCCTACTAAACGTAAGTGAACACTTTAAAACTAAGGTAAGTTTTTATGTTTTAATATACATATATGAATTCATCTGGTTATTGTGCATATTTTTCACGCGGATTTATTTGATTTCGTTTTTGTCTTGAGTTTTTGTCGCTAGTCTTGAGATTATCTGTTTTAAAAAATGGTGCAGTTGCCATAATTGGGCCAATTTACGTTGCTTAAATTGGACCAGGTATGCGATCATAAATTTGAAAAGTAATTAATCGATTTCGAGGACGGTACGCTTTCTGCACTATTTTTTTGCATTTTTTAATATTTTATAATGGATTACTATCTCTATGCAAGTTTTTTTGTATAACTGGATTATTTTTTTTATACAGTTTAGGCCTATATAAACATAAAAATATTTTTACATGTTTATGTAATAAATTTTGTTTCCAATTTCTTTTATCTTGTATGTATTTGTATTTATTTTCTCTGAATTCCTTATTCCTACGTCATATTTGGTTTACAGAGATGAATTCAAGCATTTCCTCCTAGAAAATATTGACGATGGCAGAATTTTTACCGTTCTGGAGGGAGGAATTACACTTTTTTGCCATTAAAACACATAAAATCTCAAACTTTCGGGGAGGGAGTGGTTATTTCAAGGCTCCCGGGAGGGGGGATGAATTCATCACTGTTTGAATATTAATGTTTGCGTTTGATTAATCGTAGCCTATTTTTCATTAGAGGATATTTTTAAACACATTTTTTATTATAATGTTGAAAATGTTGAAAAAGACCCAGACAAACAGTCTTCAAGAAAAATCACCCGTGACAGCAAAAGCTGTTCAAGATATAGGGGGGAAAAAAAGGAGAGAATAAGTTGTAAAGAAATACATGCAAGAAGGCTGCAGCTACAAATCCTCCACGAAAGTAAAAAAAAAAGAAATCTTATCTCCCTTTCTAAATTCAGTTAAATCAAATTAAATTGGGAGCCAAAAAACTGTTCTGTTAGCATCTTCGCCATATAACGTAAACCTGAAAATGAAAGAAAAACTAGAAAAAGGAAGCTAACACAGCACAAAAGCAATTGGAACATCAAGATTTATAAAATAGGCGTAATACAATTAACAAGAAAATGATGGAAGGGAAGAACAACAAACATAATGTAAAGAAAACTTCTGTTTAAAAAAAAATAGTCTAACAATTCTGAATCTAAAAAGAAAAATCTAGACAGTGATGATTGGTTTTGCCTAATTGGTAAGAAAAATAAAATAGCAGAAATGATTCAGTGTTCGAATTGCCAAATACGGTTCCAATTTGTGTGCGCTGGAAAAAAAATCAATAAACGAACTTCATGTGTAAGATTTGCATCACTCCTTACATGATATTCAAGTAACTGACAATTAGTTCCATAATTTCTATTCTTAATTACTGATAACTTTGATTTATATTTTGAAAACATTTTGATTTAAAACAATTACTCTTATTTTCAGATATTTGATTTCATTATATTTCATTGCTGTAATTTTGTTTGTTTCATTAATCGCAAACTTTGCTTTTTATAAAATTAGTTATATTCTCTAGTCATTAAAACAACCTGATATTAATTGGACCAATTTAGGAGACTGGGGTTCCAATTTAGGCGACCAGTTGCTGAATTTGCACAACTTTTGACAAATTTTTCAAATTAAAATAAAATTTAAAATTTTCAAAAAAAAATTGATCTAAAGATTTATTTAGTTAGTAAGTGACGAGATTGACTCCGTGTAAGGATATTTTGCAGCTATTTCAAAAATTAAGTGAATTACACCTGAAAATAGGTGAAGTGGTCCAAATTCGGCTACTTCCCCCAAATAATGCCTATAGTTCAAATATTTCAAATCTTCTTTACAAAACATGAAAGGGAGTATCTGATATGACAGAAACATTGAATACAAAAAAATATTTTCTTTAAACGTATTTAGTACAGTTATTTTGAAAGATAAATGTGCATTTATGAGATTCAAGAATTTAAAAAAAAATTATAAAAAAAAATTGTGCTAAAATCTCTTGAGAACCAGTGAAAATGTTTTCTGTAAGTTAAACATATGTCATTTATCTTTGCGAAACTGCATTTCTCAAAGTTTAACCTTAAGAAGTAAAGTCAGACAGAAATATATTCTGAAGTAAAGAAACGTATAAAAAAGAAAGACAAAGTCATGAATTTTAACCGCAAAGAAAGTTTCTTTGCTATAAGCAATTCCATGAAAACGCGCCTAGGAACATCGTCTCCTTTATTTCAATAAAACGATTTATTATTCTTCAATTTTATTCTTTTAAAATACTTCAGCTTTCTTATTTCAAAACTTTGATTTAAATTTCACTATATCCCTTTGGCATTCAAGTGTTAAAAGTGTGAATATAGTGTGTATAAAGTGTATAGATCATAGTTTTGTAGATTTCGATTTCATTTTATCTTGTATTTATTTTTTATAAAGTATTTGAAAGCTCTTCTTCTCATTCCATTTTCTGAATTTATTTCTACTTTTTTTTCTTTAAGGAAAAGTGTGACAGCTAAAACTATGGAGATGTTACTTACACAAAATTTCATGCAATAATAAAGATTTAAAAAACAAAATTTCATCGAAATAGATTTTTCAAGAAAATGTATGAAAATAATAAAATTTAAGATTATTTTTCTAAATCGTTAGTTTTATGGTAAACTTTCTAAGAAATAGAATTAAGAGACTCTTTTTCCATATAGTAATAATTACTTTGAACTAAATTTTATTACTTTAAATAAATACTTTAAAATACACTGAAATTAAGGTGATTTTTTAATGAAATAAATTCTGCCGTAACTATTTTTAACAAATATCGATAGAAGAATAAGCATTTGTGAATTCTTTAATAACACTTGTGTTACATTTTAAGATATGCTGTTGTGGTAACTAGCACATTTTTCTAAAAATTGGTATATAACAAATTGGATATTTCTATGAATATTGTTATGATAGCAGCTGGAAATCGCATAAATCTGCGATTACGTCTGTAAATAAATATAGAAATAGAATTAGTAGTCGAGTTGCATTCATATCGTTTAAACAATAATTATAATAAAATTAAATGTAGTAAAATTTTAAACTTCTGTTTTAATAATGTATTCTATTATATAAAGATGAATAAGTGTAACTCGTTATATTTCGTTAAAATTAATAAAACAATTATCTATTTATAAAAAATAACGAGGACTTACTCATTAAAATGCGATAAAACATCGTAATAAAAAGCACATTTTATGTTAAAAATGTTACAAACAGGCAGATGTTTTAGATATTTTAAAACTGATGATGTAGTCCTGGGATTTATTCATCAGTCTAAAAAAACAGCATAATAAACTAAAAACTGAAATCAATCAATTTAACAAAGTAAAAAATGGCTAATTTAAAATAGTGGCCATGAGCCTTTTCGTTTCATTCCCCTATTTTAATATGTTTTTGTACATGTGTTTTACTTTCTATGATTTTGAACTGATGTCGGTGAATTGGAAACTCCAGAATGGCTGCAATTTAATAACATTTTAACGGAATTCATCCTTTATGTTACTTTGTTTTAAAGCATTTTATTATAAAGTTACAAAGTTCACTCCTTTTATTTTTAATATTTTTAATAGGGATACTCGTATCTGATTTAAAAATAACACATCTAAAGCTCCTGTAATATATATATATATATATATATATATATATACTCTATATATATAAAATCATAATGAAACGAATATATGAAACGAATTTATGAAACGGATATATGAATCGACTGATTAAACAACTGATTATGTTTCAAGCGATTTCTCTTAAAATATTGAATACTTTGCAATGAAATTAACACCAAAAATAAGCATTGATCCGCAGATATCAAAACTGGTATTAGAATTTTTAAATTCGAATTAGTTTGCGAAATATTATTTTTTTTCTAATTTTATATACATTTTTCTAATGATGGCAACTCAAATTTTAATCAAACAGATATCTTTTTTCATATTTTAGAAAAGGTTGACTTGGTAACCCGGCTATTCTTGTTTATTTGATAATAAATATTTATTTACTTTTATTTCTTTCTATAAATTATATAAATTATTTTGTTCTATAATTATTAATTTTTTTTATATTTCCTTTAGAAAATAATAGAAAATAATTAAAAAATACGGTACTACATAGCTATTCCGTCGACCAAATTCGCCAAATTATATAAATAGCCAAAACACTCGCCAACTTATACAAATTGACATAACTTTTATTTTAAATAACGAAAGAACAAATAAATTAGTATAACATTAATAAATATACAAATAAAAAGTCGAAATAAAAATCACTTGATGACGTAAACGCGTGTAACTTGCTTATAGTCAAGTGAATGTGACATTTACGAACAACCGTTATTAACATTTAATCTTATAGTTTGGCGATAGATTTTTGGTCATCGGGATATCTAAGGAATACCAAAAATGCATGTGTAACTGGTATTTGAAAACGAGATTTTCACCAAAATTTCGTAAAAAAAAAAAAAAAAAAAAAAAAAAAAAAATCACGCCAAACCTGCTGTACGTATATGACATCTGGCTAAATATTACCACTTGACAAAAAAAAAAATGCTAAATGGCTAGTTGAAAAAAAGCTATTGGCGAGATTTGCATCCGGCTAGCGTAACAGTACCAAGAATTCTTTGCAACCATGGCAAATTTTATGTAGTTTTATTTGAAAAAAAAAAAAATTGATTTTTTAATCAAAATGGAAAACTTACGATCCCATATTGGCGCGATTTTTTCTGACGCCAATGTCATATACAGAACGGGCACTTAATTGGCGACAAAGTATTTTGCCTGATATGGTAAGCCGGATGTTATTGTTTATGATGTTGATGCGTTCCCCCAAATTAGTGTCGTTAAAAAATTGCGCCAATATGGGATGTATATGACATTTGTGTCAAACTTTCATATGAACGGCGAAGGGATCAGACCGTATTTGTTTATGGCAGTTGATGACTTGAACTATTATAATATAAAATGAAATGATGGCGATAGAATAACATTTGGCGACTTATCACCTGTGCCTGTCTAACATTAAAGTACCAAAATGGCACCTAGAGTATAAAACGCGAAGTGGTCCGCCTGGAACTGTTGATGACAGTCACATGACTTAGGCTATTGTTATAGAGATTGTTTTAAAATACCGGGAGACAAAGACTATGTATACTTAATTTATTTTATTTTAGCTTCTTTTCAAATGTTTAACTGATCCTCTTTAATCAAAAACGAAAACAACCATTGGATGTCTTAACAGCAACTGATTCGGCCTTAAATTTTTGCAATCAAAGGGAATTGAATGGAAACTCGTTTCCAGGGAGATCAGCACAGATTTTTTCAGCATAATTCAATCTTCTCTAATATTTTTAAAACCCAACAGATTAGCGTGTTTTTAGATTCTGCTGTGTCTGAACGCGGGTTGGCGAGCGTAGCTTGTAGGGGGCGAATCCCCCAACTATAAATAAATATATATATATACGATTTTTCCAAAATCCAAAACACTCTTTCAACGGGAATGATCAAGTAGCCAAATCCAGGGTTGGTTGGTTGAATTTATGACAGCCAATTATCTGCACGAGGGATATAGGCCCAGCAAATCCAGGGTATTATATTTTAATATTCATAGATGGATGTAAAATTACAAAATCAAGTCGACATATTTATAAGACACTTAAGATTAACAGATTTGCAGTATCAAGTAAAAGAAATTTAAACAAACTGGTAACTTTTATACTTCAGTTGCAGCTAGACGTAGAAGGAGATTTGAGAAGTAATTCAAATTGTGTTACTTTCAGGTATGGGTCCGTACTGACCCGAGCGACATCAATCTTTGTAAGGTTCAATATAAAAGTTCTAAAATAGTGCTGTCTGAAATGTTTATATTTTTCTAGTTCAATGTCCGGTCCACCCAAGCCATGATAAGTTTGTGAAAATAAAATAATACAACACCACTTTATTCCCAAAACTCAGTTTTTTTTTTTTTTTTTTTTTTTTTTTTTTTTTTTTATTATATTATATTTTATTTTTATTTTTTTAATTTTTTTAAAGTATAGAGGAAAATAATTTCCATTCATTTTTTTTTATTTATTTATTTTTTTTTTTTAACAAATACCTTCAATCAAATAAACATTTTTGTGTAATTTACATAGCGATAAGACGATCTGAACTGCATTTCCGGGATATCACATGCATGAGAAGATCATTAAATCAAATAAATATTTTATTGTAATCTACATAGCGAAAAACAACGAAACATGGTTTAAATTGTATTTCAGAGACAACACACGGACGAGCAGACTTCCATTTTTTTTATTGTTATCAAACTGGCTGTAGAATGAAACATGGTCTATACATTATCATTGAAAACAAACTATTTTTTTTTTTTTAGATAAAATCGTCTTTCATTTTTTTTATTTGTCAAAAATTGCTTTTCATGTATGCATGCAAATGTTTTTGAATTATTTACATAAAAATGTTTACTAAAAAGCTTTTTTATATAGATTGAGCATTTAAAAATTTAACAAAAACTTAATTTTTTTTATTCTTACACAAGAAGTAAATTTAAAAAATAAATAATTTTTTTAGTGGAAGATATTTCGAATAACGTCACCGTATAGTAAAAAATTAATTACTATACAAATTAATTATTATTAAATTACAAACTTTTCTGAATTTCAACATTCATATAATTTAAGAAATTTACTTAAACTATAAGAAAATTCTTATTAGAAAAATTGAAAATTAACAATTTATTTTCAGCTGAGTAAATTCGAATACATTTATTTAATGTTTAATTTGAAATAAAAAATTATTTTGTTAATCCATGTTTGCATTACATTTCATTTTACAAAAATATATTACGCAAACGGATCTTATCAAATTTAAAATATTTTCATTTTATCTATTCATGTATAAACATCATAGCATCTAAATTTTACTAAAATTTACATCTTTAAAAAGTACTTTATGTAAAAGAAAAAGTATAAGCAAAAGATAACGATTTTTTGAAATACCGCAAAAAAATGTAATGTAAACGCTTTTAAAAATTAGGAAGAGGTTTCCAAGAAACAAAATTAAAAAAGTCGTAAAGTTTATTAAGAATTGTATAGCAATCCTCGTACACTACATATAAATTAATAAGAAAAATATCTGATTACGCTGTTTTAGGTTTTTACAATTTTTCTATTCCTTGCGTTTTACTTTTCCGATGAAAAATACTCAACCATAATTTGCTTGAAGTTTTTATCATGTTAGACTTTAAAATTAAGTAAATTTTATAAGAAATAAACGGTCAGAGCGCGTATTAATCGCTCAGAGAAAGTTCCGTACAATAATATATGAATTAGTTAGTGTATTATTAAAAAAATACCGTTGCTAAAAGAATAATAAGACTTTGTAAAAACTATGCAACGTAGGGTTGGGTATTGCTATATAGTATACAGCGTGCAAAGGAAAGTCCCTTTAACCTGAAAATACTTGCGAACGAAAAGAGCTACAACTATAGAAGTGAGGTAACGGTACGGTAAAGCGACTAGGCCTGACCTAATGCAAACGACAGCAGCACCCGTGGCGAAATTTGGAAGATAGCCATTGCAAATTGAAAACCAAAAGAGAGATACCAAATTTTCCAAATAGAAAGTTCTAGAGCATCAATTAATTAGTACTAAACGACATTTGGTTCACACGGATAAGATAAATCGTCGCATGCATACCCAAAAATGTCCGAAATCGATGCACGACGATTCTACTTTGCCTATTCACATTCCGGAAACGTACCAGTGCACAGTTGCAAATTGTGACGTTGTACTGAGCTGTAATGTCTGTAACGATTTAATTTCCAATGCATTTAAAATATTAGAATAATACTTTCAGGGCCAGAAGAATTATGTTCGTAAATTGATGAAATGATTGGCAACACCAGTATATTCAAACGAATTTCTCAGAACACAAAAACCCGCTAATTTGCACTTTCATTACAAAAGCAAACTTTTATTAAAATATTCTTGGTGCCATTTGTCAGTTTTGGAATTAAAATTAGGTGGCTAGGCCGTCTAGCCACCACCCTTGAAAGGGTTAAATCTATGTTGTCGTATTGAAGAGGCTCGCAATAGACGTTCCATGCTGAGAAATGTGCATGCAGAATTACTCTCATGAATACAAACGTGTATCGTGAGCAATGGCGAACTATTCGAACGTACTAAATATTAACTTTTTATCACTGTGAAGCAGTTTGTATTTTTCTTTGCGTGTGTGATATTATCCAAATGTATTGAGATAAGTACGTATTTACAGCATAAATTGTGCGTATATCTTTATACTTCTGAATATTCCATTCAAACGTTTACAGAAAATGGAGTGCATCGATTTCTTACATTTTTGGGTAAATAGACGAAAATTTTTCTTTTCCACTTAAACCAAACGTCGTATTCTATTAATTAATTGATGCTCTAAAATTTTCTAACTGGAAATTTTGCTCTATCTCTTTTCGTTTTCGATTTTCAGTGCCTATCTTCCAAATTTCGCACCTAGGAGGCACTGTTGTTGTTTTCATTAAATCGGGCGTAGTCGCTTTACTATACCGTTCCCTCACTTGCATAGCTGTAGCTCTCTCCATTCACAAGTATTTTCAGGTTAAAGGGACTTTCCTTTCCACTCTGTGTACTAGAAAAGTATAAATGGATATACCATGAAAATTCAAAGATATAAGGAACCTAAATAATAGCAAATATAGCTATGCTGTATATTTTTTATTCCATATAGGTTTTTAGTTAACCTTTAAAGACACAGTAGTTGTATTGAGAGAGCCACTCAATCGAAACTAGTCGCGAATCCCATAGTATTTATGTGATTAAATGTCATTAAATTAGTCTGTTTTTAACAATTTGACGTTTATTGCTTTTATACTGCTACTGGGCATTGCATTACATAAATATATCCTTAAAATTTGTTATCTAGGCTTTAAAAGCCGATGGAGCACAGAGTACGCCGTCCCTGTCATTGTGTATGTCCAAACTGTCCGTGTCTTTAACTGTTAATATCTCGGTTAATTACCGACGACATTTTCCAAAATTTATGATCAACAATGCTTTTATACTTCTGCTGCGATAGGTACAGCGATGCTCAACAATTTTTCTGAATGCCCGTAAATCGAATTTTGTGTGTAACAGAAAAATGCGATTCTCTCAAAAACTATGCGACCTATGGTGATCGCTATATTTTTCCGGCAAGGTTTAAATTAACGTATACTACCTCTAATTTTTTTCTGAATTTTAGTTTCAATAGATTCGGAATTATATTGGGGTGGGGGCATATTTTTGCACTACCTTTTCCACCGTAACTTTGAAAATATAATACCTACAATTAAATGAAATATATTTTTGATTTCAGCGTTACGGAAGATTTCACACGATACCCCATACGATATACAAAGAAAATATTTTTTTTTCAAGTAACTTAATTAGGCCCTTTACATTTTTCCTAGATATATTTATGAATATTTATTAATCTGTAAATATGTCGATCAAAAGTCTTTATTACTTCCCCCAATTTGAACTTTCCACGTTGCATAGTTTGCGAGTAAAAGGGCTGTGACAGACATACATACATACAGACAGACAGACACAGGAGGGATCTTATAATGGCTCCGTTTTTACTTTTTAAGTAGGGAACCCTAAAAATAACAATATAATAAAATAGAAATTAAAATACTGAAATAATTATGTTGCAAAATAGAAATTACTGTTTTTGTAGAATTAAAAATATAGTATTATGCTATTCTTCAGTGTCATGGACATAAATCTATTATTTATCTGTAAGTCATTAAAAAACATTTTTGAGAAGATAACCAGCAGACCATTTCTTTGTTGTAATATTACATTTAAGTGTAAATTTCTGATTTTTTCAAATTTAAGTTTACTTGTAATTCATTTTAAGGATATGTTGAAACATTTGTTCAGGCTCACGGTCTTCACTTAATCCGATGGAGAGAAAACTTCATTAGGTATGGTGCATGAATTAAGGCACTGACTCCATAATCTATATTAACTGTGACTGAAGCGAACAATAAAATTTCAATGCGCAAGTATGTGTAATAGTAGTATATAGTACAAAGAAAATGACATATGTTTAGTTGAGTTGAGTGCAGGCTACCTCTTGTAAGAATGAAAATTTGCCAAAAAAATATTCTCATTTTTTAAAAACATTATGCAGATATTGATAGGATTTTATGTTTTTTCATCATTCTGTATTACAATCCAACTAAAAATATGTGTAATTATTCAAAATTGTACATATTTTTAAAAAAAGTGCTCCAAATGTAGGCAGATACCTTAACAATCCCTATGTAGTCTTGAGGATTAATGATGGTTTATTTGGACTTCAAGACAAAAATTGTTTCGGACGAAGTACAGGAATGAACAAAAATAGGTAACGGCAGAATGATTTATTTTACAGTTAGAGGGGTATTTTGGAAAAAAGCTAATAAGGTTGTGTTGTTTTGGATATAAAGACAAATGAAACTGATCGAGGAAGTTAGCAGTGAAAGTCAATAAGACATAACGACTTTTTTGCAGTAACTGGGTGGTGGACATGACGAAATGTGGAACTGTTGGCGCAGTGGTGGCAACGAGATCTTGAAATGCACCTACTTTCTAACTTATTTTTTATGTCGAATATAACAACATTTTACTTTTTGACTTCTGAAATATGTGAATATGGCTAAAGCGTTTATCAGTTTACAAAAACAGAAAAAAATTTGGACATAACGATTTTTTGGAATTGGGCGAATGATAGGAAATATTTTTTTTTTTCAAATATGCAATAATATATATATATATGTATATTTTTGCATCACTAAGATGAATAAAATATCACACGTTTATACATGTATATACATACATATGGGAAATATATACAATTAAACAAAAACATAATTTGAAGAACAAATTAAAAAAAACAAAATTTATTTCCTACATTGTTTAAGCCCGAGACGGGAAAGATATTAAATTATTTCATTCAATTAGTTCTACATTTACTGTTAAATTTTTGTAACAAATTAGTTAAGCCAATTGAAGATTAAAAAATAAAAATAAAATTCATACAATATGATAATTAAAACACCCTAAAAAATTAGATTCCGTTCAAATGAAATCGAAATAAATCTTTGACTTCTTCCATTTTTAATTGAAAATATTTGTATTGCAGATTTTGTATTATGTTTATGACAATTGTGCATAAAATGATAAGATGCATGGAAAATGCAAAACTTAAAAAAAAGTCAAAGTTTTATTTCGATTTCATTTGAACGGAATCTATTTTTTAGGGTGTTTTAAGTATCATATTGTATGAATTTTATTTTTATTTTCAAATCTTCAATTGGCTTAACTAATTTGTTACAAAAATTTAACATTAATTGTAGAACGAATTGAATTAAATATCTTAATATCTTTCCCTTCGCGGGCTTAAACAATGTAGGAAATAAATTTCGTTTTTATAATTTGTTCTTCAAATTATGTTTTTTTTTAATATGTCAAGTTTTTTAATGACTAATGCACTCAGACGAACGCATTTCAAAATTAATAGAGAGTATCACCATCGGGCTTTGATGTATGCGCTATTGCACCACAATGTGGGATACAGTTTACCAATGTGTAATTCAAAATGTTTCACCACTGTAGTAATGCAGCTTGCTGTAGATTGGACAAAAACTTCTAATCTGAACGTAAAAAATCTATAATCAAAACATAAAAAGTTAACTTCACTTAAATTTAGATACCCTATTTCCCACTCAGGAACGCTATGAATGTAAATGTAAATTGTGCTGAATCCTTACTGCTAATATTTAACAATATTATAGCTGTGATACAATAAAAAATAAAAGTTTTACTTAAATTTTTAAACCTTATTCTCTCCCAAGGGGTGATGTAAACTCATCAGAAAATTATTACCTAAGTTTAACTTGAGGTATAACTAGTTCTCATCTCGGAAATAAAATACATTTTAAAATTTAAGTTAATTCCTCACTAAGTTCGCAACCTGCGTAAAAATAGCTATCCATTTGAAACTTTTTACTAAAGCATAAACTTGACCAAAGCAAAAACTTATTCTGAAAATATCCTTTTTATTGCCACTATGACGCCATATTCTCCTTTTTAATTCTTGAAAAAAAAAAGTAGTTCAATTTAATGTTTCATGTGGAAACGTTTCAATTAAAAAGAAATAAATTATCATTACGGCTTTTGAAATTTTTGCAACAATGAAGTAAAAATGTTACATTTTCTATAAAAAATGTCCGTTGATTTTCAATGAAAAAAGCGAAAATTGGAATTATTAAGAAAAATATTTGAATAATCTAAAAACAATTTGGTCCATGTTTCTCTCTGAGTTATAATTCAGCCATATGCATAGGTGTTTTACCATTCGTTTTGACCCTGACATCAGGCAAACGTTTTTACACTTTAAATTTACTATATCATTAGAATTAATAAGGAATAAAAAATGAGTGGCATCAGGGACAAAAAGGTGGGAAGAAAAAATTAAAAAGTTATGATCTCCATAGGCTTTTCCATGTTAAATTAACATTGAGAAGTGACACTGGAAATAAATAAGTATTGCGCTGCCGCGCAATACTTAAATAAATGAATGTTTATTTTTATAAAATATAATTTTTATTCCTTATGACTTGGAAAGTTTTCAGTATAAGTGAAATTTATTCTAAATAAGAATGAAGTAATAAAAAATATATCTGTGAGTATTAGCCCATTTATAAAATTGATATAGAGAAATAATTAGAAAAATCGATGTTTAAGTAAATGATATGAATGAAGAAAGAGACTAAAAAGTTTTTGATAGATGACGTTAAAGTTTCACGTTATATGTAATCTATAGGACAAAATAAATTTCTAAATATTATAATATCTTATGGAAAGCAATACTCAGTCAATGTCATTTTTGAGTTGATCGAAATATTAATTTAAAGAACGTGGAAATTTATTGTTCAGCGTACCATAAAAGATAAAAATAAGCGGTCACATACAGCGTGTGCAAAGATAGTATGAAAGATTGATTTAAATAACGATTTACGAAGGATTCGTGGTATAAACAATCGTTATTACTTTTCTTTCATAAAGAATCCTATATGATTTGACGTATATCAGATGATAATGTTATGTTTATGATACGTGGAGCGCCATACTGTTTACTGTTTTGAAGAAATGCAAATTATATTAATTATCTATATGCATACGGCTTTTGTTTAGTTTTATAATACTTAAAACCTATAACGAAAAAAATATGTTTTTAAGTTTATTAATAGAAAATGGAAACAATGTAAAATCTAACGGATTATAATAAACTATTTTCTTTTACATACACGGCAGCCATTTCTACTAAATTTATTGATAAAATAAATTTATTGTATGCACATCATGCATTAAGAAACGTGAAGCACGTTTAAAATATTATATTAATTAAGGTTGAACTATTTTTAAAATTTAATTTGTCACTGCGCACATTTTTCAAAAATCGTAAAATCCTTGCCAAAAGTCAAAAAATGGAACTTGATATTTATTGTTTAAGAAACTTGAAAACATATTTTAATCGCCCTCTAAAGAACGTGTACACTGTAAAAAAATCCGACGAATTTTCCTGTAGGAATCGGAAAAATAGTTGCCCTTATCGTACTGGAAAATTTTCCGACTCAGCTCGGAATAAAAGGAAAAAGGAAACAAATATCCGTAAAAAAAAGGAAATAGTCAATAAAACAGTATTTTATGGATTTTATTCCGAGCTGGGTCAGAAATTTTTCCTGTAAGATAAGGGCAACTATTTTTCCGATTCCGACAGGAAAACTGGTCGTTTTTTTTTTTTTACAGTGTAGAATAGGAAGGATAGGCCACTGCCAGCTGTCTTCTGCGGCATTTTCTTAAATAACTTCCGCTTTATTCTCTTCTCCTATGTTAAATATTATAAAATTGTATTTCATAGTGACATAAAATATTATTACATTTAAATCATCTCATTATTATGAATTGTTCTTCTACGTATAAGTGCATTAAATATTACCGCGAATTGTTACGAAAAAATTATCAATTCTAGATTTCGAAACTTAACTATGTTTTATTTGTAATAAATACGATGTTTTACAACAAAATGCAAACAACAATTGTGAAGAAAAACAAAGTTAACATTAAGCATCCTACTATTGTTTATCTATTTATTACCCGACTGCCAAGAAGGGGGTATGTGTTTCACGCGTATCTGGGTATGTGGATTTCTTTATACCCTCGAAACATCTTAACAGCTGGATGGAATTTAATTATAGAGGTCTCTATCGATTCACATTAACCGTCCGATGGTTTTAGGCTAGGTTTTGTTTTTATAAATTCAAAATGGGCGTCGTAAAATACAAAATGGCGGTAGAGACGGAAAAAATTACGCATCATATTGAATGGCATATTGTTGGATAGGTCTTTCAAAATGAAGACGATGTTTCATTGACTATTTTACAGTCAGAAGCTGCATTTAAATATTACGCAACCCGGAAGTTGTGTAGCTAGGATCTCTAGCTTTACTGCAACTCTAACCTTATCTATAGCCCCCATCAAAACAATGTTTATAGATAGAAACTAACATGTAAACCCAACTTAAAAGTCATCAATACATGTAAATAAAAAAATAGGTAAGTGATATTAAAAAATATTTTCACATTGATGAGAAATAATTAATTATATCGCTTTTTACGCAGTCGAGTTTTTTTATTTTTTTAAATTTAATTTTAAGTAAATAAATCTGTTATCGCTTGTTGTTAATAAGTATTAATCCTAAAAATCTGACACTTTTTTTGCTATAACATGTTTTAAATTTAAGGTATAAAATCAAAACTTCTTTTTTTTTTTTTTTTTTTTTTTTTTGCCTTCATTTAGATGTTTAAGCAGAAAATCTTTTTACATATAAAATAAATTATGCGAGTAGACCTGGGAATAGTAATAGACCTGAGTAGAAATAGGAAATTTAGAAGGAGAAATATTTTTAAGCACAACTTTTCTAGACCAACCAGATCTATTTCTTATTTGAACAGTACCAAATTTGTTTGTCGTGTGTACGGAGTGAATCTTTTGAGTACCTTTAACAGTTTTCGCTGGCTGTCTTTTCTATACTTTGAATACTGTCAATTTCTGTTTTTTTTTTTTTTTTTTTTTTTTTTTTTTTTTTACCAAAGTTACAGCACGAAGTGGCTTAAACTTTTTATTTGCCTTGCATTTTGGTAGGGGAGCAAGGGGGAAGAATGGATTTTTAAGGAGATGGGATTCTTCTTAAACCTTGAATTTAAAAAAAAAAGAATTCAAGTACAATAATTTAACAAAAAAATATTTATTTTATTTTTTAAGATGTATGTTAGAACAATGGACTCTGTTATAATATATTTATTGATGTATTTAGAAAATTAAAATGATTAATGTTTAGATTGTTCCACGATTTGGACATTGTTATTAAATAATTTTTTGGGGTACTTTTGCTACAAAGAAAACTTTGCAAAATGCATAAAAACACGTAAGATCACTGAAGAATCACTTTTGAAATAAAAAAAGAAGTTTGCTATTAATTTTAAACCATACTTTTAAATAAGCATGTCTGAAATTTCGTAAGGATCGCAGCGGTCGCCCTATTGTGTCTATCGTTACACACATTAGTTGAGCATGCTTCAAGTCAAGTTATATTATTGCACTCACTAAATACACTTTATTTATACAAAACAAGGTAATTATTTATGATGAAACATTATAATAAAAATCATTTTATACGTTTCAGGACACCAAATCATCTTTAAAAATAAATTTACTGAAAATAAAATCGGCGTTTCCATCGTTACACGATTCGGACATTCCACTTTCTTATTTTAGAAAAGTGAATTTATTGCAAAAAATCTTATAAAAACACATACAAATAACTTAAATTTTTTAAAAATAATTTTAAAGTTACATAAAAGAGTTTAAAGTACTTACTTGATGTATTTTTCGTGGAAATGATAGCTTTGTCGCGTACGTTACTTTCGGACATAACAAAATACAAAAAAAAAAAAAAATTCTTTATAGAAAAGTTCTTCTATCTTCAAAAAAGCAATAAATCAGCCTGCCATCTCTTAACGAAATTATCAAAAAATCATCCGTTTCCTTTATGCATTCGTTGTTTACCATTAGAACCACCTGGAAGCAAGTTAAAACTCTTTTTCTTGGTGGTACATTGGAGCAGTTAACGTTATGAATGTCCGAAATTGGCATCTTTAGCATAAAATAATAAAATTTTAAGTTATTTATTCAAAGATTTTACAATAAATTATGTCATTTTCTGTCTCTGAATAGAATTAAAAACTCAGTGTAAAAAAAAAAAAAAAAAAAAAAAAAAAAAAAAAAAAATTAAAGTCAATGATAATTAAAGTTATGTTTGAAAGGCTTAAAGTTATATGACGTGTGTCCAGTGCCCACCTTTTGAAAATCGCCCAGATATTCTTTCTGCAGACTGTCCTTGACTAAGATGTCTCTACATAACAGAATACTAAAAATACAAATTTTAGGATGAGTTGAGGTAAGAATCAGCTATTAATAGGGTTTCAAAAATATCATTAAATGTGCACACACATTTGACTGATTTAAACGGATAAATGTATTGAAATCAATAATTTAATATTTATAAAGAAATGTGTAAGCATAATAGATTCATTACTTTTGCATCTGTTGATAATACTGACACATACTTTTGTAAAATTAATACAATTCACTCCATTTTGACACAATGAACTAAAAGCGCCATCTTTATTATATAAAATCTGTTTTTTTTTTTTTTTCAGAAAATTAAAATTTTGTCTTATCAAAATATGCGAAAATTTGTTGAACTTACATGCACTTTCAACAAAATACGTTTATACATATATATGTAAAACATGTAGAAGGGTTCTAAAACACGTAGCTGTGACGAAACCTTTCATTTTGCCGATTTCTAATTAGATGGTTATATTAAAGTCTGGATAATACCAATCTACGTATCATGTAAGCATAGGATCTCATTTACCCCTTTTCTTATTGTGAAACCATTCGAGGTAAACTACATTGTTACTTCACCAAAAGTAGTTTCGCTTCTAGTTAAAAAAAATCCAAAAGAAACAGATATATATATTTCAATATTTCAATATTCACATTCTGAAATTCAAGAGTTACTATATCGTACATGTTTACATTCGTCATAAACAACTTTTTTCATTCCAAGGTGTATTCTTCAAAAAGTGTAACGACTTAGCTATGGGACTCCTGCCGCCAATCCTTGCAGGCATCTATATACTTTATTTTTAAATAACCATTTAATAAATTCTGATTGCCATTCTGTACTTGCTATGTTGGTGACACATTTACCTTAATTTACACCTATGTGTACAATATTGATAACATCCTCAAACTGTATGAATTCGATCTATAGCAATAATCATTTAACTTTTAAAACAGAACATAATGCCTCACTTCCTTTTATCGATACATTTGGCACTTGTACTGAAATCCCCTTCTCCGCATCCATCTATTACAAAATATTCGCTATTACTCTATCACCCCATGCTCACTCGAGTTAATATCCGTGCTCAAAAATGACCACTTATTACCTTTATAAATTGTGCCATGCACCTTTGCTCTCATTTCCATTAACTTAATTTTTATATTGAATATCTTAAAGCCATTGTTATCGAAAAGTGTTACAACCCTTCCATTATTGATACTACTTTATTTAAGCGCCCTCGTTAATCAGGCTCACCTCAGTCTTTTCTCTTTACAGTATTAGCTCTGTCGTACTTTACTTTGACCACTTATTACCTTTATAAATTGTGCCATGTATCTTTGCCCTGATTTCTACGCACTTAATTTTGATATTGAATATCTTAAAGCCATTGTTATTTAAAGGTGTTACAACCCTTCCATTATTAATACTACTTTATTTAAGCCTCCTCGTGCATCAGGTTCACTCCTGTCTTGTTGTCTTTGCAATATTAGCTCTGTCGTACTTTACTTTGACCGCTTATTTCCTTTTTAAATTGTGCCATGCATCTTTACTCTGATTTCCACTCACTTAATTTTGATATTGAATATCTTAAAGCCATTGTTATTGAAAGGTGTTACAACCCTTCCATTATTGATGCTACTTTATTTAAGCGTCCTCGTTAATCAGGTTCACCTCAGTCTTGATCTCTTTACAATATTAGCTCTTTCGTACTTTACTTTCCGAAAACCAACTTTACTAGTGCTAAAATTTTCAGGCAACATTATTTCAAAATAATTTTCACGTTTTAAATTAATATTGTAATTAAACGTATTCTCTCTAAAATGAAAGATCGAATTAAAAATTCCTTGTATCATTAATGAGGTATCTATAGCATAAATTGTCAATGCGGTCTTTCCTATATTCGACAAGCCAAACGTGGTTTAAAATTTCGAGTTAAAGAACACAAGCAATATATTCAAAAATAAGAAACTATGAAATCTACAACTGCAAAACATCACTTGGAGAAAACCACACCATAGACTTTAATAAAGTTAATATTATGTCTAAACCAACTTCAATAGAAGGACTTAAATTTATTGAAGCAATCCGCATTCATAAAAATCATAAAAATATTTTTAATTATGACTTTGCTAGTCCTCAATTATCAAATCCTTCAAAAAATATTATGATAACATTTTTTTAAATATCTCTTATATGTATCATAGTTTTTTTTTTTTTTTAATATAGCAAATATAACTTTCCAGATCTCTAATTCAAATATGCATTTTGTATTAATCTGTATGGCGATAAGGTGAATAATAAATTTTATAATAGCATAGATTAGAAATACTTTTTCTAAAAATGCATTATTTACAGATTTTGGTACGCTTTCACAAAATTAGTTTTTTGTTTATGCATTAAGGTTATTTAAAAGAGTATGAACGCATACACGTATTGAAAAGCTTTTATAACATCTATTGCATGTTTAGAAATATAATAAATGTAGTAAATTTATTTCCTTGCAGAAAATTTAAATTAAAAGGTAAATTATATTTTTATGTGAAAGGCCAAAGTTTCAGTTTTGCTATATAAAGAAAATTGCCAAATTAAAAAACCAAGGCAAATATAAATCTTTCAGTACGTAAAGAAAATAATTAGGGAAATTATAAAGGAATGGAGATTGCATAATGTGAATATCAAAAAAAGGCAAATTGCCTTAAACTAAATTTTTATAATTTTGAATAAATTTTAAAACGGTGAAAAATGTTTATTTTTACCATACATAGTATTCAATTAAAAGGTAGGATGGTATGAAAACATTTTTTATTAAATTTTCTTTTACTGAAAAATAGTATGTAAAAGGAACGGAAAATACCATTCAGTTTCATAGAAAAAAAAATCTATGGGAAAATTCAAAGGCATAAGCATGAATAAAATCTTTTAAAATTACTCTAATGAGAAATAAAAAGAATCAATCGACGAGAAAACGATTAGTAAAAGATAGGAAAGAAATATTACATAAAGAATTTTAAAAAGAACAAAAACGCTGTTTGAAAATGAAGTCGAAAAATTAAACTAAAAGCCTTTCCATAACTTTCAGAAAAATACATTGAAACGCTACGTGTTCATAAAATATAAGTTAAGGAGAAAATAATTCACTGTGTTCTTTAAGAGTTTCGAAATTTTTAATTTTTTAACTTTAAATATTCGAAAGAAATTTTTGCTGTTATTAATTGCTTAGATAATAAGAAGTTAAATATTTAATGGGGGCTCATTTTGTATTCATCTAAAATAAAATAGGAGCATAATATATATATATATATATATATATATATATATATATATATATTGAAAAATCCAAATTCATATAATTTAGTACAAGAAAAAAACATCTAACAAACTGTAACTAAAACAATAATTAACAAAACCAAGAGTAACTAAGAAAAAAACCAAACATGAGGACAAGTGGCCAAGGCTTATGACTTGTACTTCGGGGTTAAACATGTTTTACGTGCACAACATTCCCCCTCACTTGCCAAGACCAAACAAATAGAGATTGGAAAAAATGAAAACCACAAACTAATTCAAAAGCCGTCAAATGAAGTCCGTGATTATCCTTACCGCTAAGCTATTTTCGATAGGAATCACGTATCGATAAATCACAATCATCGAACAATTCCAATGTTTTATTTCGATAGCTTTTTTTCCTGATAAAATTGAAAGTTAAATCATTCAGAAAATGTATTGGGTAATTTTGTTTACTGGCGTTTATGTAAAGGTTAAAAATTTCACCAACCAATTTATCAACATTTGAGCACAAATTTGCAATACGATTTAAACCATTTAAATATATATTTCTAAAAATTGAAACATGCACGTTACTATTAAAATTTAATATTTTTATTGTATCAAAATCAAAATAATTTCTTTTATCATAAATACTATATACTAAAATTCCGTTTGTAATCTCCAAATTAACATGCAAGTAGTTGACACTGCCCCGATCATCCGAAGCACTCTTTAAATTCAAAGTGTCTGGATAACATTTAAATTGATGAATTTCTTTATTATTATTCAGCTCAACCACCAAAACATCATCTATATATCTGTATATCTTTAAGTCTTTTTCCAACAATAAACCGGCTTCATATGTAAACAGATAAATATCTGCAAGGATGGAGCTACAACTTCCTCCCATTGGAATACCTCTTACTTGTTTATATATTTGTTTCCCTTCAAACAGGTAATTTTCGTAAACAACAAATTGAAATAAATCCGTGAATATTTCAATACTGATATCCTTCTCTTTAGATTTCTTGAAAAAATCCATAACTCTGTACTTCAAATCATCTAAATTTATGCTATTATACAAATGCTATTATACAAATTTAATATATATATATATATATATATATATATATATATATATATATATTAAATAATGAGGAGGAATTCAAATATACTGAGTGTTTTCTTCACTTCATTTCTAAACAAATAATTGTTGAATCGAGTTATCTACAGTAATAAAAGTGAAGTCTGAAGATAGAAAAATAAATATGCGCCTACGATGGTATATATAGCTTTGCGCCCTAATGATTAATTCGGGAATTAGGGGTATTATCCGCGCATCTGTAAGTGTTAGGACTAAAAGTTCAAATAAAATGTTGTAGAGCGCTGCGGATAAACTCAGGTGTCTCATAAAGGTAAGTTTATCATAGCCTGACATTCAAGTTCTGTATATTCAGTCACAAACTTTAAGACGTAGAAAAATATATGCCGATGCTTATAAGGACGTATAGTTTAATTTAATAAGAATATCAATTTACGTATTCTCAGTTTGTCCACAGTTGCAATCAGTCCGTAATCCAATCAGTATGTCTCCCTATAACAGGTATATTACTTTTTATGACTTTTTTTTTTTTTTTTTTTTTTTTTTTTTTTTTTTTTTTACCTTTTTTCTAAATACACGAAGAAAGTATTGGGTAAGTTAAAATTTTCGACTTTGTTTTTTTTTAATGTATTTACATGTTTTGTGTTTTGTAATGTCCTGAACACAATTTGACTGTTTAGAAAATGGAAGTCTATATGTCTGTTAGTCTATGAAGGCAAAAATTTGCCATTTTTTTCTTAAGAACGAATGGCCAAACATTAATCAAACTTCAAATCCAGTTAGATCGTAACATACATTTTTGCTTGCTAGGTTTGGGAATATTTAGCCCAACAAGGTGACGCTAATATGCTGTATTTTTCCCGATGTTTGCGATAGCTATATCCTTCTTTCTATCCGATGACCAGGCCCCTACCTGCCGGGTCTCCCCAGCTGAACAGGTTTCATACCTGGTATCGTGGCGATGATCGCCTAATCGCCGTGTAGCGGCAATAAATCGAACGATGTCCTAGATCTTCACGGCCTAGATCTGACTAGGGCCTAGTTCCTATCGACAGTGCCTACTACTTAGCTGTGAACTTAGTTAAAACGGTTACTTAACATTTTGATCTTGTTGTTTTGTACCTGCGATTTGCTCAAGTTGGCCTCATAATTTAGAACCTTGATCAGGTGACGAGACCTTCTCTGGCAAGGCACCTCCAGAGGCATAATTCACAGGTAACTTGGAGGACTTTGCACCTGCGACGGATTTTACATGCACCAGGCGCCATTAGCGTACATGGCGGACATCGGCTGACTCCAAACCGATGACCAGACTCCTAGCTGCAATATTTCCCTAGTCGAACGAGTATATCTGTCTGGCATCGGGTAGGTTGCCCGTTTGGTCGCCGCTTGGCGTCCATCCAGTAGACCAATGCCCCGGGCGACCTAATTGTAGAGCCTGTAATTTGCTGGTTCTCTGTTGTACCGCTTGCTTAACTAATTGACTTTATTGATTTGGCTCCTGCACATTACACACACATATCCAGCTTGGGGAGTAGGGGAATCTGAATTTTAGACGCCTAATCGGTGGTGGGTACTTGTCATGGAAAGTGGTTAATGAACCAATTTAGAGGAAGGGAAAAGGAAAACAATAGGTGCCGCTGAAAGACAAGTATCACCATAGGAAATTTTGGGCCGAAGACTCCGCCTTTCTACCGCACCCCAATGGGTAAAGATTGGCTCCGTAAGCTGTCCCATAGGAGCGGGTTCGGTAGCTCGTGCAGGCCGCAGCCTATATGCACCTAATAAAAAGGCAGCAGTAAAAAAAAAAAAAAAAAAAAAAAAAAAAAAAAAAAAAAAACCCTGAAATAGAAGGGAGTTAGTTGGACATGTTTATTACACTTTTAGCTTTAGAATTAGTTTTAATACTTATATAAATTATAATTATCCTATTCACGAGGCCAGAGGTATCTAAGTGTAAAGGTCGCGATTTTATCTAAATTAATAGTAATTGGTTAAGAGTACTAACAGACATTAACTTAATTTGATGAGTACAAGAGGTAATGCACAGAATTTCATAAGCCTTCTGACATAAATAAATTGAAGTTCATATAAATAAATGCTTCTTAACTTATAAAATTACTCACTCTACACGAGGTGCTGCTATCCTTGGGAAAAGATTCCTAATCGATGATACATAATCAATCCATGTAATTTAGAGAGCGTACTTTTTAGTATCATTAACTCCAATCTTGTAATTCTAATACACTTTAACTACATCGTTGCCGGAGACCCACATTTTTCGCAGCAACGTTAGGCTGTGGACACGATTACGAAATATTAGTCCTATGACTTTTGCGATTAATATAATACTTATATAGTAGTACACCGCGTTTATTTATATACATTTCAGTATATTTCAAGACGTACAACATCATTAAAATGAATTACAAAGGATTTTCCTCATAGACCGTAATGTAACGGAATTACTTTGAGTGCCTCATTAAACGACCTAAAATTGTCGCTCACTTCATTTTTAATATCCAACATGGCATGGTAAACGCCATCCATCACATTCTACAGGGTGATTATAGTTAAAGTTGAAATTTCAAAACAAAAACTATAATAAAAGGACTACTGGCCAGAATGTCCTGAAATTTGATGTGGATATACGCGAATTGTAGCAATTGCAAATGCTATTGCATAAGGAAAAATAGTTTGAAATTTTAGAAACAGATGGCATTATACTGCTCATAGCGCAAAATATAGGTTCAGATACCAGTGACAACGGAATCCCAACGCGACGATTATTACGCGAGTTCCAGATTAAACCAACTGTTCCATTCAATGTGCATGTCTCTATCGGTTATTTACTGAAAAAATAACTTCCAATTAATTCAGAAGTTCTGGCCATCTTAGTGAAAAGGCCATGCACAACGACGATACCACATCGGATAGAGAAAATCCGTGTTTAATTTTCCTGAGACAAAGAACTGCAGAATAAGAACCAATGGAGTCGATTTTAATTGTCACGAAACTTGCTCAAGGAATGTTGAACATTCTATCCACTGATTTCTGTCAGAAGTTGAAACCGAGAAAGAGCAACAAGCCGGAGTGTACCAGAAGTGACATTGTGACTGTGTTCTACTACGCGTGTCTTCAATTTAGCTAATTCGGCAATCGATCAACTAAATACATTATTTTTCAGATAAACTCACTGCCAAGAATCACACGGATAAATTTAATGTTGTCAGCCTTAAGATCAGGATTAAGATCAGGACGACTGATAACTATGTAATTTCCAAAATGCATTTTGAGCAGCTACTTCACTCAATTTGCAATGTGTGGAGGAGGCCATCTTGCGTAAAAATTATGAGACCCATACATGCACACTGTTGAAGTGTTGGTGTGATAAACAAGATTTCAAATTAGATAAAAATATCATAAATCTTCAACTTACCCTTCCTGTCAGGTAAGTTCCGGCTTGCTTCTTGAGTTCGGACTGCCGAATTCTGATTTAACTTAATTATACTTAATAATTCACTCGACTGAAATACGTACATTGCTCGTTAATCTTCAATACTTACATACAGTTGTATTACAAATATTTACAGAATTATTCATTGCTTTTAACATTTAATTAACTTTAATCGAATCATAACTACGGAGACGCAACTCAGTTCACAAACGAAATCCGAAAGTTTTTCATTTCCGTTCAGTTCATTTACGGAAGTAAAAGTTTTAGTTCTTAAAGGAAAGCTGCAGTTCAATTCAGGTGTCACTGCGAAGGGAAACAGAGGGAGCTGTCCGCGATCGTTGGAATGACGTGGTTGCGCAAAACAGTGTCACAGCGGCACCATTGAAGGTACGAGTAACAGGAACCGCAGCACCTATCTGCTCGGGAAAAAATGACCTTACGATAAACGATGTCGTAAACCCGCACCATACAGTTACTTTTGTAGAATGCAGAGTTTTTGGTACAAGACCGAATGGATTTTCCATTGATCATATTCTGAAATTCTCAGTATTGAAATATCCTTGAAGATGGAAATGTGCTACGTCTGTCCACAAAATTTTCCATGGCCGTTCTTTCTCCACTCCATAAGAGCAAGTACTTTAGAGGAAAAATTTTGTCGTACACGCAGATCAGCAAGATGCAATTCCAGAAGATGGGTAATTTTGCATTGACAGCAATGCAGGACGTTTTCGTAAAAATTATATGCACCGTACTAACATGTGTAACAAACAACAGCTTCCCATACTACTGCAAGTCTTTTCCTGGAGTGCTGTGGCCACATCTTTTTCTGCAATAAAAGTAATTGTTTTTGACCCTCAGTCAGATTTCACAATGAACACGTGTCGAATTTCTTAATCATATTTTCCAGGCTGTTGATCATTGAGAGAGTTAGAATAATCTTCTCAGGCGCAATATGAGGGAAATGACAGGTACCCCGCGTTTTATAACAAATGTAATATGTGGTGCGTAAGACAAGTGCTGCATATGACTTTTATTTCGCATAATATTACAAATAAACTTGATCTATTTCTAAAGTTGGGAACTATATGTTTTCCTTATGCCATAGCATTTCTCCCTTCACGTATATTCAGGTCAAATTTTAGGTCATTCTGACTAGTGGCTATTTTATTACATTATTGAGCAAATAGTTCTGGGAAATTTGTGAAAGTTGCTTTGTTGTGCGCTAATTAACAGCAAAAGCAACAAGGACTATTCTCAAAGTAGAGACCATCATAGTGCACGACTTTATGCCATCGTTCGGCCAGATTCCGGGTTTGCGGGAAGTACCATTGCGGCTCCTTCGAATCAAAAAACTCTTGACACGCTTCTTCAACATCATTAAAGGATTCAAATAAACGACCCTTGAAAAAGTACTGCATTGATCGAAAGAGGGCATAATCGAATTCCTTAACTCCTATCATGGATATAACACTAGTACTCGCATATACGATACAAATTCTGGTAACTATTAGATTTAAAATTTCCCAGAACGTTTCGCTCAACCTAATATACTTTCCCTGTATATCAATTACATGTCAATTTGACTATACTTAAGCGAGTTAAAGCAAGGCCAGAGAAACAGAATTCATAAAAGTTTTCAACTATATTGGAAAGTACTAAAAACCTTATGTACAAAACTTTGTTACATAGGTTCTATTAGATAAAATTCCGTTTGTATGTCCGTTTTCACAACGACTTCTACCAGAATAAGGAACGCAGAATATAAACGAAATAAATACCAGCAAGCTGCATGGATCGGAGTATGACAAATTGGATAAATTTGACTTAGTTTTCGAGATACTAATTTTTGTTTACACTTAAGGAATTTTCTCTGACTATAATAACAAAATTACTCCATTTTATCTGAAAAGAATTGAAAGAAAAAGCTAAATAAGGGGATATTGTCTTCTCTATAAAACGTTGAACAAATAACTTTATTTTTGCTGTATTTAAAAAAATCGATTTAAGGAATTTAATTTTACATTGTCTTAAAAAATCTGTAATAAAAGGAATAATTAAATGAGATACTAATTTTTGTTAACACTTAAGGAATTTTCTCTGACTATAATAACAAAATTACTCCATTTAGCTGAAAAGAATTGAAAGAAAAGAGCTAAATAAGGGGATATTGTCTTCTCTATAAAACGTTGAACAAATAACTTTATTTTTGCTGTATTTAAAAAAATCGATTTAAGGAATTTAATTTTACATTGTCTTAAAAAATCTGTAATAAAAGGAATAATTAAATGAGATACTAATTTTTGTTAACACTTAAGGAATTTTCTCTGACTATAATAACAAAATTACTCCATTTAGCTGAAAAGAATTGAAAGAAAAGAGCTAAATAAGGGGATATTGTCTTCTCTATAAAACGTTGAACAAATAACTTTATTTTTGCTGTATTTAAAAAAATCGATTTAAGGAATTTAATTTTACATTGTCTTAAAAAATCTGTAATAAAAGGAATAATTAAATGACTTACTTCCACTTTAAGACGAACTATGTACAAAAGCATACATATTTTAATATTATTCTTCTGTAGGAAATATTTTGCGAAATTGTTTAAAATGTATATATATATGGATTATGATATATCATGAAGTCTGAATAAGCGTACAGAGCATGCTCAGTATAAAAGATTTTTTCAAAAGGATAGCAACCCACACTACAGAACCTGACGAAATTCACGTGGACAAATTTGCATAGACGATTTATACAGAAGTTGAGAAACATGACATAGTCTTTAAATTTTCATCCAAAATCATCTCAACCAATGAAATGTTATTGCCACTATGTAGAAGTTTATTATAAAGATACAGCTACTATAATTACATCATAATCACGTAATTTGCAAAATATAATTTTCGTCTTAAATAAATTAATATTTATTACATAGGAAAGGAAAAATGCTTTACGAAAAAAGCTTAACATGATTAGAAAAGACATATAGAAAGTGAAATAAGCTTATTTTTCTGAAATATTCTTTTAAAAATGTATAGTCCTTTTTTAGTTGGTTAAAAGTACTTGTCTAATATTCCATAGTATTTTGAATGTTATCCCATACTAACAATGCTAGTATGAAAAAAAATGTAAATGCAATCTTTGTTAAATAAAAAAATATTTTTAGAGCAACTTTTTATTAGAAAGTGCTAAAAAGGGAAAAAAAACTGTTGAAAGATAATTGATTGAAATAAATAAATTGTTTAAAGAAATATATTAAATTGCGAGTGATTTTTGTATCAGTTTTTCTTCAAAATAAAATGCACATACGAGTTTAAATCTAGCTTCCACGAAAGAATAAAATCGACCAATGTCCGCCTGATGATCGAACCCACATGCATACACATAACGGCGGTAAATATTTTATTGAAGAAAGGCTTTTTTTCCATAAGAGATAGCGGTTAAAAATTTCAAATATTTTAAAAGAATATTGTATTGTCTGTTGTATTTTCTGACTCAAATTCCAAACTCTTTGGTGCGAAGTAAAACAAACAAGCTGTGTAAACTAAAGTGACCCATTTTTGTTTATGATTTTTAATTTTCATTTGTTGTTCCATGAATTTTCCGCAGACGAGATGTACGAATTTAAAATTGAAGATGTTTAAAGATAGTATATGTACCGTTTTAGTGTTAGTTTTTGTCTATTAAATGTTTTGTTTCGTACAGCAGTGTTTATATTCTTCGAAGTAAATACCTTAACGAGATCAGCCACAATAAAGGTGTAGAATTCACGACTCAGGTGAGAAAGTTCTAGATTTATAAGATACTTTTATATTTTTTAGTAAATACCGGATATTCATCCCATTAATTTAAACTACATCAATAGTAGCAGGTGATTATTGTTAAAATTAGGTTCTAAGATTTGAGCCGAAGGAACACCCAAAGCAAGGTAAATAAAAGTTTATAAAAACAATATATTACAAACAATTTGATTATTTTTTAAAAGAACTCTAATACAAAAATAAGTATAAAAGGGGTAAAATAAATTTCCTTATTTACATTCCATTTGTTTAAGTCTTAATTAAATATATGCATGAAAGTTCATATTAATTATGTTTTCTGCATGATTATACATTTAAAAGCAAATTTATCATATAAATTGTATTTTAAAAGTGGTTTCAATATTTTGAAGTATATAAATTAAACACGTGTTTCATTAATATATCTGATTTACTTTACTTTAAATTTCGAAAAATCATTTTTTTAAAATTTTGAAATATAATAAAAGGAGATTAAATAAAGTACGTTTCTTTTTTAAATATTGACATACGATTACATAACATTAAAACTTTCCCTCTTTGTAAAAAAGATTCAAAAGCGATAAATAATACTTCAGATGCAGGAAGTATATGATGATTAAAAATGCATTTTTATTCATGAAATTAATTTATATTGCATAATTTAATCAGATAACTTAATTTCATTAAATCAATGTAAAATAATTGTTTTTAACGAAATTTCAGAAAAATGTTTAATGAGGAATGTTTTATTTTATTAATCCCGTTTGAATCTAAACAGGAAAGAAAAATCATGCGTCAAGCGTAGATTGTGAAATATTTTCCAAGACTTCCAAAACACATTAAGGGGTTTCAAGACATTTAATGCTTTAAAATTTTTGAAATTTTAATTTTTTAGATGTAAAACTCTTATCTTTTCTGACAATTTTGATATAATTGTTTCCTTGAAAATCTCATTACAACAGAAGTTATGGGTTTTAGGATTATACCCGCTCAATAGCTGAAGCGGCGTTTCTGAAATTTTGAAGTTATTTATCTCCAAATGATGTTTTGGGGGCATACCGCGCAGGATATCTCGAAAACTGATGAATATTTTTTCATAAATGTTTTAAAATGTGTGTTTCATGTTAGTTTGTATAAACTGAACCTAAATTTTCCCTTTTATTGTTCAAAAAAAATATTTTTTTAGATGATTGTACTTTTGAAATTTTCAAAATTTTGTATTACATAAATACATATTTGCATTAAAAATATAAAAATGCTTTAAATACATTTTTTTTAAAGTTCAGAGTAATTATTATAATCTAGAGTATAATTAGGCACAAAAATGTTCATTCTTGTTGCAAAATGCATTTTGAAATACTGGCATAAGATGTTAAACCAATTTTCTAGTCAACAAATGTCTGACAGCTTGGTGCCCCCTCTAAATAGTAATTCTGCATCTTTAAATTTTTTAAATGCATGAAATGAAATAACATACTTATATATTTCATCACAATAAATATTGAGCTTTGAAATAATATGCATTTTAAGATATTAAATGTTAAAAATGCTCTTTTTTTCATGTTTGTTCAGTTTTGAGAGTCCTGAGACCTCTTAACAAAACCCTACCTTTAATAATGTAAATGAGATACCCAAGAAAACTTTTAGAAACCATAGAGTACATTTCAGAATACATTTTAGTAATTACTTGCCGAAAGCTGGGAGAGCATCTTAATTATATTTTGCAGCTCTGTAAATTGTCTATAGATTTAAATTTATTCTACACAGTATGCTAAAATTTAGTATAGTAAGAAAATTCATAAGACAGTTAAAAATTCAACTTCAGTGATTCCTACATATAGATGGAAACGTACTTGAATTCTTTTGTACATTCCTTTATATTATCTAGAGATTTTAATACACCTAACGCATTAAGTTGGAATTTTATTCAGGCAAAGACACGCTTAAAACTACTGAAATCACAATCTTCCATAAGCGGTCATGCATTCATTTCTTTGCATTACTCTGTATATTCTACAAACGTTTCTTAGATTACTGAATGTAGTTGAGCTTCAAAATGCACGTATCAAATTAAAAAAACATATTGAAGCTATTCACCCTTGATCTTATTCTTTCTTACGAATTATTTTGTGTAGCATTGTGTATTGTCTATATAAATCATACACGCTACGTAGCATGCAAAATATAAGTTAAACTAAAAATGTTCTTTTAAATCTAAACTTTAATATTTTACAAAATTCAATACTTTGAATGCAACATTGTATTCGAAATCTTTGATGTATCCCTGTAAATGAACGACAAATGCGAGGCACATCATATTCTACTGCAAGCATCTTGTACTGAACCTCTCCAATGTATAATAGTTTCACAATGTGTGTAACAGTGCAATATAAATAAATGCCAGCAGTATTTCCCCTAACACCAGAACATAAACTGACTCATCTGTATGACCCTTCAAATGAATGATAAATGATTTGCACTCCGTATTCTACAAACGCATGATTTATTGCGCTTCAGCTATTCAAAACAATTTCATTGTGTTTGTAATATATTCACATCATTAAAGTACGCCGCAAATAGGTTCTCTTCATATATCAGAGCATAACGCAACACAGTTGAGATTTCCTGTCTACATATACTGTAAATGCTAGATATAACGTATTCTATTGTAATTACCTACTAGTGAACTTCAATATTGTTATTACGTTTAAAATGGTATAACACTATTAAAACGCAACGCAAAATGATTTTCTGCCATAGGCCATAATGTAACGGGATACTTTTGAGTTCCCCTGTAAATCAAGTATAAGTGCTGCAAACTTCCTTTTCAATGCCAAACATTCCAGGGTAAACTTCAATAAAATTTCCTTTGCATGGCAATCCGAGAACATTTACTCGATATAGAACTCGGACAGATAAACGGACAGTCAGACGGACAGACGGATTGACAAACCCAATTCACAAACACTTTTCAACATGTTGGAAAGAGCTAAGAAATATTAGTAATACGCCAAAATTTTAGTTACAAAATATATAACAAGTAATTAATATAATTTTACATTTAGTACATGTAATCTTTTTAGAATTGCAATTGTTTAAAAAAGCAATTTTCTTATTAATTGAAAATATCATTTTCCGAACTCTCTTTTCAATATCTTGTTATTCTGCATTATAATTAATCAGTGTAAAAAATTGCTGAATCCGGAATTACAAACCAAAAATTAATGACACATCAAGTAATAATTCACGTCTTTTTTTATTATTTATTTATTTATTTATTTATTTTTTTATTGGCTGTATTTTAATGTTCAGTTTCGCGAATATCAATAGGACAAGCTAATTATAAATCGAATATTTCTATTGACAAATGTACGCTGGTGTGCAAAAATTAAGGAAAAGTCACAAAATGCTAATTTTCAAATACGCAAACACTCAAATGGAAATAATATAATTCGAGTAATTACTATCTCTACTACACAGCTAGTCCATATAACATCTCATTCATGTCTCACATGGTCACAAGTGTCACAGTCACTACTGTGAAGCAAAAAAAAATAGGAAATTCCATACATCTCATTATCAGTTTCAAATGATCACTATATGTGACTCCACTGAGACGTCACTGTCACTGCTGCTTTGTGACGAGTCACCATGTGACTTTACAATGTAGTTACAATGTGACTCTCACATGACTGTCATTTGTAGACTCAATATCAAAGTCCTTGTGAACGCTGCATTGTGATAAGTTACCAAATAATGTCACATTAAAGTCACATGATGACTTTCAAGTGACATACAGACTACTGTGAAGTCACGATTGTGATCTTTTGGGAAAAGTCTCCATGTGACTATGATATTATTTGGTGACTTATCATAACGCAACGTTCATGATGACTATGAAATTGAGTCTAAAAATGACAGTCACATGAGAGTCACAATGTAACTACATTGTAAAGTCACCTGGTGACTCGTCACAAAGCAACAGTCACATTGACTTCTCACTGGAGTCACATATAGTGATCATTTGTGACTCATAATGAGATGTATGGAATTTCCTATTTTTTTGCTTCACCGTAGTGACTGTGACACTTGTGACCATGTGTGAAATGAATGAGATGTTATATGGGCTGCTGTGTTGTAGAGATAGTAATTACTCGAATTATATTATTTCCTTTTGAGTGTTCGCGTATTTGAAAATTAGCAATTTGTGACTTTTCCTTAATTTTTGATAACCAGTGTATTACACTCTCTTATTTTAGAACTAGTTTTTTTTTTTTTTTTTTTTTTTTTTTTTCTTAACTAAAGACGCAACTTCAAAATCGATTTTTAACTTATTGGCTGATATGATAATATTATACATACTATGTACACAGCTGTGATTCCGATGGCAATACAGAATTTTAATAATTTTAGAACTTAAGGATAAATTAATGGTTTATTTAAAGGCGTCTGTTTCCGTAAGCTGGTCGCAAGTGATAAATCGTCAAGTAATCTTTATGATTATAGGTAACTACGTATTGAAAAAACAACAGAGTTACTTATGGAATGGGCTATAATAGTCTGGCAACAAAAATTTTAAGTACTAAAAAGTACAAAACATAAAATACCGGTGTTTTACCTGGTTCCGCAAGTGAAGGCAGTAGCAACGAATGAGAATAACAATGTACATAATATGGTTATTTTTTAATGTACGCAATATGTTTATTTTATGTATGTAATATGTTTATTTTAAATGCATGTAATTGTTTATTTTAAATGTATTCATTTTAAAATAAAGTTACGTATTTTAAATGAAATGATTGAAGAACAAATAAAAGGCTATGGTAACAATATTTGGCGATTTATCACCACATTTCGTTAAAATGTGCCACAGTAAAAATAACTCAACTCGTTAAATCATGCAATCGATTATTAAAAAAAAAATATATATATATTCGCAAAAAACTAACTTGTAAAGTTTAATCGTTTCGCATAAACCGTTAAAATAACAATCATTATATCAGTGTTAAGGATTATTAGTATTAGTAAATATAACATGTTAATTATAAATATCATTAATAAAATCTTGAATAAGTATTTTCTTAAAATGCTTCACTATTTCAATAAACGCGCAGTCGTTCAAAATATGAAATTTAAGAATATAATAAAGAATGAAAAATTAAAAAGCCCTCCCCCCGAATAAAAAAATATATAAATATGAAATCGTGAAAAATAAACTCCCAATAAAAATAAAAATAAAATGAACTCCTAAGAATGTTGTCACACAAAAAGATAAAAGCCCCACCCCCCCAGTGACCGAGAGTTTCTGCCCTCATCTGGTAGACGAGAGGTGCTAGGTTCGAACACAGGCGTACCCGTCGGCCTCGTCGTTCGGATTTTTCAGTGTTTTTCTTCTATCCATGAATTCCCTTACGTAAATACAAGTTAGGATCCCTTAGAAAAACCTCCATGTACGGCACTCTCCCCTTCGGTCCTATATCCCTCGTGTTGATAATTGGCTGTCATAAGACGACACCAACAAACCCAAAAAGAATTGAAAATTTAATTTAAAATATTGTTTATTCGAGTTTACCACTATTGGAAAGCACATGACAAACCGCTTGACTATCACACACTTACGTCAAGATAGTTTTTAATACAATTTTAAATGAAGCATAATGCATGTCGGTACACATGTGTATTAGTATCGGAAGGAAAATTTTCTGCGCTAGCTTTCTGAACCTTGCACTGTTAAAAATTTGCAGCATTCTGGCAGGTCATTTGACCGTTTTTTCCGAAAACGGTTACACAACCGTAATTTTAACACTATTCTGACCATATTATTGGCCATTTTAGGGTCAGAATATAGTTAAATGATGGTTATGAAACCGTTTTTTCAAAAAACGGTCGAATGATCTGCCAGAATGCTGCAAAATTTTTAACAGTGTGGAGCATATTTCTCTCGTAGAACAGGACAAGTCGGTAAATTTTGTATGGGTTTAAATTCCATATTTTTCAAAACTGCCTGTCAGTATGTATTTTTTTTTTAATTCATTCACAAAACAAAGAAAGAAGAAGTGACTAAATTAAAAACAAGCAAACATTGGATAATTATTGTCAACCAGAATTTCAAATAGAATACCAACATTGATTAAAACACACAGGTTAAAGGCAATATTATTTTATTTAATAATTCTTTTTTTAAACTAAAAAAAATCGTTAGACCGCCTTTAAAGAGCAATCTTAAAAAAAAAAAAAAAAAAAAAAAAAAAAAAAAAAAAAAACTAATACCTTTTGCGCAACTCTTATTGAACTGCACTTCAGAGATTTCTTCGACAAACTGCATAGAAAAACACACAAACGCGCACACACGAAAAAATTTTAAAATTTAATATTTTCCAACAAAGTTGAAAAATGCTTCTGAATTCGCTTTGTCTGCCTATTTGCCATCTGTCTGTCTGTCTGTCCGTTTATGTGTGCTCTAACTACTTTACATATAGTCCGATTACCGTGAAATTCATAGATGTTATTGTATATATAACTATGGCAGGTTCTGTATGGAAAATGAAGTTTACGGTTCATTTACAGAGACACTCAAAATAATTCCGTTACATAACGGTCGATGGGAAACAATCGTTTGAAGAGTATTTTAATGATATTACACTGTTTTAAACATAGTGAAATTTTTATATATCCCTGAGGTGTGCTACATGGGAATTAATGTAGAATATGCAATCTATTGTGCACAAATTTGTCAACAGAAGAAACTGAACAATAATTGAGCTATTGAAGCCTATGAACAATTATTACTGGAGATGCGCATACATTTGTGGTACGTACTTTTAATTTCAACTGTTTTTTGTTAAATATTACTTGGTGGGTATAAATTCTATAGATCATATACAGGGTTGCATAAAATTTCCCAACAACACTTCCGTTTATTCAAAGAAATTGCTCGATGAAAATTTTCAACTATGCTAATCGTTTGACTGAAATAACATTTAGCATAGTATGTATACATACAAAATTACATAATTCATATACAGGGCTGCAGAAAACAAATTTTTCCGACTACTGGTGGTGAACAGCAGAAATTGCGTTTTCAAATGTGTTATGCCTTTTTAAAATTGTTTAATTAGACAAAACATTTCACATTAATAAACTGTGAAATTTTGTTACCGTATCAAGAATGTGTTGGTAGCTTTTACATAATCTATGCTTATTGCATGATTTTTCCTTGTTGTTTACTTTAGATTACACTTCAAATATCTGTTAGTTTTCTTTTACATTTTCCCTGAAATGTATTTCAACAATACTTACAAAGTGTTACTAAACAAATAAATTTATTAAATATGTTTTTTTTTTTCACATTAGAAAATAAAACTAATGCTAATCAACTTCTAACGCATTTGAGGCTCATCAGAGGAGGCAAGAAAGACTAAGCCTCTTTTGTAAATTTCTTCAAAATATAGTTCCAAAGAATTCTAGTATACTTAAATAAAATTTCAGATGAAAATTTCGAACTGTTCATTATTATAATACTTTATAAATTCTAAATTTAACCCATAATGAATAACAGAGATATTCATTTATCTTTTTCAGAGACGGAGGATGGAAATGTTCTAGTCGAATGCAAATCCGATTCCAAGTGGACGAATTCAGCGAGGAAGGGTTAAGAGTAGTGAGATATTTTGCATCAATTGGATCTGGAAGCATAATAATAATTTGTCACATTGTAGATAGAAATGTTAGAAAATATGTTACATCTCAAAAACTGTTCCCGATTTAAATATTACACTTTAGCGGAATAATCCATAAATAAACATGTGTTTGAAAATTACTTTAACGTTTATAAATTAATTAAATAACAATACATTAAATACAGAACACTAATTGATGTTTGTAATGTTTTACTTTGAAAGTCCTAAATGCACGTGACTGTTGGTCAATGAGATATATTAAAGAATTTTATAATTCTTCGAGGATTCAATAGTATCCAGATGATTTTCTTATCTGATGATTATTTGCTATATAAATAGATTTATGGTTCTTGGATCGATTTTTAAAAAGCTTTAATTGTTGCTATTTAAATGGATTTGCTGATCTCAAATCAATTTCAAATCAATGTTCTTTTAATCTTGTTTCAAATTCTTATTCAAAATCTTTTAATCTTGTTTGAATAAAAAGCGGATAAAAAATATAATATACAATTCAGCTCTTGCAAGAGTTTGTTCTAAAAATTAAATTAAAGTGATATATAATGATATTGCAAAAATTATTTGACCACGTACTTATCCACAAAAAAGCATAATTAGAGAATCCCTGGAAATTGAATTGGGAATTAAAGATGTTTGTAATGAAGGAGTTTCTTACAATATACATAACTTATGGTTAAATATTTTTAACCTACATTTAACTCAAGGTTAAAATGATCTCGCACAATTATTGGAATTAATATTCTGGTTTCTTTATATTTGTATCGCGAAAATGAATAGTTAATTTGTAGATATACATAGGGCGTTATGATTGTGGCGGGTTCAGCATAGTGTTTTTATATTTGACTTTTACAATGTATAAATATTTGTGTCTCTCGATACTGAAACATGACCCTGATGATGACAACAGATTGGTTGAAACTTTTCGGATTTTGCACTTTTAAAATATTATTGTTAATGTTTTGAAAGTTTTTACTTTCTGTGAATAATATACGTGTTCAGGTAAACCTGATTTGTTAGATTTCAAGGCGTAAGAGTCCTTTAATTTGTTTTACATTTCTGTTAAGTTAAAAAGTGCTTCACAATCTATATATGACGCATGATAATCCGTTCTAGTTAAAATTGAGCACATCTTTGTAAATTCCACAATTTGAATGTTTTAATTCAGTTGAGATGGAGAATTGTCAGAAAAATTAACCTTTTATTAGAACTCATATTTTAAAGTTTTAACTTGAGTAGATTTTTTGCGCAAGTGTCAAATTATTTGCGTCATTCTAAATATTTTAAAAGATTGATTTTATTTTTAACATTTTTATACGTTTTATTAAAAAGAACAATTCAAATATTCAACAATTTCCATATTTGAATGTCATTTTCTTGTTATTAATCATAAAATACGTTTTACAAATAAAGCATATATATTTTAAACATATCATAACATCTTATTTCAATAATGCGCCGTACCTCCTTTCTTATGTTGTTCCCCTACCAACACTGTTCTTATTGATCGTGGAATAAAACAATGATAAAATATGATTATGTAAAAGTATGAAGTTCCGAGTTCATGGTATTACTAATTAAAATCAGATACACATATTATAATGTGTTTACTTCATAATGTTCATACGGCGTGTACTCCATTTCAACTAAAATTTTATTCTAGCATTTATTGTTAATTAAATCTTTATTTTGTGCCGGTTTTATTTTATTTTGTTTTATCGTAAATCTGTGTAAATATTTAGAAAAGTTAAATACTATATGCTAATATTCACCTGCTGGAACATTAAAATGCATGTTACTGCATGTAAAACTGTGTTTACAGTAACTAAGTACCCGAGAGAAAAAAGCTTTCTTGATATGAAAAAAAAAAAAAAAACATACATCAAAGCGCAATTACATTGGAAAAAATTAATACTTTTCAAAAACAAATAGAGTGTAAATATGATCTCAAACTTACGATACTTCTGCAGTAATGAATAAAAGATGAGGATACATATTGGATAACCCAAAGATATAAATCGTGTGTTACGTTCTAAATATAAGCATCAGATTCCTTATAAAAATCTTAGCATATTCCGTGCCGATTTTGGAACTTGAAACATTGTATTTTATGTGTAATGTAAAAGAAAAATGACTTTTTCACTTTTTTAGAAAACGAATATTTCATTTGAGAGGTATTCTTACCGTTATACTGTTTTCAGGTAGGTGATATATACATTTGTTTAAAAAAATAATATAGCTATTCATTTTGATTTTGAAAAAATAGATGAGAGACTAGGATTATTTTTAACAGAAATCTTACATTTGAATATGGAATTCTGGTATCTAGTTACTGATCTTTTTTGTTTTAAAAACTTTTTGTAAAAATGTACAAATTATTAGTGATTATATTCCTTATACTATTTTGAGAATAACAAATAAAAAATTTCATTAACTAAATACAATTCAATGTTATGAGAGTGTTTCAATTCAAAATGGGTTAGTAATAAATTTATGGATCATTATAACTTTTACAAAATTGAGTAATTTCGGTATTTATAATTCAATTGCGATTGTATTAGAATGTGTGTAAAATTACTGCTAACGAGATATGAATATAATACTTTGTTGAAACCGTTTATTTCTAAAAACATTTGATCATACGTTCCATTAATTATAAAATTAATTAGTAATTTGGTAATTTGTTGCTTAAAATTTTCTCATCTTAACGAAAATATATTCCAAAATCTATACCCCTTTAAAGGTGAAAATACCCAATTGCGATGATCGAATTGAAAACTTTTTCTACACTAATCACATTTACTTTTAGTTTGAAATGAAAATTAAATGTATACACACACACACATATATATAAAATTAAATGTACACGCACACACACACACACACACACGCACACACACACACACACACACACACATTATATATATATATATATATATATATATGTATGTATGATTTTGATTAGCAACATTTCTCTTCGTATTCACTATCGGTAGAAAAGTTTTACACAGGGCTCGCAGCGTTCCTAGAATTTTCGCGCTTTGCTACCAGTATTTTAAATTAAAATTCTTCGTGGCAGACTACTTGAACATCTACAATAGAATCCTATAAGAAATATTATCGTTTTAATATTGTGGTAGGAAATTGCGAAAAATTTAGGAACGCTGCGAGCCCTGGTTTTACATCATATTTCCGTTGAAAAATATAGCTAGCTTTAGCTCTAATTTCTTTTAACTACCAAACAAACATTTATGAAGGTTGCATTGTTGCGAATTAGCAAGCATAACCACGATGTCAACCAGTAATGCGAGTAATTACGCGTTATCCGTTGCAGTCAGTGAACCACTAAAAAACAGAGGTAGATTCTACACCCAGTGGTTGTTAAAAATGTCTGTAAAAACACAGACAAAACGACTCTCAGGAAATTTATACTACATTTCGGTTAACCCTCTACGCTCCGACGGCACTTTAAAGTATCACTGTCTTCTATTATTCAATAAAAACACATCCGTTGAATGCACTCGCAATGGTAATTTTAGGAAATAATAGTAAATACAATCTTTGGCCATCACTAGATAGCAGTAGCAGTTCCAGTAATCTGAAAATTGTTTAAGAAGCTCTAATGGAAGATGTATGTCTCAATTTTGCTTCCATTTTGTTGTTTGACGTAGTGTCCCTAACTTTTGCTTGGAAACATCTGAAATTTTAAACGTAAGGCTATCATATTATTTTTTGATTATTTTAAATAGATCACTTGAAAATATGTTATACTAAAAAAATAATTTCCATTTTTTTTTTTTTTTTTTACTTTACGAAGCACTTTTCAAAGCGGTACTTTTGGGTACCGTCGGGATTACGTTGAACAGGATTTTTAACTTTTGAATACATATAGTGCATAAAAATGTATATAATTGTTAGGGATGCGTGGTTGTCAGACAGACAATTTTCATACGATGTATTGGAAGATTCGCCTGATTCATTTATTGCATTAATGATTAATAAAGTAAAAAGTATGTTATTTTTATCTTTAGATAAAATATAGTATTTTTACAAAACAAAATGAAAAAAAATTACAAATTAGAAAAAAAATCTAAAAATATTTTTATCATTTTTATGAATCCTTTTGAGTTTTCTACAACTAAAAGTTCGGAAATTTCTTTCAAATGTTCTTTCCATCAGATGATGTGTGTTACAACTATAAAATATTCTTTTGGCGACGAAATGCTGACTGTTTATGAATCAACAGCATCATAATCTTGTCATATATACATCATAGACTTATATACACCAGATATATGCATAACAAGCCACATTAAAATGATAAGGAAAAAATTGGATATAGTTTTTTTTGGTTTTTTTTTCTGAGTCTCAATTTTAGTCCAACAGTTATGACCCAACGGTACTTTGCAATGCTAATTATATATTTAATTTAAGGGCTTCATTTGAAAGCTTTATATTTTTATGTTCTATAGAAAAAATTCCATTAAAAAGGCATTGTAAATTACTGTTCGCAAACTAAGTTAAGTACCATTATTGCCTTTGTAAAGTAACAACGTTATGTGAGTTACACAATTAAAGTTACGTCAATTACATATGAAAATGTCATTTTTCTTTTTTTATTATTGTTCAGAAATTACTTTAAAAAGTTATTATTATAGTTTGTCGTTACTTTGTGTTGATATGAAAATAAAGTCACCTTTTTTAACTGGATAGTTTTGAAATTTTTAAACTTCAATGAAAGCAGAAAACATGTTTGTCTATTTTATATTACACCAGTTACATAATTGTGAAATCTAATGTTTTGGACTATAATATCGATTGAAAAAATCTGCAGGTATTTGGGTATTAAGTCCCTAATAAGAAATATTTTAAAATGCAAGAATTTCTTCTAGCTTTATTTGTAAATTTTCTACGCAGTTTAGAAAACAATAATCCATCATCAAGTGTTACGTCAATTACGGTAGAATTGACCTACATTGAATTCATTTAAAGGGACGGTGGACCTTTAAAAAAATTATTTTAATTTTCATAACTAGGGGGCTCGGCCCCCTACGAGCTACGCTCGCCAACCCCCGTCCAGACACCGCAGGCTCTAAATGCACGCTAATTTGATCGGCTTTAAAAAGATTTCGAAAGATTGAATTATAATTTAAAAAACAGTGGCGATCTCCCTATAAACGAATTTCTATTCATTTCTCTTTGATTGGGGAATTTTAACGCCAAATCCGCTGCGGTACTACTTGATTATCCCGTCCACCAATTTCGCCAAATTATATAAATCGCCAAACCACTCGCCAAATTATACAAATTGACATAATTTTTATTTTAAATAACGAAAGAACAAATAAATTCGTACAACATTAATAAAAATACAAATAAAACGTCGAAATAAAAATAACTTGATGACGTAGACACGTGTAACAACATTTCAAAATAAGCTAATATAAAAGGAATTAAGTAAACAGAGTCTTTGTCTCCTGGTATTTTTTAACAAAGCGAAAAGAAAGTTCTTTTAAATGAGACATTTTAAATTAATCGTTTTTAATCTGACGTAATTTATACCAAGCTATTATTTCTCTTTTAAATAATCGCGTGGAAGTACTTTTGTTAGCAATGAAATATTATTTGCGCTTTCCTAACAAAAATAGTTGAAAATATCCTCTCAAAATATTAAATAAATGTCTAGCGCAGTTTCTAAATTTAAACTTTTTTGCAATATTATTTTGTGTTCATTTTATGTAATAACTATAATGTGACGTAAATATGACGTAATTTCTCCTAAGACTTCTAACGCATGTTAATGAATTTATTATTATACATTATCCTTTCTCTTTTAAAATTCACGTGTATACATTTTATGACGTAATTTTTAATAAGTTCCTGCTTTTTATACATAATTATTTAATTCTAATTTGAAAGTTTTTTCCTGTTTATAATAGTCACGTGTAAATGAATTTTTAATTTGAAGCAAACATTATTGCTTGCGCTTTTTATACAGTTGGCAACAGTTTAAATTAGTACAATTTTCTGAAATCTGTAAAAAATATCTCTAGAAATGCTGAAAATTTGAATTTAAAATAGAAATAAAACCTGAAAAAATGAGTCAAAATAAAAAAAAAATTAATGCAATCTGCACTCCGGCAAATTCTAATGCATAAAATGATCTAAAAATGATTACACTGCCATGTATAGTTTTTGCTGCTATAAAACTTTTTTAGTGGAACAATTTTGTCCAACTTTAGCATTAAATATATCTTAAAATAATTCTTCGATTTGAAAACTGCCTGCATCAGCGTGTTTATCAAACATTTCTGTATAAAACCACTGATTTTCATATTTTTTTATGCATTATTTTTCTCAATATTAACAAAGAAAGACCTCCGGTCACAAAAAATTCAAAACCGGCGGCTGCGGCTGCGGCTGCGGCGGCGGCGGCGGCGGCGGCGGTGACAGCGGTAGTTACTTTTTTTTTAGAATAGAGAGATAGAGATTTGAAATTTTGTGCAAATATACATTTTGCCCTAAGTATACAGAACACCTTAAAAATTTTTCAATCTTATTATAATTTTATGATCTTTTAAACACTTTTTAATTAAAAAAAATTTTTTAAATGTTCCTTCTGTCCTAAATTTTTAGATATTTCTCGATTTTGGATTTTAATCACATAAAAGTCTATTACAAACAAATTTGTGTATAGATTTTTTAATCCCTTACATAGTTACTATTTTAGAGATATTTTTTTGAATTCCATATCGATTTGCATCAAATTTCTGCTTTCTAATAAGTTAAAAATCAAATTTAATTGTTTTAATGAAGTCGAATTTTTAAATGCGTACACAGTTTCTTTTAAAGCATCATACGGATCCTTCCTCATCAGTTTCATATATTTTGATAAAAAATTGATTACCTTAAAAAAAATAACTTAAACACTTGTAAAAGTTTGGTAAAAAAGTTCGACCAGAATTGTCCGGGATAGCTCAGATGGCAGAGCACTGGCGGCTTCATCCAGGAGGTCCCGGGTTCGAATCCTGGTTCGGACAGTTTTCGCCCAGTTGGAAATGTACATCTAATATGATTTGTTTACCAATTAGAATAATTGTGTTAATATTAATCTAGTGTAATTTCGTATCCAGCGATTTCTGGAGTTCCATTACCTGAGATTTATTCTGTTGAGCTGAACCAGGTTTTCAGACCAGATGCTGTAATCATCAAGGTTAGCTGGGTGAAAAAGTTCGACCAGAATTGTCCGGGATAGCTCAGATGGCAGAGCACTGGCGGCTTCATCCAGTAGGTCCCGGGTTCGAATCCTGGTCCGGACATTTTTCGCCCAGTTGGAAATTTACATCTAATATGATTTGTTTACCAATTAGAATAATTGTGTTAATATTAATCTAGTGTAATTTCGTATCCAGCGATTTCTGGAGTTCCATTACCTGAGATTTATTCTGTTGAGCTGAACCAGGTTTTCAGACCAGATGCTGTAATCATCAAGGTTAGCTGGGTGAAAAAGTTCGACTAGAATTGTCCGGGATAGCTCAGATGGCAGAGCACTGGCGGCTTCAGCCAGGATGTCCCGGTTTCGAATCCTGGTCCGGAAATTTTTCACCCAGTTGGAAATTTACATCTAAAATAATACCATAGTCTGGCCTACCAATATGATCATCTAACATTATATTTTTTAAATATACGTTAGGAAATAAAAGACATAAAATTTTTAACATACAAATATTTTAATATTAATATAGACATTTCTACGTACTAGCTCTTAATTTATATTAATCAGGAATAATGTTTGCACATTTGAATACAAAGGAAAAGATATGGTATTGAACACAGTGGCTATTTCCATTCTTATTAAAATATATGGAGTGTTGTTTATTTCGGGTCGACTTTACATTACTTATACGTTATTTTTATTGTACATTATGGATGTAAATTGTTGTACATAAATGAATCGAGATGAAATATATCAAAGAATGATAGTGTCCAACTACTTCTCTGTTGAAAGTGTTTTCAGCTTAATATTAGAGAAAAAATAAATGCTTTTACGGTTAAATTATTCATTTCATAACAATGTATGATATCAATTCAAATTCAAATTTTATTTTATTTATTACCTTATTCTTTTAATTACTATTAAATATTTGTATAAAACTCCGTCTTAAAGCCATAGAAAATATTTTAAAATGAAAACATGTAAAGCAAGCTCTTTGCTTTTTGAAGGAAAAATATGTTTTACTGTCGTTGCTGTCATTTATTTTACCGTCTATTATTAAAAAATCTAAATATGAAATAGAAATTTAGAATAAAGACCAATATGATTTTTAAAATTTTTGAAATCATGTCCCTCACATTGTAGTTTATAGTCTTTGTCCAGTAGAAATTAATTTTTCAATGAAACAAGGAAGTTTTTTAAGACATTTTAAATCAACATATAGGTGACGCTTTGCTTCATTTTTTACAAAAATATAATAATATTAAAAATGATTTTCTTCTGGCGTTGTAATATTTTTTGAAATTTAAACATGAAACATATTTTGTGATGTTTGTCTTTATTTTTATATTTACGATAAAGTGTTGATGAAATTTGGAGCAAAGTGTTTTCAGTGAGATATTTTACGAGTGTTGCATCTTCCAGTAGATCTTAAAAGCGTACTTTAAAAATTAGAAGTTTTCTTTTACTGTGGTGAAAAGTTTTGCGGTAAAAATATTTTTAATAGCAATTTTTATTTCAGCAGAGTTTTGGGGAGTAATAAAAATCATATATGGAAGAAAACGTTTCAAATTTCTTCAGGCATGTGGATTTGGTGTATATCATCAAAGACCTCTTATTATTTCCCTTTAAAAATATTTAAAACCTATAGTTTTATCTCGATCACAGATGTATCAATGTTATGTATAAGAATATTAACTTTTTTCGTACTATTTATATTTTTATGAATTCTTTTTCTAAATTTATCATGTTCAGACTTACTTTTTAGGTATATCTGCATGATTAAACTTTCTTTTAATCTTTTAGTTTTGCATAGTTATTATTTTGCTTTGAAAGTCATGCTTCTATTTTTAAATTTCTTCTGAATAAAATTTTAATAAACATTACATAAGCAAATCTATTTGGTGGCTCATCGAGTAAAGTTTTTGAAGTCATCGAATAAAAAATAAAAGATTTTAGGGTAAAATTATTCATTTCATGAAAATTTGTGATAACTTTTCAAATTGATGTTTTAATTAAAATTATTTATTTCCTTATTTTTTTATGTTTTTCAATTAATATTAATTATTTGTATAAAACTTCGTCTTGGGGTCTCAGGACTCTTAAATTTTGAAAAAAATTGAAAAAAAAACCCAGACCGTTTTAACATTTAATATCTTAAAATGTATATGATTTTAAAACACAAATTTTAAAGAAATGAAAGATATGAGTATGTTCTTTCGTTTCATATATTTAAAAAATATAAAAAATGCAGAATTAATATTTATAGGGGGCTTCAAACTACCAGGCATTTGTAAAGAAGAAAATTGGTAGAGCAGCTCACTCGCAAAGATTACAAAATAAATTTTGCAACTAGAATGAAACATTTGGTGCCTAAATATACTTCAGTTCTAATAATTAACCTGAATCTAAATAAATTTGTATTTAAAACAGTTTTATAATTTTAATACAAAGTTGCATTAACTAATACAAAATTGAAAAAAAATTCAAACGTATAATCACATAAAAAAATATATTTTAAACAATAAAAAGGAAATTTTAGGTTCAGTTTGTACAGACTAATACAAAACATCTATTTCTAAAATTTCATTAAAAAATATTGAGAAGTTTCTGTGATGAGATATCCCGTGCGTTATGCCCCAAAATGTCATTTTCAGTAAAAGGATTTAAAAGTTTCGGAACAGCCGCTTCAGCTACTGAGCGGGTACAATTCTAAAAACCCTAACTTCTGTTCTAATGAGAATTTCGAGGAAATAAGTATATCGAAATGTTCAGAAAATATAGGATTTTAAAATAAAAAATATAAAATAATTAAAATTTCGAAAATTCTGAAGCTTTTAGAGTTCTGAGACCTCTTAACCCTCTCGCTGCGTAATTGTTTTATCAAAATAGCTTCTAAAATTGCGTACTTAATTCCTTCGCGACGATCGTCTTTTAAGAATTTTTATTCTTTTGTCATCGGTTTTTCAAAACAAAAATTTTCGTCTGATTTAATCGAGAAAATGCTCCGATTAGATAAGGCAAAATTTACAATAAAAAGTAACTGGTGGGAATAATCAAGGCGGGTTAATTAAACAGATAAAATGCATCCCCGAGGTCGGGTTGCGCAAATTTTGCTACTTTTATGTTGCCGGAGAAATTCTCGGGTCGCGCAGCGAGGGGGTTAAAGATATAGACAATAGGGTAACACCGGGAGTATCGCCGCGACCGGGATAGATGGTGCATCCTTGTATTTCTATTAATTACCGATAGATGGCAGGCAAACGCGCATTATAGGTTGTAAGATTATAAGCGTTGCGCGAAATAAGATTGTTTTAATCAGTGTATATAGTGAATCCCATTTCGATGTTTACTTATAGCTGTATAATCGTTATTTTGACGTAAGCACGTGATTTGACTATCCAAACTTTTAAAAACGTTGTGCTTAAATGCTTTTCATACGCTAATTTCTAAATGCATGCATGATTTCGAAGTCAAAACTAAGTGTAGCATTTGGACAGAGTACTGTGTGTATGGTTACGCCATTTTCCTTAGCGAGGGTAAGCAACTGTAATGTGCGTTATCTGTACCGTACAAAATGGGATACATGCTGCACTGCAATTCCGGTATACATACCGCAGTTTCTTTTGTACGGGATGATAAACTGTTATTAACTTTTCCTTTGCTTTTTGCACAGGCTAACCAAGTTAGGCATGTTATTAGTCGTTAATAGTAATTTTGATGATTTTATATTTTAACGTCCTGTGCTTAAATCAAATATTGTTTTTTAAAAACAGATAAATTTTAAACTTGTTTACAGATTTTATTAGAAATGCCCAGATTTTATAAAAGAAAAGAAGGTGCAAGCCTACGAGGACAATGGTATCCTTAAAGGTTAAAGCAGAATGTTGGGCGTAGGTTGACTCTGTATCAGGTAAGGTCTTTAATCTGCGATACATGGAACAAATCGGCAACAGTTGGCAACGCTACTAGTAAATTTAAGGACACTGGGATCTTCCCTTTTAACAACAACGCTCTCCCAGATCATTAGGATTTCGTTCATCTGACGAAAACCTATTAGTCTCGCTCCTCTGTGTGTCTGTCTGTCTGTCCGTCACAGAGCCCGTTCTCAGAAACTATATATGCTAGAGACTTGAAATTTTGCACACTTATAGCTGAATACTTCACATCAAAAGACAAATCCTAAAATTTTGAAAAAGTCTGATATTTAACCCTCTGGACTCCAACTTGTGTATTTTAATCTTTTTATTCTAACTGAGCCCCTAATTAAGTTGAAGGCTTAAAATTTTGCATACTTATAGGTGAACACATCACATCAAACGAAAAATTATAAAATTTTGAAAAAGTCTTATATTTAACACTCTGGGCTCTAACATGTGTATTTTATTTTTATTTTTTTTGTTCTAACTGAGCCCCTAATTAAGTTTAAGACTTGAAATTCTGCATTCCTATAACTAAAAATCTCACATCAAACGAAAAATCCCAAAATTTTGAAAAAAGTCTTATATTTAATCCTCTGGGCTCCAACTTGTGTATTTTAATATTTTTGTTCTAACTGAGCCCCAAATTAAGTTGAAGACTTAAAATTTTGCATACTTATAGCTGAACACATCACATGAAACGACAAATCATAAAATTTCGAAAAAGTCTTATATATAACACTCTGGGTTCTAACTTGTGTATTTTAATCTTTTTATTCTAACTGAGCCCTTAATTAAGTTTAAGACTTGACATTTTGCATACTTATAGCTGAATATCTCACATCAAACGACAAATCTTAAAATTTTGAAGAAGTCTTATATTTAACCCTCTGGGCTCTAACTTGTGTATTTTAATCTTTTTGTTCCAACTGAACCCCTAATTAAGTTTAAGACTTAAAATTTTGCATTATAGCTGAACACCTCACATCAAACGACAAATCATAAAATTTTGAAAAAGTCTTATATTTAACCCTCTGGACTCTAACTTGTGTATTTTAAGACATTTTTTTTTTTTAACTGAGCCCCTAATTAAGTTGAAGACTTGAAATTTTGCATACGTATAGAAGAACACTTGCGATCACACGAAAAATCATAAAATTTTTAAAAAGTCATATTATTTACCCACCGGGCTTTAACTTGTGCATTTTTAGCAATTTTTCTAACCTCCCCCCATTGCACCCGGTGGGTACTTTTTTTAACTTTTCCTGACACCACTTTAACCACGCTTTCATATTGTGCACATAGCCTTACATATTTCAGTTCCAATTTTTACCGCCAGGATGCGCGTATCTATCTCGGGTGATATAGACCCGATCCCCTCGACTAATGTACCTACGGATAGGTTGAAAAACGGAGTTTCATTCGGATAGAGGTTTGTGTAGAATAGAGTGCGCCCCCTGGTTGGGAAATGTGGAACTAACAGATTTCACAAAAGGATAAAGTATTTTGATAAGAATATTAAACGAAACCCTCTGCGCGATATGTGATCACATTTACCCACTTGTTTGTTTTCTGCTTTAGAGGATAGTGAAATGCCCTCACGAGAAAACACGACGGAAAAGAAGGCAAATACATCACTCACGTAAAGTGCTAATCAACGCATCGTAAATCAATTTAAAGCCTGCAGAACTTGGAACTAGCAATTTAAAACCACCGTCACCTACCTACCACTTATATAAAATATCTACCATTTCGAAACTTAGTCAGGGGATAGCAAAGCACAGAATTAAGAAAAGAGGATTAATCTTAACCTCTATTTACAATTGGAAAGGCTTAATCTAAATTTCGAAAACAAATTCCAAAACTGTAAAAAAAAAAAAAAAAAAAAAAAAAAAAAAAAAAAGATGCAAAACTACCAAGAGGACATTTCATTTTGATTGAGGTAGAGGATCCCCAGACAGTCTATTAGACACTAATGAATGTTCCAACAGTGTAAAGTTTACTACAAGAAAGGAGAAAAAGGGAAAATTAAAAGTAAGAAGGCGAAGAAAGTGCAAGCCAAGATGATAATAATGAAAAGTTGGATCTCGCGTGACGCAGTCGTTCTTTGTAAGCAATTTTTAGAAAACTATTTCAAAAAAGAGGAAGTGTAATTGGCTTCGTTGCATTATGTGTAAAATGTGGTTACATAAAGACTGTACTTTTCGGAGAATTTTTGTGTAGCTTGCGGTCGAAAAAACATGTCTATTAACAAATAAATTACGTAAACATTATTTCACGTAAACATTTACGTAAACATATCTTCTCCCTCTCTTTTAAATTGATGTTACGTTGTTCCTGAAATGCTAATTAAAATTCAATGTAAAAATATAAGTTGGTAATTTTAATAGTGAAAGTAGGCAGACAATTATTAATTTGACTCTACTAGCACGTTTCCTTGTACTAATTTAGTTTCTTTTTGTTATTACATAGTTAATTATAGGCCAGATATGAGTATATATTTTTTATATTTTTATTTATAATTTCATTCTTTCTTATGACAAAGCGCGACATAACTAAAGTACAGGTCTTCTCAGACTGAATGTATTGGTGACGTGCCGCAGTGTAATATTTTGGAAAAAAAAATGTTAAAAAAATATTAATTATTTGTTAGGTTCGTTCGTAATTATATAAATACGTAGCACCTATAGTCGTCGTTCAGTCCGTCTGTCTGTCCGTCCGTCTGTCCGTCCGCATATAATAGAGCAAAAACTACCCAACCGAATGATCTGAAATTTTAAATATATGATTGTTGTAAAATTTTGTCGAGCCATTTCAAATTTTATGAAAATCGGATGTATAGTTTAATTACAGGGACAGTCAAAAGTTTTTCTTTACATTAAAGCCAATGGGAAAAATTATTGCAAGTGCATTCTAATGATGTTACAGCTTTCCGAATGGGCTAAAATTTTAAATATATAATTGCTGCAAAATTTTGTGGAGCCATTTCAAATTTCATGAAAATCGGATGTATAGCTTAATTACAGGGATAGTCAAAAGTTTTCCGTTACATTAAGGGGAA